>CM034594.1:28040622-28065676 GCA_020091685.1 Lutjanus erythropterus | reverse complement strand
TCTGAGATAATTTTCAAATCCAGGTATTGTTGAACTTCGAATGGCCACACCAAGAACACCATTTGCCACTTTAGAGATGGAGGGATCTTGGAGAAGATCATCACTGGTGCTCCAAGCCTCACTGGCCAGAAACTGTCTGTCAGTCACCTGCAGTAAGAGCACAATAAAATAAACTATTACAAGAAAAAGAGCCTTTTGTTCTCACAAAATAATTGTCTTTTTCAATGATGATCCCCTTGGTCTATACAATTTCTATGCCAGTTTCTCACATTTATCTTGGCCAGCTCCAGAAATACTTTCTTTACATCAGTATACCAGCAAAAGATCAGAATCACTCGCGCTGTCGAAGCTTGAATTGTCAGTGCTGCACGTCTGGCATCATTCAAAATAGTTTCTCTGCGGACAGTCTCTATGAATTCAAGACACACCCCTTTACCCTGAATCTCCTCCTGAAATACCTGAAATATGGAGTTCAAAACAACAAATGTGTTCATACATATATCTTATTTGTACTATAGGACATGAGAGATTTACAGTATAATAACAAAAACATACACCTGTATGGCCAGTTGACCATAATCATTGTTTTCTATCACTGCTCCCATCCATGTCCAGTGAAAGCGTATGGCCAGTCGTGCCATGGCCCGAGCTTGGTAAATATCACTGGGGATTGTTCTGAAGAAGTTAGGAAACTTTGTCCTGTCACTTAGACAGGGGCAGCTCGCCAAGTAGCTGATCTGAGGCAGAGAAAGAGAACTACAGAACTATTTCTAGAACTATTTTGACATGGCTTTCATAATAACTATTTATTGTTTTTTTAAAATAAAGAACCTATCAGCCTCTTAATTTAGACTATACAAAAAGGTTCATTCTTTCAAGTCTTTAATTTGAGGTAATGAAACTCACAACTGGCACAGAGAGAGGCCCCAGAATCCTGGACATCATTTTTCCTGTTGTAGATGAAGCAGCAGCAATAAGCAGAGGAACAGGTTGATCGCCTGCTGATAAATAGACATAATTACAAAATGACAACTGTCTTCTACTTTAAATATACAAGATTTTGTTTTCATGGCATGGAGAATGTTAATTTTATGCCAAATTATATCAAGTCATACCCGCTGTCTCTCCAGGGTGTTCATAAAGTACAGAACGAGGAACAGAAGTTATTAAGTTGCAGCTGTGTGTGTCTCCTCCAACCAGTGACATTGCACCTTGTAGAGCCCAGGGGTATCGGGAACAGCTATCAAGTATACGGTAGCCCAGCTTCACTCCTGGTAGCAGGGTGTTGTTACGGTTAATTTCCTCCACAGCAAACACCATTGCATATGTATATTTTAATGGCTCTAGATCTAAACTAAGACAACAGGAAAAGAAAGGAATAGTGAATGAAATAAACAAAAAATTATCATCTTGAATAATCAAAAGTTTCATATGTATTCACATATATGTGTTACAGCACAATCAAATGAAATAAATAAACCAAAATGTGCTAATCTCATGCATATATATACATATATGTATATTTTCAGAATTACAACAATTACTTGATGATTGATTAACTAGTTATTAAGAATGTAATCAATCAAGTAAAATTTTATCGACCTCTGATCAAAATCTGAAAAATCTTAATATAACAGGTTATTTTTATGAGCTTGCACCACATGTTACCTAATATTCAAGTGAAACACTGAAATGAAAGCACACTTTGTGTTAAGAATTATTTAGAATTATTTCTGATTTACCCAGTGCACGGTTCATAATATGGCAGCTTGGTGAAGCTCTGCTCTACAGCTGAAGGTATGTAATACAGATTAAAAAGTCCACCAATAATCACATCTCCATCCTGGTAAAGGCTCTTGTCGCTCGGTGCACCCCAGCGGGTGCACACTATCCCCTGAACCACCCTCAGCCCCATCTGTCTGCCCACTGCACTGAGAAGCAGCAGGGAGAGGACTGAGGAGAGCCACCGAGTGATGAGCCAGAGGAACCAAGACATGGATGAAGCTGTTCTGAACATTTAACACATCATCTGAATGTTGAATATGCCCCAACCAGAAATGCAATAAATTTCACATAGAACCTGAAAATAGAGTGCAATGAGTTCACAGAAACATGTTAAACCACCTCACAGACAATGTCCAACAGTTCTCGTTACCAATGACAAATCCCATTAAATTCAATATGTCCTTGTAACATTATAGCTTCATTCAGCTATAAAAGGAAAAGACATTATAAACAGCCTTATTTCACTTGGTTTGAAAGCTCCTATCACAAGACCAATTGTTATCTTTGGAAGTGGTGTCTTGACTGAAACATACCCCCCTCCCACTCTGCAAGAGTTATGTGTCAGTGTGAGTATTTATAATAGATGTAAAGCATTTAGCAAGGATGTAAAACTGATGACACAAGCACTACTCAACCCCAAATTAATTAATTAATTAATTAGAGTGATGGTGGAAAAACAACCAAATGCTAGCAAGTGATTAGCTTGTATGTATATGTATAAGTTAACATTGGCAAAAAACCTCCAGGCAGCACATGGGTTGGACAGATAACATTGGCTTCACTCGTATAAGGTTACAGGACTGTCAAATATATCCAAGTTTTTTTGTTTGTGGTGAAAAAATATGCTGTGGCCCTTTATGTTTAGCAGCTCCTTTAAACTGTTAGCCAAGGTGAAGGCACACAGTCACATCACAATAATTAGATAGAACATCATAAATATGTTTATCCTTCCCATTCTTCTCATAACACAACAGAATAATGCACCCACAAGCACTTGATTGGAAACTGTCTTTATTTTTGCCATAAATATTGGTGTTATGTTTTGTTTTTAGTTTCAGCTATTTCCTGATTTATCAAGGAAGAGTCTTGCGTCATGTGTCTCTGTTAAATTTATTTTCCATATTTTCCTTTTTTCTGCCTGTTCTGTATGTTACCTGTGTTTCATTGGTTAATTACAACTACCCTGATTATTAAGTCTTGTGTTTCCTTCCTTCCTATGCTAGTCCATCTTCGTCTAGGAGTCAAGCATCCTAACTGTTTTCTCTGTGTTTCCCAGAGATACCCAGTGTTTTGGACTTCTGTTCAATTTTTCAGCCTAAAGTATTGGACTTTGGAATTCCTGTCTGTCCATTTGTATTTGTTTGTCATCGAACTGCTGTAGCCTGTGCCTGGATACCCTCTATAAGCCTTTTGTATTTTTACTTTGGATTTTAACTTTGAATTTATTAAATTATTTGAACTCCAGCTCTAGCTCTTCCTCTTAGTCTGCATTTGGGTCCATCCTCCTGTATGCCTGCTACCTTGCTTGACATATATGTCAGTACCATGCAGACAGTGTTTTTGATTATGAACTGTATGAGGTAATTGTTGATATGTTCATATGTCTTGAAGATACAACACAGCCACAAATAATGATCACAAAAAGGCAGTCCTGTCTTTTCTACATGAGAAAGTGTTCCTTGGCTAAGGGGCCCCATACCTATGTGGGTCACAAATTTGGTCTGCCCGAATACGAACACCTCTACTTCCCTGCTAGCATCCAGCATGCTAGTGTCAAGGCTTCACCTTGGCCTGCTCACATCCAGCCTGCAAGGTTCGAGCAGGCTACCCAGTCTGCAAACAACCAGCCTTCACCTCAGCCTGCACTCTGGTCGATACAGCTCAGGTTTGTGAGGCTGCAGCTTTCCTGTCCTGTGCTGGCTTGCTTTCTACCTGCCCATCCTGAATCGGCCAGCCACCAGCCTTCTAGCTTCCTACAAACTTCAGCTCCTAAGTCAGCTAATCATTGGCCAGCTGACCGCTGGCTTGCTAACCTCCAGCCAAATCCTGTTTTCAAGTTGGTTAGTGTCCTGCCTGATTCCAACTCCAATGATTCACAGGAGTCTCCTTTCTGGGGGACTCAGCTAGCTTTAAAGATCACCCCAAGGCCCAAGGCTTCCTGTCATCCAGCCCCCTGTCCTTCAGCTCCCCATCCTCTTTTCTTCTAGATCTTGATCTAGAGCCAGACAACATCCTGGCTGCTTGCCTCCAGCAAGTTGACCATTTGGCTAGCATAGAACCAACCAGTTTCCTATGTGATCCTGACTTGGAGCCACCTTCTGGGAAGCCTTACAGAAAAGGGTAAAATTGTGTTCCTGAGTCAGTTGATGTCTCTTCAGCCTCTGGGTCGTCCAATGCTTCATCTGTGGCAGTCCCCTGTGCCTCTTGAGCTTGAGAAGTCCACCATTTCTTAGCTGCAGCAGTCCCCACTTCTGGAGCTGCTGAATTCTGCAGTTCTGAAGCTGCAGCAAATTCTTGATCCTGAGGTGCAGCAGTCCAATGATGCTGTGCTGCTGCAGTTTCCTCATCCTGGTCCTGCTGAGCTGCAGCAGTCACCTTTTCCTGCTGAACTGAAACAGTGTTGTATTCCTAAGATGCCACAACACATTTTTCCTGCACTGGATCAGTCACAGTTCCAGAGCTGCACAGCCTCTTGATTCCCTGGCTGCACCATTCCATCTGACTGTCACACGGTCCAGAGCAGTTCAGCCTATGCTGTCGGCCACCAGAGGGACCCTGCTTTTGTCACTCATCTCCACAAGGGTCCCATCGCCTTTGTGACTGTCTAGTCCTGTTCTCCAGATTTTAGAAGCTTATTTAGTAGGCCGCCCTGATCTCCAGCCAAATCTTCTGCCACCAGCTGCCTTTCCTGTTCTCCAGCCTTGTCACTAGCCTCCAGAGCGGTTTTGCCAGGCTCCAGAGCTGTCTCAACTCATCTGCCCTGACCTCTGGTCGACCTGAGTGGTTCTGCCAATCTACCCTGATGTCTAATTGACCTCCCAAATGGATCCACCCATCTGTCCTGCTTCCTGGTCACCCTCTCGACCTGCTCTGCTCATTTGTTTTGACCCAAGCCATTCCACCAGAGGTCTCCTGCTCTGCTTCTTCCCTGCCTCCTTGCTGTCGATCTGAGTTTACCTGCTCATCCTGTGTCCTGGTCCAAGGCCATCCAACTGAAGTTTCTTTCTCAGTCTCTGTTTAACCTCCACACTGCACTTCTGTGTGGCCTCGTCTGTCTGCTTAGGCTCCATGGAACCCTGCTGAAGGTTCCACCAGTTTGCCCTGCCTTCAGGTTGTCCTCCAGAGCAGTTCTGTTAATTTGCATTGCTGCCAGTCTGGCTGTTTGAGATTTACAATCTTCTGCCTAGTTTTGTCCATCCTCCCAACTTCCTCCATCCATCTAGCTTGATATGGACTTTTTTAGAATATTTATTGAAGGGAAAGTCTTCCTGTATGTGTTTTGTTGATTTTACTTGCTGCCTTTGTTGTTTTTCCACCTGTTTTCAGGTTCATTAATTAATTTCCTGTTTGTTCTGTCTTTGTTTTTCTCTCCTTCCTTTGCTGGTTTGTCTTTTTACCAGTGACCAGCTGTTTTCCCACAAATTCCTAGTGTTTTGGAATTCTGTTTAGTTTTTGGACATTTGGCCTGGTTTATTGGACTTTGGATTTCCTTCGTATTTGGATTTCTTTGCCTTTGGATTGTTTTAGCCTCTGTCTGTCTACATTCAGTAAGCCTTTAATATTTTGACATTATATACTGACTTTCAGTTTATTAAAACATTTGAACTGCACCAGCTTTACCTCCTTGTGTGCACTTATTTAAGAAGGTAAAATATTACATTTTTTTTAAACTCTGCCCTTTATTCTGGGCTGCAATCCCCTACAGCAACCCCTTCACATGAATAAAATATCTATTTATGTCATTTCAATTACAAGTCTGTCTGAGAAATTGAGGAAGGGTTTTATTCAGTTAAGGTCCAGTGCACACAAATTTACAACCATAAACCACATGAATACAAAATAAATTAATAATATCTTAAGTGAGCAACTTTTGATTTAAATGTATATTTGTCATTAATGTTATATCAGCATTTAATGATGGCTGGGAACAGTAGAGATATCCTTAGAAATGTAGTTACCGATGGAACACACAACTACATGACTGCAAGACATTCGTCATACAGCTAAGCACTTTAAGAATTAACATTACTTAGATGAAAGGAATTGACATAACACATATATAAACACATATATATGAACACATGCAAGATACTGAGCCGGGGCAAGTTGAGGGGGACCAGCAGGGTGTCCACCGGACAAATATGATAAAGAGGCATGTGCTCACATTCAAGCCAGAAAATCTATCTGGCCATCAGGTGTTTCTTAGTGTTTTTCTCAGGCCTCAAGAGAATTATGAAACATTTGGGGGCAAAAATGCAGAGCAGTAAACCATAGCTAGAGGCCAGGATTGCAAAAATTTCCACAGCAACAACATACTTCCCAGGAGAACTAACATAAGCAGGGACAAAGGCCACCCAGACAGCACAGAATATCAGCATGCTGAAGGTGATCAGTTTGGCCTCATTGAAGTTGTCTGGGAGTTTCCGAGCAAGAAAGGCCAAGAGGAGGCAGGTGCAGGCCAGCAGACCAATGTAGCCCAGAACCAGAGAGAAGCCCACCACAGAGTCCATGGCACACTCCAGGGTGACCTTTGACCCTTGGAAACCCAGATCACGTCCAGGCACTGGTGGGCTGAGGGACAGCCATATGGCACAGATGACAACCTGAATAAGAAGTGGCCACATTTCAGCGTTACTATTTTGTATCAAGTGTACTTGCTCATGTATATGTAATAAAATGTTCTCATCATTTAATCAATAAAACAATATTCATACCTGTATACAGGTAAAGAAGCAGACACTTCCTCTCTGTTGGCCTGGACCAAACCACTTCATCAAGGGAGCACTGCCAAACAACTATGGTTTTGACTTTAGGCAAAGAGACACAAAGTACAAAGCTGATCCCAAAGCTGCCTGCTGGAACCGACAAGACCAGACTGATGGACGACCAATGAAGACCAGTGAGCACAGGAAGCAGAGCTTCAGTGACACAAGAAGCAGGAAGCTCAGTTCTGAATTGTTGGCTCACATATGCAAGACGTTGTCATCTTATAATTATATTTAAAAATGAAAGCACATTAACAGCCAAACAGGCTATCATTCAGATTAACCTAAGATTTTGTTCAGTGTGTAATAGTTCACTTAGAAAAAATGCCATTGGGAATTAAATGAAACAGACCTAAAACCAGAACTATAAACAACTACAACATGGCAATGAGGATTGGATAAAATGTATGGTATAGTTTGGTTTACATTATTCTCTTCTTACCATAGGTGTTTGTCTGTAGCAAATAAACACCACAAACAGCTGTTGTCACTGCAGCCCCACACACTGCAGCTGTAGTCAGAGTGATGCCCAAGGTTTCATTAAAGGAAAGGAAATCCACTTGACGAGGGATGCAGGCAGTTTGTTCAACATTGGACCAAAATTCAGATGGACAACGCTCACAGTGAAGGGAACCTGAGAGAGAGAGAACAGGAGAGTAAACCAAAAAGGAAAAACTGCAGACAAGCTTAAAGCAGACCAATACAGAGGTCAGGGTCGTTGCATTCTGGAATCTCGGACACACAACCACCTGATGTATTGTGTTGTAAAATCTCACCAGTTTTATTGCTAATCTCCCTTCAGCACATGGGATACAGTCAAAGCAGCAGAGAGGTTCTCCTTTCCTGTTGGCCTTTCGGTACCTGGGGGCAGCTCTCTGCACACTGAAACAGGCACCTAAACATAAAGCCAACCCAGATTTTCAAGGAAAATACAAACACATTCTGACTACCTAAGAAAATCAATACATAAACATTTTGTTGTTGATCTGAATCAACATTTTTCCTATTTATTAATACCTGATTGGATCCTGTGCTCCACTGAATGGCAGACTCATTGAGGTGGAGGTCAAACCCATCAACACGACCAATCAAGACAAGTTCTTGTGAGCCATCAGGGTGTTCTGCCAGTTGACAAGGTCGTACTTTGCTGGAATATCGGCTCTTGGAAGTAAAACATTTCACCCTGTGGCGTGGTGAAATTCATGTTGTTCAAGTGCCGCAACAGCTGAAATTATTAAAATATTGAAACTGCTTGTGATATATGTATTTTTGGTGTATTGATCTTGTGACAAATTGACATGGAATACTAAAACCATAGGTTGTTAAAAGGTAGATTTCCCTCTCAGGAAAAAATTGATAATTGTGTGTACCTCTATGGGTTTGATGTGTTTTGGAAGACAAGCAGAGCTGTTGTTTGTGGGAGATTTGTCTGTGTTGGGGCAGGACAGAAGGCTGTGAAGGCGTGGGCTGCAGCATAAACAGCAAGGTAGACATTATATGTCACCCTTAGCTGAGAAGCGTCAGTAAAATGACTCTGCACTCTCTCCAGGGACTCTGTGCCGCTGCAGGGTGGTAGAGAAGCCTTTGAACCATCCTGTTTGCAGGAGCTGGTGTTGAAGAGGCATTTGAAGAAAGTGGTATTGCCCCAGGACTACAACAAACTCTTTTCCCAGAATTCTTTTAAAAACTCATCATCAGGACGACGAGATGGGTTCAAACTCCTGATATAATTTTCAAATCCAGGTATAGGTGAACTTCGAATGGCCACACCAAGAACACCATTTGCCACCTTACGTGTGACAAGATCTTTGAGAAGATCATCACTGGTGCTCCAAGCCTCACTGGCCAGAAACTGTCTGTCAGTCACCTACAGTGAGAACAAGAAGACAAACTCACGATCAAGTTAAAATTATTTTAAATGTCATACTGTTAAAATTAAAATATTTCAGTCTTTTTATCCACAAATATATTTAAATTGCTCACATTTATCTTGGCTAGCTGCAGGAACACTTCCTCACATCAGTGTACCAGCTAAAGATCAGAATCACTCTCAGTGAGTGAGGCCTGAATTGTGAGTGCTGCTCGTCTGGCATCACTTACAATTTTTGCCTTTGAAGAGTCTCTACAAATGCCAGACACACTCCTTTCCTGAGTCGCCTCCTGAAATACCTGACATGTACAGGTGAGAGGAGCAAAAGTTAGATGAATAAACACATTTATATGGTGTATTTATGAATGCATGCTTTATACATAACAAATCAAAACACCTTTACTGCCATGTGGCCATAATTGTTGTTTGCTACCACTGCCCCAATCCAAGTCCATTTGAAGCGAATGGCAAGCTGGGCAGTTGCCCAAGCTTGGTAAACATCACTTGGGATGGTCCTGAAGAAGTTAGAAATCGCGCCTGTCACTTAGACAGGGGCAGCTTGACAGGTAGCTGATCTGAAAGATTAAAATCAGTTACATCACCAGCAAATTTCATTTAAATATACATCCTTTTCTTTAAAAAAAAAAAAGGCAGATATGTTAAAACTGATTTCCATTCAAGTTTTTCTCCTGTACCACAAGTAAACTTTCCATTGCAGTTTAGAGTAAAATAAGGTCCTCTCCCAGAGAGCAAAACAAAACAGTGCTTTGATTAAAAGAAAGTGAATTGAAAGATAACATTGGCTCCTAAAAATAAGGAAAAAAATTACAGTACAGTGTTTTTGCTGTATTGAAACAAAACTCACTAAAGGAACAGAGAGTGGCCCCAGGACTCTGGAGAGTATCTGTCCTGTTACAGATGAAGCAGCACCGATGATCAAGGGAACACGGTGCTCACCTGATGACAGTGTTAAAAGATGTTAGTTTTGTTCCATGTAAAATAATGTTTAAACAACTATGCATTTGTTCCTGAACAGAATATTATATAGATATACAACAAGCTACCTCTCCGTTCTCTTATTTCCTCTCCATACCCAGGTGAATAATTTGGTGGGTCTGTTGATTTACAGCTGGTGCTGTCTCCTCCAACCAGTGACAGTGCTGCCTGACAGCCCATGGCGGTCGGCCACAGCTATCAAATATGTGGTACCCAAGCTTCACATCTGGTAGCAGCGTAGTACTATTATTGATTTCCTCCACATAAACACCATAGCATATATATATTTCAATGGCACACGCTCTAAACTAAGACCACAGGAGAAAAGGAAAGAGAAATATCAGACAGATCCTTGAATGGATGTCACCAATACAATTAAGATTTTGAAGTTTTTGTCATTTTGTCAAGCTGTCAACTGCTCAGTACAGAGCTTTACAGTGCAAGGTTTGTAGTGTGGCATCTGAGTGAAGTCGTGGTCCATAGCTGGAGGGTTGTAATGAAGACTAAAGAGCCCGCCGATTACTACATCTCCATCCTGGAACAGACCTCATTGCTGGGTGTACCCACCGAGAACAAGTCACTGTCTGAACACCCTGCAGTCCCACCCTGAGCCCCAGCTGTCTGCCCACAAGCCCCACAAGAAGCAAGGATGGGGCTGTGGAGTGCCACAGAGTGAAGAGCCAGAAATGCCAAGACATGGATGGAGCTGTTCTGGACACTTTGAATAATGTAACAGGTAGTTTGTTTCACATAAAAACGCATTCAACATCTATAAACAGTTCCTGCAATGAAAAAGTCAAATCAGATCAAATCTTTCCCAGTGATGCTGGAATAAGCTGATTAGACATCCACCTATGGAGAAAAACAACAATTTAGAGTTCAAACTATATTTTCAAACACCACCATAACTTACCACTGCTAGGTATCTAAACTGTAACATGCCCTCTTACTCCTCAGAACAGCTGAGCCGTTGATGCATGTATTTATAATAGATGAAAAGCCTATTTGCTTGTAAGTAAACAAGATGGCGCATGCACCCAACCCCAAATTATCCCTCTCAAGAGTGACAGAAAACAACAACAGTGTAAGTGGTAGTGGGAAGAATGTGTAAGTGCAAGCCAGTATATTTTTGCCCTTTGCTGAACTGAGTTCTTCAATACTGTTTCTTATAGGCATTGTCAAACATTTTTTGATACAAAAATACTCCCAGGCACTCCTTTTAATCCGTTAAAATGCCTATTGTGACCGCATTTTCATGTTAGACCTTAAAACAAACCAACTCTGACGTGTTTCAGCATCAGGCCTTTGTCAGGGATTAAAAATGCATCTGAGTTTGTGAAATCATTTTAAAAGAGAGTCTGGAGTTTTTTTGTTTCCATGTCTCTACCCAAACAGCACCTTAAACAAACTTATTTTGATTCCAGGAGCACTACCCAAATGTTCTTAATATTTTTTGATATTTGGTGAAAATAGGCCTTCTTAATGGATAACAGTTCCTGCTGACTGTATCTTGGAGTTACTGGTGAGAAAGCACAAATCAGATTTTTGAATAGGTATGTGATATGTATTCCCAGACAGCAGCATCACGTCCGGCGATGTTGGCCTCAGATCGTGGTCGGCATTCTACTCCTAAAGTCTGTAAATGCATCTGAAGCATCGGCCTGCAGAGGACATGGTTTGCCAGAGGCGCGGTTATGTGCTCCATTTCAAAGTCGCGATAGGTCGGCTATGGATCGACACATTGCGTTATCCATTTGGCGCCAACGCGAACTGAGAGCAGGCGTTGGAGCGGAGAGGCTACTTCATGTCAGCCATGACTGGTCTTCAAGTAAGCTCACTCTAAGCAAATATATAAAAATAGCTATTTTATAAATGTGACATGCAGGGTTAGCAACATAAGTTGTTAAACCCTGACCAGGTATGCTAGCACAGGTGAAGAGCCCAGATGCCGACTCAACAGGCTGGCTAGCTAGCTTAGCAAGCGTCACAGACCTTGACCAGCAAATGTATCAACTAACTTAATTGTTTTGCTAGGTAGCCATATTTCTTTCCAGCACATGAACAATCTCCATTTGGACAACACATCAGTGTTGAATTTGGGAAAGGGTCAATAACGTTAGTTAGCATTAGCTATTAGTAGCTGGTGGGCTTTGGTGTTTTTACAGCTGCGGAGCTAACTTTAGCGGTTAAATGGCAGCTAATGAAGGGAAGCTCTGCTCTGCTCCATTTGTAAACATTGCTCAGTGTAATATTTTCTCATAGTTCTGTACTGGTTATGGGCTATTGTTGGTGTGTTTGCACTGTAAGTGAAGTTATTATCCACCTCATGTAGGTGTGTCTGAGTTTAGTGCAGCGTCTCTGGAAACACAAGAGACTCCAGTTGTTTCTGTCATGTCCTCCAGTCAGAATCGTCGTGTCTCTTTATTTTATTCACACACAAAATTAGGAAGCTATTTTGATGATCAAGTAAATTTTTTTAATTGTCATATTGCCATATTCTATCACATTATAAGTAACATAGTGAGATATTGCTGATAGAATAATCCGACCTGAATAAATAAAGGTCATAGAAGCTATAGAGAGGCTGCGCTTGCAGCTTTGATACATCGTCCAAAGATCATCTGGAGGGCATTTTGACCAAATGCTGACATCTCCATAACATCTTCCCAATGAGCAAACACTCTCCATATGACGTCTCAGCGATGCAACTTTATTCATCGTGCGGCGCCGGCAAGGCGTCGTGTGCTATCTGGGTTGTCATCAAATGACACACCATTTGCTTTAAAATTACAGTGTCAGTGCAGAGTTTTCATTGCTGTTAAGAACTTTTTCATGACAATGTGTGGGATTTGCATCATAAGTTACAAATGATCAGTATCAGACTATAGCCATGTTAACAGTTATACAGGGACACCTGAAGGCCATCTTTTATTCTAATTACCACTAATCATTGTTATAAGCTTCAACGCAGAATGCAGACATCTCTCTCACTGGTAATGCAAACACAAAACACAAATCATAGAATTTATTTATATACAGAGGATATTTTATTTTATTCTTCTAATATCATTACATTATACCTGGGGCTTTGAGCATGTAAAAGTGTTTTTGTTCTTTTCTCAGTCACCATCTCTTCTTATGGCCCTCAAAAGTCAATTAAGTTCAGTAGTTATTGTCCTGTATGGGAAAAATTGGCTTGAAATGTGACAAAACCTGACAATTGACATTACATGTATTACCTGTTTATGGATAGAAAAATGTTCCACTCTCCATCTTAGTGAAGTCAGTTACTCTCAAAGTACCAAGCGGGTTCCTGTTCCTTTTGTTGAACTTTAAAGAACTGAATTGCTTATACATGAAGCTTCATTGGGAGAGGTAAAAGAGAAGGTCTGGATATGTGTTCTATAACAACCAAGACATTATGGTATTACTGCTTTAAAATGTTTAGTGAACATTTTGAATGAGACCATTCCTCGGTTAGATCCTTTGATTCAGACCCTGCCTGACTGACAGAAGAGGTTATCCAGCAGTAAGGGATCAAGGGCTTTATCTCCTGTCCAGTGCAAATTGGCATACAGTGCAGCACAGCATTCATTGCTACTTTCTGGCCGACACAGTTGTCATTTCTAGTCCAGCACCCATGTTGTATAGGTAGTAAATGTACTTGTGCTTGTGTGTGTGACCATGGGTGTGCTAGTTTTTAAAATGAAGTGTAATCAGTGTATTGCTGGCTCATCATTAGAGAGTTGTTGCTGCACTGACCAGCAAAAACCTGGTCTAAAGTCAATATTGCAGTATTTTCATGCTAAAGGATGCATTATTCAGATAGTAAGATGAGCCTACATGCATGCTCTAACGTCATAGTAGTCCCTTGGATCATGCATAAAAGTACTCTTTGGGTCTCCCTCTCTCTGAAGTCTTCAGCCTACTTCACCCACTTCCAGCCCATCCGTTGTGATGTATAATGTGAGCTTTCTGACCCAGCACACCTGACCTGTGGTTAACTGCACCGCCTGCATCACTGCAGACTCACTTCTGCATCTCAGTTTGCTTCTTCACCCTGCCAAATCTGTCATATCAATAGCAATGTGACATGGGCAAGTGTACCTGGCTCTGTTAAAGGGATGGAGATGACACTTGTTAGTTTAACTCATGTTACCCAAAACACACTGAGAGTAATTAGAGGGTACATACAACCCCATTGGGCCTTGCACATTATTTTGTTATTATTTTGTGTCAACTCAAAGACACAACCTTGGAGCTTATTTATGCTTATTGAAAGTGTTATTTGTCTTATGCTGTACAGAAGACATTGAGAAAACTCACTTTATTTTTCAATTTTGATCAGTTGGAAAACTATACAAAAGCATGTTCGTGTGTTTTTCTTTTTTCTTTTTTTAAAGTTTAACACAAGCAATTCAAGTTCTCTGTATGAACAAACCTAATATTATGTTGTCAAAACTGATAGTAGCTGCTTGTGAATAGTAGCAGTAATGAATCACTCTGGCATTTTAGGCTATATCTAAAAGATATATGATATATGAATTAAAGTGATGGTTTTAATTAATATCATAATATTTTTAATAGGTCACAGCATGCATATTAATTTTCTCTGCTACCTGCCCATCAGGTGTTTCTTAGTGTTTTCTCAGGCCTCAAAGAATAATGAAACACTGGAGCAAAGATACAGAACAGTAAACCATAGCTAGAGGCCAGGATTGCAAAGATCTCTACAGCAACTGCATATTTTTCAGGAGAGCTAACAGCAGGACAAAGGCCACCCAGACAGCACAGAATATCAGCATGCTGAAGGTGATTTTGCCTCATTGAAGTTGTCTGGGAGTTTCAGGCAAGAAAGGCCAGAGGAGAGCAGTACAGGCCAGCAGACCAATGTAGCCCAGAACAGAGAGAAGCCCACAGAGGCCATGGCACACTCCAGGGTGACCTGTAAACCTGGGATATCCAAATCAGCAGGGCACCCGGGGACTGTGACCTTAATCAATACAGATGATAACCTTGATGAAAAATAATATTGCACAATGTCAGGTTAATGTATGTAAAATGCTGTGATAAGTAATATTTTGTTACTGGAAAGCATATGTGCATCTCTGACCTGTATACAGTAAAGAGGCGAACTTCCTCTGTTGGCCTGGACCAAACCACTTCATCAAGGCTCAGCACCAGGAGGAGCTGAGAGGCTGCCAGGACAACTATGGTCTTGACTTGTAGGCAGGAGACACAAAGTACAGCTGATCCCAAAGCTGCCTGCTGGAACCGACAAGACCAGACTGATGGACGACCAATGAAGACCAGTGAGCACAGGAAGCAGAGCTTCAGTGACACAAGCAGAAGCTCAGTTCTGAATTGTTGGCTCGTACCTTAATGAGGGGATTTAATATATTAAGCACAATTAGCATGTTAAAATGGATTCATATAAAGACTATGTTAAAGCAATATGTCTTTTATATACAGTAAAACATAATTCTTTTTGCCAGAGTAAATATGACCAACTAAAAAATTTTTAGAAAATGTACAATGCAGTCTATTCATTTGTCTGGTTTCCACTGGTGATTCAGAAGAGGACAGAGAGGTGACTGCCACCTGGTCCCTCTGTGTTTATAAAAGCTGCAAAGTGCCTCTTCGTTGCTCTATCGAAGATAAAACATGATAAGGTGCCTCTAGGATGTTCTTCTAGTAGACAAAACTTGATGTAGTGCCCTTAAGGTTGCCCCTGTAGTGGACAAAACATGATGAATTGCCCTCAGATGTACCCAGTGGAAAATGTTATGCAGTTCCATATGGGCTGCCCCTACATGCTAGAAAAGTGGTTGGCGTCTCATTGCCTAAATGGTTAAATAGTTAATAATTCTCACGTGTTTTTAGGTTTAGGTTAAGTAGTTGTTTGTATTTCAGTTACATAATAGAACAATTTTAATCTTAACTAGGAATTGGGACCATTTAACATAAATAAAATGCATAGCGACTTTCAGCAGGCTGGTTGGTCCCCACCATGTACAGTGGGTGCCCTTTAATTTTTTAGCTGACCCTCCAGAAAGCCTAAGTCTGCCACTGCTGGGTTCTTACCATAGGTGTTTGACGGTAGCAAATAAATACCACAAACACAGCTGTTGTCTAGTAGCACCAGGCGCGGCTGCTTTTGTCAGAGTAATACAAGGTTTCATTAAAGGAAGGAAGTCAACTGACGAGGGGCATGCCTTTGTTTAGGATTGGACCAGAATTCAGATGGACAACGCTCACAGTGAAGGGAACCTGAGAGAGGAAGACACATAAAAGGGCAAATAGGACAAACGTGCATGGGAAAAACTGTAGAGGAGCTGAAAGCAATATAAAGTCAGGACTGGATAAAATTTATATTTACAGTGGTGGACAGTAACGAAGTACATTTACTTGAGTACTGTACTTAAGTACATTTTTTGAGTATCTGTACTTTACTTGAGTATTTGTTTTGTGGAAACTTATTACTTTCACTCCACCATTTCAAAAACAAATATGTACTTTTGACTCACTACATTTCTAGGAAGGTTGTTGTTACTTTTTGACTGAGTGCATCGTTGAAGTCAGCTGTTGCTGTTTTTTATTTTCTAAAATGCAATTGGTCACATGCTGTGTTTTCACAAAACACAGGAAACCAATCACAGTAGCTCCTCTCAAATGGGACTGATGTAAAAGCAGAAATACGTCCAGTAACAAGAACAAACAAGCTCTCCCTCTTTCATTCAAACAAAAAGCAGTAATGGTGACAGCAGGACACAGACAAAATTAAATCTCAAGATGTTATTATAATTATTCATTATTCCAGGTAGCTTTTAAAGTTGGATTGTTTTTATTGGGGTGAAAATACACATAATGCATGTACATACTGCCTCTGAAGACAGAAAGAAATCTCAGTTATTTAACAGACTTGGAGAACTCCTTACAGTCGACTTCAATCTAATTTTATGTGGTGATTTTAATACAGTTACATCAGAATGTCCTTTTGGTTTTGATTGTATTTCTATGTTGAAGTTTTATAGGTGTTTCTATAGGCTTTGTGTAGCAGAGTGGTTCTACAAGCAGGTCAGTGCATCATTAGATGGTTCAGAGAGAGTTACAAGCTTCTGTAAATACATCATGAAAACAATACAGCATGTATTGATATTAGAAAATGTACTTTGTAATTTGTACTTTTGAATACTTAAGTATTTTTATAAATGTGTACTTCTGAATACTTAAGTATTTTTTAAACCAAGTACTCTAGTACTTTAACTCAAGTAAAATTTGACTGAGCAACTTTCACTTGTAGTTGAGTAATATTTGACCAGGAGTATCTATACTTTGACTCAAGTATTGGGGTTGATACTTTGTCCACCACTGTATTTACATAGTAATTTCCTCACCAGTTTCATTGCTAATCTCCTTCAGCACATGGGATACAGTCAAAACAGCAGATAGGTTCTCCTTTCCTGTTGGCCTTTCGGGTACCTGGGGCAGCTTTCACTGCACACTGAAACAGGCACCTAAACAAGTAAAATCATATTCTCTAGTACATAATGTCTTGTGAATCACAGTAAATTTTGAATTCAATAAGCATTTTGGTATTAGCCTGAATCAAGATTCCTCCTTTTTAACCACCTGATTGGATCCTGTGCTCCACTGAATGGCAGACTCATTAAGGTTGAGGTCAAATCCGTCCACACGTAATCAAAACAAGTTTGACCGACCCCTCAGTGTTTTGCCAGTTGACAAGGTCGTGCTTTGCGGTGTCACCCTTGAAAATATAACAGCTCACCCTGTGGTGTGGTGAAATTCACTTTGTCCAAGTGCTGCAGCAGCTGAAAGCATCAAATGTTGAAATAATAAATGCTTTCTTATAAGCAGATTAACAGTACTGCATTTATTTCACGTGTTACACTTCCTAATGTCCCTAGAAATTTACAAACATAGGTTGTGATAGTCTCAAATTCATCTCATAATATGCATAATTACATATACCTCTATGGGTTTGATGTGTTTTGGAGAGGAGCAAGCAGAGCTGTTGTTTTTGGGAGATTTGTCTGTGTTGGGGCAGGACAGAAGGCTGTGAAGGCGTGGGCTGCAGCATAAACAGCAAGATAGACATTATATGTCACCCTTAGCTGAGAGGTGTCAGTAAAATGACTCTGCACTCTCCAGGGACTCTGTGCCGCTGCAGGGTGGTAAAGAAGCCTTTTGAACCATCCTGTTTGCAGGAGCTGGTGTTGAAGAGGCATTTGAAGAAAGTGGTATTGCCCCAGGACTACAACCAAACTCCTTTTCCCAGAATTCTTTTAAAAACCCATCATCGGGACGATGAGATGGGTTCAAACTCCTGATATAATTTTCAAATCCAGGTATAGGTGAACTTCGAATGGCCACACCAAGAACACCACTTGCCACTTTACGTGTGACAAGATCTTGGAGAAGATCATCACTGGTGCTCCAAGCCTCACTGGCCAGAAACTGTCTGTCAGTCACCTAGTGAGAACAAGAAGACAAGATTGTGATCAATCATCTCTCACTTATGTATTGTATTTATGATATTCCATCCACAAATATATTTAAATTGCTCACATTTATCTTGGCTAGCTGCAGGAACACTTCCCTCACATCAGTGTACCAGCTAAAGATCAGAATCACTCTGCTTGTCGAGGCCTGAATTGTGAGTGCTGCTCGTCTGGCATCACTTACAATTTTGCCTTTGAAGAGTCTCTACAAAGCCAGACACACTCCTTTCCCCTGAGTCGCCTCCTGAAATACCTGACATGTACAGGTGAAAGGATTAGATAAATGAAAAGTAGTAAATCATGTATTTATGTAAATTTCTAATATAGTTGCTCTGCCATTTTTCCCACAACAAATATAACAACAATTTAAAACACCTTTACTGCCACATGGCCATAATCATTGTTTGCTACCACTGCTCCAATCCAGGTCCAATTGAAGTGCATGGCAAGCTGGGCAATGGCCCGGGCTTGGTAAATGTCACTGGGCATAGTTCTGAAGAAGTTAGGAAATTGGCGCCTGTCACTTAGACAGGGGCAGCTTGCCGTGTAGCTTATCTAAAAGACAAAAAACATACATACATAGATATTCTGGAATCACATAGTTCTGAAATTTTGAAATATCATACACATAATGATTGTTGTAATCTCATTTTCATCCAGGGGTTTTGTTTTCTACTCCAAAAGGACTGTGCTGTAGTTTACAGGTGAGAAAATAGAAATGAGCCATCATTTGTGCACCAAAGTCCATGCTACATACAAAAACCTATAAATGTTATAGTTTCATGTTGTGTGGATCGGAAAGTGAAAACCCAACTTTAACATTATGAGGGGATTTTTTTAACTGAAGTTTTTCATTCCAATTTTCATTTAAAGTGCTTTTGTGTTATATTCAACATAAACATGAATAAATCAGGGGATATTAATGGAACTCACTAATGGTATAGAGAGTGGTCCCAGGATTTTGCAGAGTATCTTGGCTGCTCTTGATGAGGAACCACCAATAATCAGAGGAACAGGCTGATCACCTGATGACGTTATTAGATAGAATTAAATCAAGACATTTTTTAAAACAAAAAATATGTCTGGTTCTTTTTCAAAGACAATATGGCAGTGTTTAAGCTCTCATTTGTGAAGGATGTGCATCAGTTCCATGCAAAACATGATTTAGTACCTCTCCTTTCTTTGATTCCCTCTCCATACCCAGCAGAATAGTCTGGTGGGACTGCTGAATTACAGCTGGCGCCATCTCCTCCAACCAGTGATAGTGCTGCCTGCATAGCCCAAGGGTACAGAGCACAGCTATCACGAATATGATAGCCCAGCTTCACACCAGGTAGCAAAGTTGTGCTATGATTTATTTCCTCCAGCGCAAACACCATGGCATATATGTACTGTAAAGGAAGATTTTCCAAACTGAGACCACAGGAGAGAAGGAATGAGAAAAATATCAGTAAAAATGCTGAAGTTATTGTACAGCTGTAATAATCTGGAAATATTATCGGTCATCTTTTTGTCATTGCTGGATAAGCAGCTAAAAACATAAACACATAAACATATTTCTAACAAGAAGATTAGTCTGCGAACATGAAGGAACTGGCAATAGTTCACTACTGATAAAACAGAAAAGATACAGCTAATAATTCGTCTTTTGTTTGATGAAGATATGCATATAAAGTATTCACAACAAATGACGATGCTTTACCCAGTGCAAGGTTTGTAGTGTGGCAGCTGAGTAAAGTCGTGGGCTGTAGCTGGAGGACTGTAATGAAGATTAAAGAGCCCACCAATAAATACATCTCCATCCTGGAACAGAACCTGGTTAATCGGTCTACCCCACCGAGAACAAGTCACTGTCTGAACCACCTGCAACCCCACCCTGAGCCCCAGCTGTCTGCCCACAAGCCCCACAAGGAGCAGGGATGGGGCTGTGGAGGGCCACAGAGTGAAGAGCCAAGAGAACCAAGACATGGATGGAGCTGCTCTGGACACTTTAAAAAGGTACAATATACTTAATTAGATAATTTCTCAATGGCACAACCCACACAGATAAGAGGTCCAACAAAACATTTCCTGAAATCAAAAGGTCAAATTTGATTAAATGCCTCTTAATGCAACAAGAGACAGAAGATGTCCACCTGCGAAGCAAATTATTTTAACGACAAAATGCATGTCATAACAGACGCAACTTGTAGTGACAACTGATGAAGTGTCTAAAGTACAACATACCACCTCCTCCTCCTCTGCCAAACATAGATGTTGTTCTGGATATTTATAAGAGCTGTAAAGCCCATGGTGGAATAATGGTAAACAGGATGACACTTGACACTTACTGGTGTATGATACAGAAAGTGTTTACCTGGAGGGCAGTGACCACAGATATCCCAACTGAGTTAGACTTTCAACTTAATAAATTAATCCACAGTGACTCAAAAAAAAGGCTTCACCTCTCACCAGGCCCCCCTTTTTTGCTGCATAGCCAAACTGTTGTTTCAGTAGAGGTTTGTTATAGAGACGCTTTTGGAAATGTTTTTAAAAGGAAATTTAAATTTGGAAATAGTTGCATGGTAGTATTCAAATAAGGAAAGGAAAAAAGAGAACGTGTTATAGGGCTTATATATTACAAGAAATAGATCATGAACTGAGCAACAGACGTAAAGTAGTAGCAGTAGTCCAAATATTTTTTTTTTTTTCTGTTTTTCTCCACTTACATCTAGTGGGGAACCTATCCATAAAGATAACTATGGTCAGTGTGTCCAGGCTTGGATTTATCAAATCAACAGCAACATCTCTGAGACCTCACTGTGGACAGTTTTCAGTGATATATTCTTTCAGCAGAAAGTAGTTTGAACAAGAAGAGGTCACTCAGGAGAGTGCAGATCTCTCCCAGGAAGCCTGAAAAGAATTCGGATGTATCACCAACATTTTAATTAATATCTGTAATTTAATTACATGTTTTGGGTCAGTAATTGTAACAGATAGTATTATTTTGTAATTTAATCACATGTAACTAGTTAAATATATGTCATTCCTCTCCAGCAGTGTGAGTATCAACAGACATGAGGTCACAATTATTTTGACCTTTGACAACCAAAATCTAAGTTCACCCTTCAGTTTATCAATCCAACTTGTCATTTGTGCTAAGTTTGAAGAATTACCCTCAAGGTGTTCTTGAGATGTCGTGTCCACAAGTATGGGATGACTGAAAAACATAATGCCCACAGGCCACAGCTGTCAGAAAAAAGATTTTTCAGGGTTTGTCAAAAACTGAATCACAGAGGTCCTTCAGCAAACAGTCATCAATTTCCATAAAAAAAAAAAACCTCAGGCCTTGCGCTACTGATCAAAGTGCAAGGCCTAAGGTTTTGGTTAGTCTGCTGTTAGCGTTTTCAGCCACTGTGTCCAAAAAGGACAATGAAAATACCAAAAACCCAATGTCACTGATAATGCATTAGTAAAAAAACAGCATTATCTAGTGGGAATATGTGAAAAGCAGTCACGTTTCCTTACCTCATAATTTCGGTCTGATTATCCTGTGACACTGGCATGTACATATTCAGTGTATATGATGTGTATATGTGTATGATATGCATGTTCAGGTGTGTTAGTATGGACAGAGATTAATCCTGAAGTGGTGTTAAAACACCTATCTAGATGGCGTTTGTTTTCATTTTAAAACAGTGTTGTAATGGTGCCTACATAAACCTAACCATGGGCTTCAGATGGCTTAACAAACAGTTTAAACACCATGGGCCTAATTTGTAAAACTATGCGTAGGATTCACCTTAAAAGATGGCATACGGAGGAAACACAGAAATTGCTTATGCACAAAAATATTCAGATTTATTAAACAGGGCATAGGTATGTCCTACATTATAAATCACAATCAACTTGAAATGTGGCTCACTTTTTGCAGACGTCATGTAACGCTCATGATTGCCTATAAATCGTCAATGAAATGCCCCAAATTAATATTCATTCAAACTGACTACATGAAGATGATCGTGGCAAACTTAGAGAGAAAGGCTTAAAAAAGGACTGTTTCACAGAATGAAATCAGCATTTTTGTTGCTGAGGTTGAGACAAGGGAAATAAGTTGTTTGGTGGACATACTGTGGACATTACTAATGCCAGAAAGGTGTCAAGAGTGGCAGCATGTGGCGGACGCTGTGAATGCTGCCGCCTCACAAACTCGGACACTCACTGAGATTAATTCAAAAAGAAAGTGGTTCGATAAAAATGTATAAACCAGAAAGCTCAGAGCCACAGGGCGTGTGAGTGTGTTTATTTGTGCCACGGGTAGCAGAAAGACACCTCACTCTTTTGATGAGAAACTGATTATCAGGGAATCCAACCTGAGTGGAGGAGTGTTTGAGATGGAGGAGGGCATGGAGTGTGTTCCAGCAGGTCAGAGGAGCTGCAGCTGTGCAACCTGTGCCTCCACTACTACTTCGGATGCGCATCTTTACCTCCAGCAGCAATTATGTCCTTATAAAAACAATCACCTCCACACATTTAAAGAGACAAAATGAACTGAAATCCATAAAAAAATGTATGGATTACACAACACAATATGTGACATGTCGGAACATGCAAGTATTATTTACTGATTACAGAACAAATTAGATTTTTTTCTGTCTTATAATATATATCTGATTGTATTTATGATCCTAAATTGTGTTTTTCCTGTATGAGTTCACTCCAGAGAATATCAATCAAACGTTTGTTTATTCATTGTAAGAATGGGTGATCGATTTCACAGTATATCAATTTTACACTCTTTATTGTCTTTCATCCTTCTGCCATCAGAGTTGCAGTTTGTTCTTTCTCCAGATTATGTGCGTACGCGTGTTAGACTTACACAAGGTCACACAAGTTTATTTTTTATAAAGCCTAACTTTTGCTTAGAAAGTGGCCTACGCTTTCTTTTGTGCATATGCAAGGTGTAGAAATGAGGCCCCAGACCTCCAAATCAGGATACAATGGTACTGAAAAATAATTTAACTGTATGGCAAGAAATTGGCAAAATCATGTCAGACATTAATGCTACATGCCTGATAAATTAATTTAAACAAATGAACATTAGGGCCTCGGCCAGCATATAGAGATGCAAAGTAAGGACGACAGCAAACTCTCAGCAAACAACAACAATGCCTGGAAAGTTTGGAAAAGAAACTAAATGAGTTTGTTTTTGCTGTTTTTGTGCCCATCGTATAAAATGTGTGTCTTGTGCTTATGCTGTACAAAATGAGGCGAGGAAGATGTGAACCAGTGTCCAGATCCAGTGTTGACCAGGAATGATTTATTGATTGTCTTCAGAGTGGATATTAATCTTGCACACAAAGCATGCAAGTAAGCGTGTGAACAACGCCGCTCTGTTGTGTGTGTAGGCTTACAGTAAGAAGCAACTAAACTTGAGGATCATCAACATGTTCCAAGAGGACAATCATTGGACTCAACAGAATAACTTGTTTTCACTTACAGTGCAAATCAAGGGTTTTCATGCAGTGAATTTACAAAATGAAAATGAGTTAGGGAAGCAAGTCTGACTTTGCTCAGCCTCATTGAGCTTGGGAGGGCTGGTCCAAAAAGGAGAAAGCTCAGCTCATCTCAAAGGACAAGTTACATCATGACTCATTCAGGGGTTAACCAGGGAGGCACTGGAGAGCCGCAGGTGTGCAACTCCTCACATTCATCATTGTTCATTTTACAAGCAATTACATCCCATTAGAGAGGTGGCACAAAAGGGAAAAGGCGGTTGTGTGGATGGTTGTTGTTGCTGTTTTTCACGGTCTTGCAGATAATAGCTAGCACCCTGCCATCATTTTGGAAAAAAATATCTACAGCAGATTAATTTTATTGCGGCTCCTGTGTGTAATTCAACTTTTGGAACATCTTTACTGTATATTATTGTGAGAGAAAAAACTTAAATTAACAGTAGTGAATGAGCAAGATTTTTCACAGCTGTACAAAGTAACTGCAGATGTACAACTGCATGTTGAACAAGTAATACCCCTCTTTGAGAAATGAGGAAAGAGGCATCAGAGCATCATTCAATGGTTTAACAATTCCATCTAATGGACATTTAGTATATTAAGTACAGTTAAAATAATGGGTTGCAGATGTTAATATTTCTCTAAAGTATATGATTTTAATAGCTGTTGGACTTAAATTTAACTAACTTGAATTAAAGCAAAAAATAAGTAACATTTTTACTGATTTCTAAGAACAGAAATATCTTTATATATTAGTAGTTCAGTTACCAAGAAAGCCATAATTGTGTATGGATACAAGACATTTATTAACATGATACAGCTAAGCATATTAACAATTAAACATAATTTAGATTAAAGGAATTGGCATAACACATACTCATAATCACAGATATGATAGCAGGCCTGAGCAAGTGAGGGAGCCACCAGACAAATATGATGAAGAGTGCAGTGCTCAAATTAATGCCCAGAAAACCTATCTGGTCATCAGGTGTTTAAATGGACACACTCTGAATGCCCATGTATCGTGCACCTTAGACCCTGTGCTACAGATTGTCGAAATAGGGCCTGAAGAGTCCTTGCTCAAATTAAAGCCAGAAAAATCTATCTCGCCATCAGGTGCTTCTTGGTGTTCTTCTCGGGCCTCAAAAGAATGATAAAACATTTGGGGGCAAAAATGCAGAGCAGTAAACCATAGCTAGAGGCCAGGATTGCAAATATCTCGACAGCAACAACATACTTTCCACGAGAGCTAACATAAGCAGGGACAAAGGCCACCCAGACAGCACAGAATATCAGCATGCTGAAGGTGATCAGTTTGGCCTCATTGAAGTTGTCTGGGAGTTTCCGAGCAAGAAAGGCCAAGAGGAGGCAGGTGCAGGCCAGCAGACCAATGTAGCCCAGAAC
>CM034594.1:27603220-28025845 GCA_020091685.1 Lutjanus erythropterus | reverse complement strand
CATATAATGTCTACCTTGCTGTTTATGCTGCAGCCCACGCCCTTCACAGCCTTCTGTCCTGCCCCAACACAGACAAATCTCCCACAAACAACAGCTCTGCTTGCTCCTCTCCAACGCACATCAAACTCATAGAGGTACGCACAATTATCAGTTTTTTCCTGAGAGGGGAAATCTACCTTTTAACAACCTATGGTTTTAGTATTCCATGTCAATTTGTCACAAGATCAATACTCCAAAAATACATTTATCACAAGCAGTTTCAATATTTTAATAATTTCCCAGCTGTTGTGGCACTTGAACAACGTGAATTTCACCACGCCACAGGGTGAATTGTTTTACTTCCAAGGAGCCGATATTCCAGCAAAGTATGACCTTGTCAACTGGCAGAAAACCCCTGAGGGTCCACTCAAACTTGTTTTGATTGGACGTGTGAACGGATTTGACCTCCACCTTAATGAGTCTGATATTCAGTGGAGCACAGGATCCAATCAGGTATTAATAAATAGGAAAAAATGTTGATTCAGATCAACAACAAAATGTTTATGTATTGATTTTCTTAGGTAGTCAGAATGTGTTTGTATTTTCCTTGAAAATCTGGGTTGGCTTCATGTTTAGGTGCCTGTTTCAGTGTGCAGTGAGAGCTGCCCCCCAGGTACCCGAAAGGCCAACAGGAAAGGAGAACCTCTCTGCTGCTTTGACTGTATCCCATGTGCTGAAGGGGAGATTAGTAATGAAACTGGTGAGGTTTTACAACACAATACATCATGTGGTTGTGTGTCCGAGATTCCAAAATGCAACGACCCTGACCTCTGTATTGGTCTGCTTTAAGCTTGTCTGCAGTTTTTCTCCTTTTTGGTTTACTCTCCTTGTCTCTCTCTCTCTCAGATTCCCTTCACTGTGAGCGTTGTCCATCTGAATTTTGGTCCAATGTTGAACAAACTGCCTGCGTCCCTCGTCAAGTGGACTTCCTTTCTTTTAATGAAACCTTGGGCATCACTCTGACTACAGCTGCTGTGTGTGGGGCTGCAGTGACAACAGCTGTGTTTGTGGTGTTTATTTGCTACAGACAAACACCTATGGTAAGAACCCAGAATAATGTAAACCAAACTATACCATACATTTTTATCCAATCCTCATTGCCATGTTGTAGTTGTTTATAGTTAGGTCTGTTTCATTTAATTCCCAATGGCATTTTTTTTTCTAAGTGAACTATTACATTACTGAACAAAATCTTAGGTTAATCTGAATTATAGCCTGTTTAGCTGTTAATGTGCTTGTATTTTTTAAATATAATTATAAGTGACAACGTCTTTGCAGGTGCGAGCCAACAATTCAGAACTGAGCTTCCTGCTTCT
Source organism: Lutjanus erythropterus (assembly GCA_020091685.1). Taxonomy (NCBI): domain Eukaryota; kingdom Metazoa; phylum Chordata; class Actinopteri; order Lutjaniformes; family Lutjanidae; genus Lutjanus; species Lutjanus erythropterus. The sequence continues at coordinate 28,024,490 of CM034594.1, read as the reverse complement.
TGTGTCACTGAAGCTCTGCTTCCTGTGCTCACTGGTCTTCATTGGTCGTCCATCAGTCTGGTCTTGTCGGTTCCAGCAGGCAGCTTTTGGGATCAGCTTTGTACTTTGTGTCTCTTGCCTTAAAGTCAAAACCATAGTTGTTCTGGCAGCGTTCCGCTCAGCTCGGCCTGGTGCTGAAGCCTTGATTAGGTGGTTTGGCCCAGGCCAACAGAGAGGAAGTGTTTGCCTTCTCACTTGTATACAGGTACTTCAAATATGCTTTTATTTTTTTAAACATAAATTTTGGACTACTATATTTTAAATAAGCTTAATGACATGTTGTTTTCATTCAGGTAATCATCTGTGCCATATGGCTGTCCCTCAGCCCACCAGTGCCTCAACCTGATCTGGGTTTCCAAGGGTCAAAGGTCACCCTGGAGTGTGCCATGGACTCTGTGGTGGGCTTCTCTCTGGTTCTGGGCTACATTGGTCTGCTGGCCTGCACCTGCCTCCTCTTGGCCTTTCTTGCTCGGAAACTCCCAGACAACTTCAATGAGGCCAAACTGATCACCTTCAGCATGCTGATATTCTGTGCTGTCTGGGTGGCCTTTGTCCCTGCTTATGTTAGCTCTCCTGGGAAGTATGTTGTTGCTGTAGAAATATTTGCAATCCTGGCCTCTAGCTATGGTTTACTGCTCTGCATTTTTGCTCCAAAGTGTTTCATCATTCTCTTGAGGCCCGAGAAAAACACTAAGAAATATCTGATGGCCAGATAGCAAATAAAATAAACAGCTTACATATTTTAGTTAATCAGATATAACCAATATTCACTATAACGCACATTGTTTGGATTCTCTTAATTGTCTTTCCTTTTATTATATTCATTCAGTATTCTATACTGGTATAAATAAGTTATTTTCTAGTTTTGATTTTCCAAAAATAGGATCTATCATATGATGACATACTTACTAGTTTTGCCAACTGTACATCACCTGAAGGCTCTGTCTATAGTATCTGAAGATATTAAACCTCTGACATAAAACGTGTTGTAGTATTTGTTAAAGGACCAGTCAGCAATTAAAAAAGCCCAGAATGAAAGGACGCTCCTGTTTTGTGTTTCTTATTTTTTGTATTGGGTTCTGGTGACATTTGGATCACAGACTGTACCATGGGATAACATTCATGTTTTTTTTTTTGTTTCTTTTTCAATCAGTGCAAAGATGCAGTATCTGTCCCTGATACATGCATACATTGTTGTGAAGTGACTGTGATCAATATTAGGAAGTCAGATAAATAAAATAGAGAAATGCTGCACAGATCAAAAACAGAACGGAGTCAAAAAATACAAATAAGTTATATAGGACATCTGAGAGCACAAAGTGTTAAAAGGAAAAACAAAATACACTGACATAGAATAAAACATCATCATCAATTTGACAACACAGCAAACACAACCAAATACAGAAAAGGACAAGGACATACAGAATCTCTACAAGTTGCAGAAGCAAAACAGAACTGAGATAGAAAAAACCAGTGGGAAATCACACAGTGGTTTGTGTGTGAATCTATCTTTGTGAATGGAGTGCCATCTCATGGTGACACCCTGCAATCAGATGAATGGTGCCTGAATGGGTGTGTTTATTGTGGAATCCAGCTGGAAAATGGCTGGAAACTGAATCCCAGCTGGCTGGCAGCTAAAGGGCCTCCAGTTCTGAGTGGCTGGGACTGCATTGTTCATTAAAATACAGTTAATTAATTTTTCAGTCATTAGGTTTTTAATTTCTTTTTCCCACATGGAAAATATAGTACCATTTTGAATTGAAAATCTTGAAATGATGCAGCGAAACACATCCCAGGAGCTCATTTGACAACACAGTATTTTATTAAACAAATATCATTTTATCCAGGACACTGCAACCTTTCCTTTCTTCAGCCTCTCCCACCACACTGTCTTTCTCTCATTCCTACACTCTATCAGTGGCTGGTTGTTAAATATAGCAAAGGTTATACATTGTAACTCTAGTTCTATGGTGTAAAGCAAAGCCCTCTAGCTTTGTGACGGTGCCATTTCTAAATTTGCTTAGTGGAAGTCAGAGGCTCAGCTTGACAGTTAGTCAAGGCTTAGTCAGAATATGCAAATCCCATGGCTGCTACCTTTCTGAGGAAACCAACATAATTAAACCATTAAAATAACAAAAAAATGTAAAAAAAAACAAAAACAAACTTTGATTAGTCTGATGTAACTTAGTCAGTTTCACAAAGGTAAAGACTTATTTTAAAACTTAAAAGTTAGCCTCCCTTCTCCATCCTCAAAGCCACATTCACATAGTACAAGTACCCCCCCCCCCCCCCCACACACACACACACATTATGAAGCTTCAGCCTCTCAGCTCTGCTACACTGCACTGAGATTTTACGCTACTGTAAGATTTTTTTTTAATGTTGTTCCACACTTTACTTAGTTTATCAAGTAAAATGTCCTTGTAACTGTTGAATCCTTCCAGACGGCAAACATTTAAGGTGTCACTGCATGAACAGAGCTGAGTGTAAGCCATGAATTTTTGTTCATAAAAAGTCTAACTGTACCCAGAATCCAAATTAAACTATTAAATTTGTCCTACTTATATATAATAGTCAAGTTATGATTCAGGAGATGAACGAGGCTTTTTAAATTTGATTAGTGTGTTTTTAAATCCACATCAGATCTGCTTTCTCAATATCTAAACTTTGCTATTACAACTAAATCACATTACTGTTTGCATTTTTCTATTGTATGAGGAAAAAGTGGTCATAATGTCTCATGGAATTAAGTGCGGTTTTATGACTCAATGCCTCGACCCATGATTGCTTTCTTTGTGTTCCTCTCTGGTCTCAGCAGGATTATGTAACATTTGGGTCCAAACAGTGCCACCAAGAGACCAAAACTGGAAGCCAGGATGGCAAAGACCTCCACTGCATCTGCATATTTTCCTGGTGAGCTGATATAAGCAGGGACAAAGGCCACCCACACAGCACAGAAGATCAGCATACTGAAATTAATGAATTTGGCCTCATTGAAGCTATCTGGAAGATTCCTTGATATAAATGCAATCAGAAAACTGAGGATAGCCAGTGAGCCAATATAACCAAGTAACACTGCAAAACCAACTGTGGACCCAACTACACACTCAAAAACTATTTTGTCATTGTGGTATTGAGTGTTTTTATGAGGAACTGGTGAGGCAGATACAAGCCAGGCAGTGCAGATTGCTGCCTGAATAGAAGTGAGAACCATAACTGTTCCTCTCTGCTGCAAAACACCAAACCACTTCAGACTGGCTCCACCTCCTGGCTTGGAGGCCTTGAACACAGCCAGAACCAACATGGTTTTCACCAGGATGCATGAGATGCAAAGCACAAAGCTGATCCCAAATGCTGCATGTCTCAGCTGGCATGTCCACAGTCTGGGACGGCCAATAAACAGTAGTGAACACAAGAAACAGAACTTAAGTGACAGCAATAGCTGAAAACTCAGTTCTGAATTGTTGGCACGTACTATAGGTGTTCTGCGATGATAGATGAAGATGCCCAGGACAACAGCACAGATACATGTGCCCAGCAATGAGGCTGATGTCAAGCAGATACCCAGAGGTTCATTGTAGGAGAGGAACTCTATTTTCTTGGGAACACAGTGGTCACGCTGGGGGCTGGGCCAGAAGTCCTCTGGACAACTAATGCACTCAGCGGAATCTAAGAAAATAGAGAAAGTCTTGAGATAGATGATTATAATACATCTTCAAGCTGCACTGTTTAAAACTGAATACCAACCAGTCTCATTGCTGATCTTTCCCTCAGAACAAGGGATGCAGTCAAAACAGCACACAGGTTGCCCTTTTTTTCTGGCCATGCGGGTACCTGGAGGACAGCTCTCACTGCACACTGACCGGGGTGGCTATAGGGAGAAAAAATAACGTTTTATTCTACACCAAATTACACTGATATAGTCTATTTAATGATGGGCCAAAAATATGTCCAAAATATCAGAAGTCACCCTTTTTGATTCAAAATTCCAGAAGATTTTGTCTTCATCAATTGTGAGTTCTTCTCCTTTGAAGGCCGATCTCTTAACATCACCCACATTCTGAAGTTTCATTCTTCCATCAGGGAGCCACAGCCAGTTCATGACATCATATATTGGTAAGGGATCACCATTCTCATCAAATGACACTTGATCACCAAATGGTGTGGTGAAATTGACCTTTTCCAAGTAATACAAAAGCTATGAATATCAGAATAAGAGAGAGACGAAAACCAGAGAGGGCAGATTAGAAAACAATGGCATATTCTTAAGGTGATTATACCTGTACTTAGTATTCAATAATCAAACTAGGGATGCACCAATACCAGTACTTTTTGTCAGACTGAGTACAAGTACTTACATGTTGGTGCTTTCACATACTGACTACCAATACGAGTACTTAATTATGTTGTTGCAGTTCTTACAATGAAAAAATAATGATTTAAATGTTTTATTTTCATCAGACATTCCTCACTTTCTCAGTGTAACAACTTGTTGTTATTGTTTCCTGCTGCTAGTGTAACCATAGTTACTGTACACACATTTTTAGTTATTTATTTTAAGTTACTGCTAATTTTGTTTTCCTTATTAAGCTGTGCAGTTTACTGTGCGCATTATATATTCTGGTAGGATAAAGTCCACAACATGATTATTGACTCGTTTAAAGTCTTGTCGTAAGTTTACTGTTACATACAATAATATTTCATTATCATTTACAACACGTTAATTATTATTCTAATCACAATTACAAACATATATGGTAAGTATGTAATTTGCTTCTTTGTGTGTGTTCCTGTCCTAAGAGCTAATTAGTTCCTATTTGCCACTGTACCGTCATGCCATTTTCTTAAAGATTTAACAGGAGAATAAAGAGGTGTATACACCGAGAAGTTGTATCCCGCTTATTACCCACAACCAGAAGGAGTGGAAAATGCTACCAACCAAGATAAGAGAATTACAGTCTTGCGGCAGCTGTGTTTTTTTCTTTGTGTTCAGATTAATTAACCAAGGCATTGAACTAGTTTATGCTTGGCAGGGCTTATTGGACATCAGCTGCAGTTTGCAGGTGCATCCTATGAGTTTGTTTCAGTTTCACATGGACTTAAGCAACTGAAGGACATTTGCCAAAGTTGCTGCAGTCATCTATCTTTCTAGTATTACCCCGCAGCAGGGAAAATCCTTTCAGTGATCTGCTCAGCAATGTGTATTTAATGCTACAACCTACTTGTTATTCAGCAAGATATACTAAAGCATGTAATTTGATCATAGAAACAGGTAAGCTACAAACTGATATCACACCTGCCATGGCTCCAGGCTTTGCAAATTGCCACAGCTGTGCCCACTGAAAGGCCCTCTCCCTGGCTCACATTTCAGCATGTCATCAAGGGCATACGCCAGAGCATACACAGCCTTGTACACATTATACTCTAGCCTGAGATTTGAAATGTCCAAGAACTCAGTCTCCACATCCTCTAGATCTTCTTGTCCAGTGCATAATGATCCCCCTGCTTCCATCCAACCTGCTGGAGGTGGTGCAAATCTGCACTGAAATGTATATTCCCAAAACTGTTTCACCTAAAATACATAAAAATGTACGTCAGCAGAAATAATAACAGAAACACTTTACAATAAGTTACACAAAAATTTGAGTAGTTAACCAGAGAAGAAATGAGGAACAAATGAGGAACCACTTGATCAATCTTTAATAAGTGCAACCGATCAGTCTTCACTACTAATTCCTAATTGAGCATTATATAGTACATGGGCCTAATGATGAGTTACTATGAAGACAGACTGGGAGATCCCATATTGTTGAATCATTAGGTGATGATTAGTTAATGAAATTTGTGAAACATACTGACCACTGTCTTTGTGAATAGTTTCTAACTCTGAACATATCTGGTGAACAGCACAAAACTAGTAACAACTCATTAATTACCGATTACTTAAACATGACTTACTCTTTTTCTGTCCCCCTGAAGTAACATGTTGCATACCACTGAGTAGTTACTAAACAGTCCCTCATTACCTTCTTATTAGTTAGTCTTTTTGTGTCCCCCAAAGTAAAGTAATATATAATATTGCGTAGTTACTAAGTACTCCCTCACCTTACCTTATGACCACTTACTCTTTTTGTCCTTTCAGGTAAAGTGAACTATAGTAATGAGTAGTTAGTAAGTAGTCCGTCTTTGCCCCGGATTATTTTCATTTGTGTGTCCCCTAAGGTAAATCGATAACACTTAAAGTAGTGAATAAGTAATCCACCATTAAGTTATGATCATTAAATCCTTTGTTTCTTCTAAAGTGAAGTGTCACATAAAACTGCATAGGTCCTATGTAGTCCCTCATTACTTCATTACTTGCACTGTTGTTTGTGGGGCTTAGCTTCATTTCGTCATCGAGGCATATTTCAGGTCCGCCCAAAAAATCCCGAACACAGAAATTGTGAACAACAATTTAGTGGTCTAACAGCACAGTTCAGAGTTAATCAGGAACCATGAAGCAGGTGTCAGTATGGTTGATTCACAGATATTCTTATTATTACCACTGATTAAGGATCTCCCAGTCTTTTCTCCAGTAACTCATTACTATCAAGTATAAGTCCTCCATTAGGAATTATTAAGTATTTATTGATTTATCAATCAATCAAGTCGTTCCTTGCTTGTTTCTTAATTAAATAATCATTAACTTATTATTGACAATTCATACAATTTGATCAGATCAGATACAATTTACTAGCAGTTATTTTCTCATTCATTCCTCATTCAGCTCATATTTTGTGCATACCTTATTGTAAAATGTTTTATTTTTGCATTTTCTCAGACGATTGTAAAGTTAAACTCTAACCATGCTATAGCTGTTGTTGTGGTGTTGGTCAGGACGTATCTGTAGGAGGAATTCCTTGAGCCCTGGTATTTCTCCTCGACGGATGGCGATGCCCAGTGTGCCAGCCACATATGGCATCAGGTGGGGAGTCTTGAACATAGTAGCTGCTGTCCAGGCTTCACTAGCAATCCACTGCAGGCCTGTCACATCCTGCCTCACCACCTGTGCATCATACCAAATATATAAATCAATACTGTCATGCCACAAAAGTAAATAGTTCTTAAATATATAGTTTTCACAGCTAATGTCTTGTCTTACTCATTCAAACACAGATACTATCCTGGGTTTTGCACAGTATTTTAAGCAAAGTGCTGTATGTCACCTGATCTCAGTCTTAAATCTTAAACTTAAATCTTTCAGTATGACAAATAAAACATGAAGTTGTATATTTAAATTAAGTTATAAATAAGTTCTATTTCAAGCCCAACCTCTTCCATGAGGTTACTCATGTGATTCTCAGGCGCAAACACAATGACCACACGAGCTGTGGATTTCTTCATCACATCTACAATCCTGCTGAGTTCAGTTGGGTCATTATTGCCCCAAGGCAAAACCTCTAAGTAGGCCAGACAACCTTCACCAGACTGAACAAAGTCAGATTGGAAGGATCGCGCAGCGTGGAGTCCATAGTCATCATCGCTGACCAGCAGACCTGCCCAAGTCCAGCCAAAGTGTTTTAGAATCTGAATCATAGCACGTACCTATGTGAATTCAGAGTGAAGGTATTAGTACACAGGCTGAAATAATCTTTCAGAGGAAACCCTGCTAAACAGGTTTCAGAATAGATCATGTTGAATTATGCCTTTCAGTGAATATATTTTTAATGCAGTAAAGCCTAGGGAATGCTTAACTTCACATGCTGTCCTTTATTAATTTTCATTTTGCTGATAGATGCTCACCTGAAAAGCATCACTTGGGATCGTCCTAAAGAAGGATGGAAATTGTTGCCGGTCACTCAGGCAGGAACATGTGGCCAAATAACTCACCTGTGAAAGACACAGACTCAATTAAACTTTTAATATTGATTACTCCATGTTTACAGCTGACATTAAATTAGAAAATAAATCAAAACTCTCCAAAAGAATTATTACAAGTTAAAATGGACAACTTACCATAGGTACTCTGTACAAACCTAAGACACTGGAGACGGAAATAGAACCTGTAGAAGAAGAATCACCCAAAATCCCTAGGACTGGGGGGGTTCCTACACAGGTCTCGTCTAATATAAACTGCTCCTCTTGACCATTGACTAAGGACAACGCTGCACGGAATCCAATCCTTACTTTGAAACAGTTATCATACAGACTGTATCCCAGAGTCACATTAGGTAGCAGGTTGGAGTTTTTATTGATCTCATCAATAGCAAAGGCCATGGTCATGGCATTCCTGAATCCTGGAATGTCAAACCTAGCACGCACAGACACACACAAATGCAGCTGTTTTATGTTGAAAAATGCAACATGATAAAGTAATGGACAACTACAAACTTTGCAAACACTTAAGACAGTTAAATAGTAACAGTTATTATGACACTAAACAAAAAAGTAAGCGGTATGTCACTCATAAAAAAAGTACAAATGCACAATATAAGTCCTTCTTTGCAGTATTTAATTGTCAGAAATACATTCTGTTTTCCTTACAGACTCACCCATAGCAGGTAGGCTGTTGTGGCTCTGAGGTAAAAGACAGGTCAGGAAAGACAGAAAAGAAATGGATCTCAAACAGCCCACCAAGAACCACATCTCCAGCTTTGTGCATCCCATTTAGATTGAACTGTCCCTGTAACTGGCAGGAGGGAGAGGGGGACACAGCAGAAGACATGAAGGAATACAACAACATGAAATGCATGAGCAAGAGCAGTCTGAAGTCTGAAAGGGCCCACATGACTTTCCTCCTGCTTTTTGCTGAAAGCCACTTTCATTGGCATGTCACCCCTTTTAATGACTTGTAGTATTGTTACCCAGCAGGGCATAAGCAAAAGCAGGGGTGGGGCCTCAGATCATCTGAGACAGATTTCATATTGAAGCATAATTCATTTGTGCACCTTTAAGAACATGTCACCAAGGTAACGGTAGCAAATACTCCAACTCACATTTAAGTTGAGGTCTACTAAAATTTGCTTGACATTATGTTTATTTTGTTTGTTCATTATGTTTTTTTATGTTTATGTTTTTAATTTATCTGAATGTCATATAAAGAGGATTTTGATATGTAAGTTAGAGTTAAAACTTGAGCAGGTACATGTATCAGAAGAGCCCCTTTGTACTGAGTGTAATCCCAAATTTGTGTCTGTGAAGACCAAATTAACGTCACCAAATGCACAGTCAGCTTTGGGTTTCACTATCACAAATGAACGCAGTTCAAAAAAATGTCCACTAGGTGGTAGCAGCATACTAAGACATTTGTGAAATAATGTTTGACGAAGGGCTGTTAACATCTGCCCGGCACGTAATAACTATACAGTGGTTTCAGATGTGGTCAGTTCTGTTGAAATGTTGTCTTTCAAATTTGTAATGTTCAGCAATTCAGCAATTTTATGTGTGAATCAACAGAATGCAAAGAATCAGGCAAATCAGTAGTTTAACCTCACAGAATCAAGCAGAAGTTGTCAGTCAGTCAGTGCCTCAGCTGCTCCCCTCACTGGAACCACTTGGTTGACTCGTCCTGCATTTCTCCAGAACCGTGTAGCCACACAAGTCATGAACGAAGCACCTCATGACCTCATCAATCCAGAGTCTGATGCAGAGATGACAGTCAGCTTAAGGAGGAGCCCCCCAGCACTGCCCCCACTACAATATCTACAGCACTGTGTCCATCTTGGATGGTCCGATCACAAGAGGACAGCTCTATGTACAGGCATTATGAGAGCAAAGACAGAGGTGGTCTGGGGTGTATATGGCCACATTCTTTTAGCAGTATGAAAATTTGTGCTGGGCCTCATTGAAAGACCACATACATAGCACAAGTCTCCAGAGCCCCAGTGGGATCAGCGAGCAAACAGAGCCATATGTAAATTACAAAAAGCCAAAAACAACAACAACAAAAAAAAAATGACCACAACAATATTATATCTGAAGGAATTTCTGCATAACTGTCATGAAACATCTATTTATGGTGAGAAAGAAAAAAAACTTATTTAAGCCTCTAAATGCTCAGTTTGTATGCATCACAATTCACAGTCAGCTTTTAGCTCAGACACCATCCTGATTGGGGACTCAATAACTAAACATGTAAGAATGGCAAAGACTGAAAATCTAACAGTGTCTGGCACATCTGTCAGGGAGCTTACAGAGCTGTTGCCAGTGATCCTCTCTACACACCCAAGTAACATGAGGATCGTTATCCATGCTGGGTCTTTTGATATTCTTCGAAGGAAAACTGGCTCCGAGACCCTAAAAAAGGACTTTTCTCTGCTCCTGGAGAAACTGACCGATTGTCAATCACAAAATGTGTTCATTTCTGGCCCCATTCCAACTCTGGGGAAAGGAATTGAGTCTTTCACCAGACTCCTTGCCCTGAATACATGGTTGACATCGGCGTGCTTCACTCATGGGATAAAATTTATTGACAATTTTAACATCTTTTGGAACTGTAAGGACCGCTTTCAGCGAGATGGGATTCATCCAAACATCACTGGATCCAGACTACTCGGGGCCAACCTACGTCATGCTCTTGGAAAGCCAAACCAAAACAAGAATGGACAGATAAGAGCCAAGGACAAACACGGGGCACAGAGACAGACAACCTGCATCTCTCCCCCTTCACCTGACCCTCTGCTCCACATCACCCAAGGCATTCAGAGGATGTCCCTGTCCCAGTCAAGGACCCAACAACCCCCCTCCTGCCCTCCACCACAACCACCACAGAGCCAGCGTCAATCCTCCCCACCACCACCGCAACCACCATGGAACCAGCATCAACCTTCCCCTCCTCCACCACGCTCACCAATCAAGCTCACGCTGAAGCTTAGTCAAACTGACAAACTCTTAAATAGCAGCCCCAGACCCCATCACCCAGCTGCTTGTCAGAGATGAGACAGACCCCATGCCGCTTCCTTAAACATACCGGCAATCTTAAATAGCCAGTGGCATGGTCAAACACATCTTGAGATTGAAAAGTATCAGCCAGAGGCGTCTCCAAGGTCTGTCATTCCTGTTTTGACTAGCATCAGGAAAAACAATGTGTATCCAAAACGCACAGCTACGTTACCTAATCTGACTCCAGTTATGCGTCATCCACAGACTGTGTCAGACAACAGCATTAGTACACTAAACTTAGCTTTATTAAATATCAGGTCTCTGGCTGGCAAGTCACTATTAATTAATGATTTTATTATCAACAAAAACCTTGATTTTATGTTTTTAACTGAAACTTGGTTAAATGAAAACAATAGTGCAGCAGTTCTTATTGAATCAGCCCCCCCAAACTTCCATTTTATCAGCTCAGTTAGACGACTTAGGAAAGGAGGTGGAGTAGCCACTTTATTCAAGGATGTTTACCAGTGCAAACAGTTATCATATGGGAAGTTTGAGTCTTTTGAATACGTAGCACTGCAGTTGAGATCCTCCTGTCGAGCAGTATTAGTAACCATTTACAGGCCACCAAAATATAGTGCACACTTTGTTGATGACTTTTCCAGACTATTGTCTGTTGTGTGTATTGATTTCAACTGTGTTGTTATAGTGGGTGATTTTAATATTCATATTGATAATCCCAAAGATGGCAGTGCAAAAGAACTTTTCTACATCCTGGACAATTTTGGACTTTCCCAGCATGTAACAGATCCAACACACAATAAGGGACATATTTTAGATCTAATTATTTCCAAAGGCCTAAACATTTCTGAGGTTGTGGTGAGTGATGTTGCCTTTTCTGATCATTACTGTGTTTTCTTTAAAATGGCCATCTCCGCTAACACCAGTAAAACTACAACAGAGGTGATCAGAAAATGCTATATCAACGTAAACACCTGTACACTATTCACCCAGGATTTTACACCCACACCAGCTCTGCCCTCAGTCTCTGTCGATGATCTGGTTCATAGTTTCAGCTCTAAAGCTATGAATATTATGGACACTGTTGCTCCTATGAAGGTCAAAGTTGTCTCTGGTAAGAAAAAAGCACCATGGAGGAATGCCACACTGATAAAAGCTCAAAAAAGAGAATGTAGAAAAGCAGAACGCAGGTGGCGAAAAAACAAACTCCAGGTTCATTATGACATCTATAAGGAAAGTCTGCGCATCTATAACTTGGAGCTAAAAAGGGCAAGGCAGTCCTTTTTCTCTGAGATTATCAACAAAAATAACAACAATGCACGGACCTTATTCACTGTTGTTGACAGACTGACAAACCCCTCAGCATCAGTCCCTCCTGAACTGCTGTCCACCAAGGGATGCAACGACTTTGCCTCTTTTCTTACAGACAAGATTTCAAAGATAAGACAGACAGTCAACACAGTGGCTATTTCACCTATTTCACCTGTGCCTCATAACACTGCTCCAGTTAATTTAGCACTTTTTCACCCCTTAGATTATGCAACTTTGACGGACATAGTCAGAAATCTTAGGTCCACTACCTGCTGCCTCGACACTCTGCCTACAAGCTTTTTTAAGGATGTTTTTAACTGCATAGCATCAGATATACTTCAGATAGTAAACAGTTCTCTTCAGTCAGGCCTTTTTCCAACGGCCCTGAAGACCGCAGTCATTAAACCTCTTTCAAAAAAGCCTAACCTGGATGCCTCAGTAATAAACAACTACAGGCCCATATCAAACCTACCTTTTTTAGGAAAGATCATTGAAAAGGTTGTTTTTCAGCAACTTAATGCTTTCTTGGTGCAAAACAATTTCTTTAATGTCTATCAGTCTGGATTTCGAGCACATCACAGCACTCAGACTGCACTTGTAAAAGTTCTGAATGACATTCATCTGAGCAGTGATGCATCAAAGATTTCAGTTCTGGTATTACTGGACCTCAGTGCTGCATTCGACACAGTCGACCATAAGACTCTGCTCGACAGACTTGAAAAGTGGGTGGGACTTTCTGACACTGTGCTAAATTGGTTTAAATCTTATTTACAAGACAGGGATTTCTTTGTGTCACTTGGCAATTATGAATCTGTGCGAACAAAAATGACATGTGGAGTTCCTCAAGGGTCCATTCTTGGGCCTCTTCTGTTCAACATCTATATGCTCCCTCTTGCTCAGATTATGGAATATCACAACATCTCCTACCACACTTATGCAGATGACACACAACTCTATATTACAGTGTCACCAGATGACTACAGTCCTCTACATCTGTTAAATAAGTGCATTGATGAAATCAATACATGGATGTGCCAGAATTTCCTACAACTAAACACAGACAAAACTGAGATAGTTGTTTTTGGCCCTAAAGAACAAAGATCAAAAGTGAGTGCTCACCTTGAATCCATGACACTAAAACCTAAAAATCAAGCCAGAAATCTTGGTGTCATTCTGGACTCAGACCTAAATTTCACCAGTCACATAAAGACAATTACTAAATCAGCCTACTACCACCTTAAAAACATAGCAAGAATTAAAGGATTTCTGTCTGGGGAAGATACAGAAAAACTTGTTCATGCTTTCATTTTCAGCAGGCTGGACTATTGTAACGGTGTCTTCACAGGTCTGAGTAAAAAATCAATCAGACAACTGCAGCTCGTCCAGAACGCTGCTGCCAGAATCCTCACCAACACCAAGAGAGTGGAGCACATTACACCAGTGCTTAAATCACTGCACTGGCTTCCCGTGTGCCAAAGGATAGACTTTAAAATCTTGTTACTAGTTTACAAAGCACTAAATGGTCTCGGGCCTAAATATATCTCTGATTTGCTTGTACGTTATGAAGCACCAAGACCCCTCAGATCATCTGGAACAGGTTTACTCAGTGTTCCCAGGATCAGAACCAAACAAGGTGAAGCAGCCTTTAGTTTCTGTGCTCCCCACCTGTGGAACAAACTTCCAGAACACCTGAGGTCAGCTGAAACTGTCGGCTTATTTAAATCAGGTCTTAAAACATTACTGTTTACTGCAGCCTACCAGTGAAGTGGATACGTTACATATTTTTAGGATAATCTGTAGCTATTGTTTTTATATTTGTCTGCTGTCGCTTTTGTTTTATGTTTGCTTCTTTCTTTATTTGCATTTCTGTAATGTTTTAAACTATTTATTGTCCTGCTTTTAGCTTTGTTTTAATTATCTCAAATGCAATTTTAATGCTCTTTTCTAATTTAATGCATTTTCAAGTTCTGTAAAGCACCTTGAATTGCCTTGTGTATGAATGGTGCTATATAAATAAAATTGCCTTGCCTTGCCTTGCCTTTTATTTTGCCTATATACCATATAATTACACACTACACATACTCCAATTCTATTAATGTACTGCAATGCTGTTATATTCACGAAAAGTCTTAGATTACTGTTTTAAAGACTGACTGGGACTTTTAATATTTTTATTTATATTTTAAACACCAGAGCTTGTAGAAACTTTTTGTATTTGGAGACAACATAAAATGGGTTAGTGTATCTTCAAGTCCATGTCAGCTCCAGAAAGGAAAAACAGAATAATTACAATGATTTGATGATGAATGCAAATAGCCTGAAAAGTTAGAATAACATAGAGTAACTTAATCCATGTGGTCCATGTCAGCTCCAAAAAGGAAAAACAGAATAACTACAATGATTTCAGATTAATGCAAATACTCTGCAAAGTTTATTCACTGAAAGTAATTTTTAATTTAATCAGGAGAAATGTTAACTTACACCATGAAAACCTACTAAGTCAAGTGGAACTACTCAGACTACATTCTGGAAAAACATAGAATAAGTTGATTAATGTGGTAAGAGTTTACTGCCTGTATTTTTGTATTGTGTACAGACAAATGATTCATAATGTCTCATGACATTGTTGCAGTTTTTATGATTCGTTGCCACGACCCATGATTGCTTTCTTTGTGTTCTTCTCTGGCCTCAGAAGGATTATGTAACATTTGGGTCCAAACAGTGCCGCCAAGAGACTTAAACTGGAGGCCAGGATGGCGAAGACCTCCACTGCATCTGCATATTTACCTGGTGAGCTGATATAAGCAGGGACAAAGGCCACCCACACAGCACAGAAGATCAGCATACTGAAAGTGATGAGTTTGGCCTCATTGAAGCTATCTGGAAGATTCCTTGATATAAATGCAATCAGAAAACTGAGGATAGCCAGTAAACCAATATAACCAAGTAAGACTGCAAAACCAACTGTGGACCCAACTACACACTCATAAACTATTTTGTCATTGTGGTACTGAGTGTTTTTATGAGGAACTGGTGAGGCAGATACAAGCCAGGCAGTGCAGATTGCTGCTTGAATAGAAGTGAGAACCAGAACTGTTCCTCTCTGCTGCAAAACACCAAACCACTTCAGACTGGCTCCACCTCCTGGCTTGGAGGCCTTGAACACAGCCAGAACCACCATGGTTTTCACCAGGATGCATGAGACACAAAGCACAAAGCTGATCCCAAATGCTGCATGTCTCAGCTGGCATGTCCACAGTCTGGGACGACCAATAAACAGCAGTGAACACAGGAAACATAACTTAAGAGACAACAATATCTGGAAACTCAGTTCTGAATTGTTGGCTCGTACTAAAGGTGTTCTGTAATGATAGATAAAGATGCTAAGGACAACAGCACAGGTACATGTGCCCAGCAATGAGGCAACTGTCAAGCAGATACCCAGAGGCTCATTGTAGGAGAGGAACTCTGTTTTCTTGGGAACACAGTGGTCACGCTGGGGGCTGGGCCAGAAGTCCTCTGGACAACTAATGCACTCAGTGGAGCCTGTAAAAATAGAGAAAGTCTTGAGATAAATATTTTTTATCATATCTCCAAATCGCAATGTTTAATTAATACCAACCAGTCTCATTGCTGATCTTTCCCTCAGAACAAGGGATACAGTCAAAACAGCACACAGGTTCCCCTTTCCTTCTGGCCATGCGGGTACCTGGAGGACAGCTCTCACTGCACACTGACCGGGGTGGCTATAGGGAGAAAAATAAATGTCTGTCTTTCTACACCACCGTACACTGCTGTAGTTTATCTGTCTAGTAGTAACCTAGAAGTAACCTTTTTTGATTTAAAGTTCCAGAAGATTTTGTCTTCTTCAGTTGTGAGTTCTTCTTCTTCTTTGAAGGCCGACCTCTTAATCTCACCCACTTTCTGAAGTATAATTCTACCACCAGGAAGCTGCAGCCAGTTCATGACATCATATATTGGTAAGGGATCACCATTCTCATCAAATGACACTTGATCACCAAATGGTGTGGTGAAGTTCACCTTTTCCAAGTAATATAAAAGCTATGAATATTATAATGAGGGAGACAGGAAAACCAAAGAGGAACAATTAAAAAAGCTTTGCATATGCTTATGGTGAACACAGTAGTACTCAGTATTCAATAATCAAACTGAATACTATTCATATGAATACTAGAGACGTTAAACAATCACCGACCTGATAATGTTATCCTCTACTATCAACCTGCAGTAGGGAAAATCCTTTCAGCTATCAGCTTGATACTTTACTATTTGTATGTAATCCAACACCCTAAATGTGATTAAACAA
This sequence comes from Lutjanus erythropterus, assembly GCA_020091685.1. NCBI lineage: Eukaryota > Metazoa > Chordata > Actinopteri > Lutjaniformes > Lutjanidae > Lutjanus > Lutjanus erythropterus. Next base: position 28,007,935 of record CM034594.1, on the reverse strand, counting down.
GAAATACTGAAGCATATGATTTAGTCTTAGAAACAGGACAAGTGCAAACTGATATCACACCTGCCATGGCTCCAGTGTTTGCAAACTGCCACAGCTGTGCCCACTGAAAGGTCCTCTCCCTGGTTCGCACCACAGCACGTCATCAAGGGCATACGCCAGAGCATACACAGCCTTGTACACATTATACTCTGGCCTTAGGTTTGAAATGTCCAAGAATTCAGTCTCCACATCCTCTAGATTTTCTTGTCCAGTGCATAATGTCCCTCCGGCTTCCATCCAAGCTGCAGGAGGTGGTGCAAATCTGCACTGAAATGTGTGTTCCCAAAACTGTTTCACCTGGAATGCATTAAAAAATGAATGTCAGTAGAAATAATAATGGCAACCGTCTACACTAAGTTCCACAAAAAAATGGGTAGTGTCCTGGAATCAAATGAGGAACAAATGAGAAACTACTTGATAACTGATGAATCGGTAATAAGTACTTTCCTAATAATTCTCAGTGGAGGACTATCGAGTAGGTAGGCCTAATGATGAGTTACTGAAGAACGTACTTGGAGATACTTTGTCATTGAATCATTAAGTAATGATTACTTTATGGATATCTGTGAATCGATCATACTGAACATTTTCTTCATGAGCTGTGTCTGTGAATATTCTCAGTCATCCCTGTCATGGTATTCGTATCAAGGTTTGTAGTAGGCAACTGGACTTGATAGAGTTCTAATACACACAGGCAGAACTGAAGAAGCCTCTCGGATGAGAGGTGAAACATCTTCAAGAACTCTATCAAGTCCAGTTGCCTACTACAAACCTTGATACGAATTCTTCATGAGCTGTTCCTGATTTACTTTGAACCTGCCCAGTGAACAGCACAAAACTAGTTAGACTCCTTAGACCCATTTACGGCATGTGACTCTTTTATAGTAGCTTGACTTGTAGATGCTCTTTGTCTTTTCAGTGAAATATTACCTGTTGAAATTCAATATGCAATCAACGAACTAAAGGATGACTGAATGTGTCGAGTCAGCTTTTTATATTTTGATGTAACCACTTAATGTCCTCTTTGACCTTTGTTTGTCAACTTATACCCTCCCTTCCACCTAAAAATGTGCCATAGTTCCTATCCTCCACAAGGGGGGAGGCCCCCATGACATCGGCAACTGTCCAGTTTCTATTATCTCATAACTAAAATGTTTAAGACACTAATCTTTAATTATTTATCACTCTATCTTGTCTCCATTCCAGTCTGGTTTCAGGCATTATGTCTCCACAGCTGCAGCTCTTTTAAAGTTTGCTAATGATGTGTTTACTGCCTCTCTCTCTGGTGCAGTTTTTCTTGATTTATCCAAGGCTTTTGACATTGTTGTATTATTGACTATTATCTTAAACAATATTTAATACTACATGTCCCCTCATGCTCTCTTAGACATATTCAGCAACCTTTCTTTTTGGTTCCCAAACTGATAAAGAAATTGGAAGACACCACTTTAAATTAAAATTTCCATCCCTCTGACTGGAAAATCTGCTCACTAACATAAGAACAATTAACTCATTATGCCTCTTTAAGAACGCATTATTTCTCTTTCTCAAAACACTTCCTACTTATTTTATATGGATGTTATGGTGTTATGAGAATGACATGTGAGTGAGTTGGTAAATGAGAGTCTTTGTGTATGTTGAATGTATTTTGTCTATTTTATTATATTGTATGTGTTGTGTGGGACCCCCTCAAAAGTGATATGGTTCACCTCAGCCTGCTATCCACTTACAATTACTCACTCTTGTTGCATCCCCTCTTACATACATAATACTGATCCACGAGTTACCCTTTTTGTGTCTCTCCAAGTAAGGTAATTATTCTTTGCACTGAGCAGTTAGTACGTACTGAATCATTACCTCATCATTACCTGTCCATTAACTAATTGGTTGCAACATAATTACTATACATCAGCAATCGACAAAGACATTAGTAATCCAAAGTATGGTAAGTATAATTTCTGACACATCACATCATCAGCAGAATATTCTGTCAGATATTTTATTTTACTTGGTTCATTATATAAATATAAAAAAATGAGGACTGAGTTTATGAGACACACACCTCATGTTCTTAATCATTTCTAAATTAACTAATCATTAGCAACTCTATAAAATTTGATTACGGGTTATTCATTAAGTAATAATTCACTAGCAGTTATTGGGGTAAACTCTCACCATGCTATAGTTGTTGTTGTGGTGCTGGTCAGGACGTATTTGTAGGAGGAATTCTCTGAGCCCTGGTATTTCTGCTCGACGGATGGCGATGCCCAGTGTGCCAGCCAGGTATGGCATCAGGTGGGGAGTCTTGAACATAGTAGCTGCTGTCCAAGCTTCACTAGCCATCCACTGCAGACCTGTCACATTCTGCCTCACTACCTGTGAATCATACCATGTAAATTAATCCATACTACCATGCCACTAAATTAGGTAGTGCCTTATTATACAGTTTCCAAAGTTGATGTCTTACTCATTCATTCACAGGTGCTATCCTGTGTTTTACACAGTATTATGAACAGTGTTGCATATCAACATAACTAGAGTTTTGTTAAAGCTTTGTTAAAGGCAATGGTATTGACAGATAAAAGCTATGACTTATTCTATTAAAAATATTCACATGCCATTATGTTTTAAATCTTCCAGTTTGACAAATGAAACATTAAGTTGTATGCTTAAATTTTATTATAATAAAGTTTGATTTCAAGCCAAACCTCTTCCATGAGGTTACTCATATGATTCTCAGGTGCAAACACAATGACCACACGAGCTGTGGATTTCTTCATAACATCCACAATCCTCCTCAGTTCAGTTGCGTCATTATTGCCCCAAGGCAAAACTTCTAAGTAGGCCAGACAACCTTCACCAGACTGAACAAAGTCAGATCGGAAGGATCGGGCAGCGTGGAGTCCATAGTCATCATCACTGACCAGCAGACCTGCCCAAGTCCAGCCAAAGTGTTTTAGAATCTGAATCATAGCACGGACCTATGTGAATTCAGAGTGAAGGGATTAGTACACAGGCTGGAATATTTTTTTTTAGTGAAAACCTGCTAAACCTGTTTTGCAATGGATCATGTTGATGCCTTTCAATTAATATATTTTATTATTGCAGTGAAGGGATGTTCTTCCCGAACAATGCTTAACTTCACATGCTGTCCTTTATTAATTTTCATTTTGCCGATAGATGATCACCTGGAAAGCATCACTTGGTATCGTCCGAAAGAAGGATGGAAACTTTTGCCGGTCACTCAGACAGGAACATGTGGCAAAATAACTCACCTGTGAAAGACACAGACTGTAAATCCTAAGAATATACAAAGTTTTTAATGGCTCAATTAAACTTTTAATGTTGATTACTTCATGTTTAGAGCTGGCATTAAATTTAAAATAAAAACTAAACTCTCCAAAAGAATTATTACAAGTTAAAGTGGACAACTTACCATAGGTACTCTGTACAAACCTAAGATACTGGAGACGGAAATAGAACCTGTAGAAGTTGATTCACCCACAATCCCTAGGACTGGGGGGGTTCCTATGCAGGTTTTGCCTGATATAAACTGCTCCCCTTGACCACTGACTAAGGACAACGCTGCACGGAATCCAATCCCTATTTCGAAACAGTTATCATACAGACTGTATCCCAGAGTCACATTAGGTAGCAGGTTGGAGTTTCTGTTGATCTCATCAATAGCAAAGGCCATGGTCATGGCACTCCTGAACCCTGGAGTGTCAAAACTAACATACACACAAAAAATACCACTGTTTACTGTTGAAAAATACAACATGATAAAGTAATGGTCAACTACATACTTTGCAATTAATTACGATCATTTAATTGTAACAACTATTACAACACTGAACTACTATGTAATGTGGAAGTAGAATAAAATAACATAAATGCACAATTGATTTTCCCCAGTTTCTGCTTTTTGCTGTTTTCCTTACAGACTCACCCATAGCAGGTAGGCTGTTGTGGCTCTGAGGTAAAAGACAGGTCAGGAAAGACAGAAAAGAAATGGACCACAAACAGCCCACCAAGAACCACATCTCCAGCTTTGTGCATCCCATTTAGATTGAACTGTCCGTGTAAGTGGCAGGAGGGAGAGGGGGACACAGCAGAAGACATGAAGGAATACAGCAACATGAAATGCATGAGCAAGAGCAGTCTGAAGTCTGAAAGGGCCCACATGACTTTCCTCCTGCTTTTTGCTGAAAGCCACTTTCATTGGCATGTCACCCCTTTTAATGACTTGTAGTATTGTTACCCAGCAGGGCAGAAGCAAAAGCAGGGGTGGGGCCTCAGATCATCTGAGACAGATTTCATATTGAAGCATAATTCATTTGTGCACCTTTAAGAACATGTCACCAAGGTAACGGTAGCAAATACTCCAACTCACATTTAAGTTGAGGTCTACTAAAATTTGCATGACATTATGTTTATTTTGTTTGTTCATTATGTTTTTTATGATTATGTTTTTAATTTAACTGAATGTCATATAAAGAGGATTTTGATATGTAAGTTAGAGTTTTCTACAGAATCACTCTGTAGTTTAAAACCTGAGCAGATACATGTATCAGAAGAGCCCCTTTGTAATGAGTGTAAGTCTAAATTTGTGTCTGTGAAGACCAAATTAACGTCAGTAGTTTAACCTCACAGAATCAAGCAGAAGTTGTCAGTCAGTCAGTGCCTGCTGCTCCCCTCACTGGAACCACTTGGTTGACTCGTCCTGCATTTCTCTAGTACCGTGTAGCCACACAAGTCATGAACGAAGCACCTCATGACCTCATCAATCCAGAGTCTGATGCAGAGATGACAGTCAGCTTAAGGAGGAGCCCCCCAGCACTGCCCCCACTACAATATCTACAGCACTGTGTCCATCTCGGACGGTCCGATCACAAGAGGACAGCTCTATGTACAGGCATTAATAGAACAAAGACAGAGGTGGTCTGGGGTGTATATGGCCACATTCTTTTAGCAGTATGCAAATTTGTGCTGGGCCTCATTGAAAGACCACATACACAGCACAAGTCTCCAGAGCCCCAGTGGGATCAGCGAGCAAACAGAGCCATGTGTAAATTACAAAAAGATTTGTAAATTGTTAGAAATCTGTGTGCATTGTTTTTCAAATCCACGCACAAAGGTTTGTAAACCAAAATTATGGCCTGTACTGAATCAGCACAAACAGCTGCACATCTATTTATGGAATGGTACAGGTTCATCTCAGTTAGTCAAATTACATTATTTTCTTGAACAGATGTTTATGGGCAACTCACCAACACAAAGAAAATGACCACAACAATATTATATCTGAAGGAATTTCTGCATAACTGTCATGAAACATCTATTTATGGTTAGAAAGAAAAAAAAAATTAACTTATTCAAGCCTCTAAATGCTCAGTTTGTATGCATCATCATTCACAGTCAGCTTTTAGCTCAGATGCTTTTATTTTGCCTATATACCATATAATTACACAGTATACATACTCCAATTCTATTAATGTACTGCAATGCTGTTATATTCACGAAAAGTCTTAGATTACTGTTTTAAAGACTAACTGTGACTTTTAATATTTTTATTTATATTTTAAACACCAGAGCTTGTAGGAACTTTTTGCATTTGGAGACAACATAAAATGGGTTAGTGTATCTTCAAGTCCATGTCAGCTCCAGAAAGGAAAAACAAAATAATTACAATGATTTGATGATGAATGCAAATAGTCTGAAAAGTTAGAATAACATAGAGTAACTTAATCCATGTGGTAAGAGTTTACTGCCTGTATTTTTGTATTGTGTACAGACAAATGATTCATAATGTCTCATGACATTGTTGCAGTTTTTATGATTCGTTGCCACGACCCATGATTGCTTTTTTTGTGTTCCTCTCTGGTCTCAGCAGGATTATGTAACATTTGGGTCCAAACAGTGCCAACAAGAGGCCAAAACTGGAGGCCAGGATGGCAAAGACCTCCACTGCATCTGCATATTTGCCTGGTGAGCTGATATAAGCAGGGACAAAGGCCACCCACACAGCACAGAAGATCAGCATACTGAAAGTGATGAGTTTGGCCTCATTGAAACTATCTGGAAGATTCCTTGATATAAATGCAATCAGAAAACTGAGGATAGCCAGTAAGCCAATATAACCCAGTAACACTGCAAAACCAACTGTGGACCCAACTACACACTCAAAAACTATTTTGTCATTGTAGTATTGAGTGTTTTTATGAGGAACTGGTGAGGCAGATACAATCCACACAGTGCAGATTGCTGCTTGAACAGAAGTGAGAACCATAACTGTTCCTCTCTGCTGCAAAACACCAAACCACTTCAGACTGGCTCCACCTCCTGGCTTGGAGGCCTTGAACACAGCCAGAACCACCATGGTTTTCACCAGGATGCATGAGATGCAAAGCACAAAGCTGATCCCAAATGCTGCATGTCTCAGCTGGCATGTCCACAGTCTGGGACGACCAATAAACAGCAGTGAACACAGGAAACATAATTTAAGAGACAGCAATAGCTGGAAACTCAGTTCTGAATTGTTGGCGCGTACTATTGGTGTTCTGCGATGACAGATGAAGATACTCAGGACAACAGCACAGATACATGTGCCCAGCAATGAGGCAGCTGTCAAGCAGATACCCAGAGGCTCAATTGTAGGAGAAACTCTGTTTTCTTAGAACACAGTGGTCACGCTGGGGCTGGGCCAGAAGTCCTCTGGACAACTGGTGCACTCCATGGAGTCTGTGAAAATAGGGGCAGTCTTGAAATAAATGTTTATATTTAATCTACAACTGTGTTTTAAAGCTTAATACCAACCAGTCTCATTGCTGATCTTTCCTCAGAACAGGATGCAGTCAAACAGCACACAGGTTCCCCTTTCCTTCTGGCCATGCGGTACCTGGAGGACAGCTCTCACTGCACACTGACCGAGTGGCTATAGAAAAAGAAAATATCTATTATTCTAGTCACAACACACTATAATTTAGCTATGTGCCAAAAAATAGGTGCTTAAAACAGATTAACCTTTTTTTTGTTCAAAGTTCCAGAAGACTGTCTTCATCAATTTGAGTTCTTCTCCTTTGACCCGACCTCTTAACCTCACCCACATTCTGAAGTTTAGTTGTTCCATCAGGAGCCACAGCCAGTTCATGATATCATATATTGGTGAGCATCAATTCTCATCAAATGACACTTGATCACCAAATGATGTGGTGAAGTTGACCTTGTCAAATGCACTAACTATGAATATCAGAAAAAAGGCATAGAGTAGAATGAAATAGGACCAAAAATAAACAAATAAATAAATAAATAAGAAATAATAATAATTGGTGTTTGCACAGATATCACAGTTTGGTCAATGGCAGATGCCAGGCTGAGATACTGGGAGGGAAACAACAGAATGGATTATCGCTGAATATTCAATTTAAGCCAACTTCAGAGTATCAAACCATGGAAAGGTTTGGGAGATCATGTAGAAACTGTTATAACACAGAAGGACTTGATGAATAGGAAAGGCACAATATTTTGAGAAGACCCAACAGTAATAGGCCTGCACGTGCCAGCTCCTTAATCTTGGAATCACAACCCGACAATTTTTGTCTTTCCTATCTGAATTACTGTAATTGTTTACTGAAATCATACTACATATTAACAGAGGAAGAAATGAGCATGTCTTATGATTAGGTGTATCTCACCGACTGAACCGATTTACATACAGCTCTGGAAAAAAATAGAGACCACTCTCACAGAATGTTTCTTAAATCAGCATCTCTACATGTAGGGAGCCGGTCCATTCAGTGTTTGTGGATTCAAAAAGCCTCCTCATTCTACTTATTGAGACACTGATCAGATGATCATTACAGACTGATCCACATGACATGATCATTTTTCAGTGGTCTATCTAGAAAGTTTTTTCCAGAGCTGTATCTTGATACATATTCAACAATACGATATATATCTTAAAATGTTTTAAATGGCCAACGATTCGGTTTGCGTTACAAACTTGTGATGCAGTACAATAATGTCGCTTCTGTAGCTGTTTCAGTGCAATCTGTTTTGAGAAATGAAGAGGAGACTTACAGGAAGGGAGGGTGTGCTTGTTTTGTGTGAGTGCTGCAGCAGGCGTCAGTGAGCAGTGCAGGCAGAGGCAGGAGGAAACAGAGGAAAGTTACAGTGACAGCTCCTGCTGCCAAAAATATAGAGATATATGTGTCCTAATGAGATGTATCAATACACAAATTGCTGCATCAATTTGTTTCGAATCATGTTCAGTTTTGTACCGATGCAGGCTGTCTGAACTGATGCACCTGTATCTTTCCACATTAAAGTTTGATACATCGGTTGCATGACAGATGTTACCTACTAAAGATGCACTTCTGATGAAATTAGTCCATCTCTGAATACCAAGTGACAAGATATTGTGTTCTCTGACCAGATGATATTGTTTACTATCACTCCAGTGGTAATATCCTTTCAGTTATTTGCTTCATACTTTACAATATGTAATCTTATAAGCTTAATTTGATCCTATAATAAAATGTGATTTGGTTGGTGTAAATTGATATCACACCTGCCATGGCTCAATCCTTTCAAACTGCCACAGCTGTGCCCACTGAAAGGCCCTCTCCTGGCTCACATTTTAGCATGTCATCAAGGGCATATGCCAGAGCATACACAGCCTTGTACACATTATACTCTGGTCTGAGGTTTGAAATATCAAATATTCAGTCTCCAAACCCTCTAGAAGCTTCCTGTCCAGTGCATAAATTTCCTCAGCTTCCACCCAATCTGCTGGAGGTGGTGCAAATCTACACTGTGTGTATTCCAAAACTGGTTCACCTGAAATGCATTAAAAATACAGATATAAAAACAATATATTATTTTTGCATATCTCACCACATTATAGGTTAAACTTTCACCATGCTATTTCCATAGCTGTTGTTGTAGTGTTGGTCAGACGTATTTGTAAGAGGAATTTCTTGAGCCCGGAATTTCTCCTCGATGGATGGCGATGCCCAGTGTGCCAGCCAGGTATGGCATAGGTGGGGTCTGGAAGATAGTAGCTGCTATCCAGGCTTCACTGGCCATCCATTGCAAGCCTGTCACATCACCTCACCACCTGTGCATCATAGCAAATATATAAATTCACAATGCAATGGCACTGAAGTAGTGTCTTATTACACAGTGATGTCTTCTCATATTCATTCATACACAGGTGCTATCCTGTGTTTTAAACAATATTATGAGCAAAGTGATCATCATAAATGGAGTTCAGTGTAAATTATTAGTACTGTGAGTAAATGCTGGTAACAGGAGCCTTCAATGAACAAGTAAACTATAAGAAATAAAAAACTATATTTGTAGATGACAGTATGTTATTGTAACTTAAATGTTTCAGTGTGGCAAATAAAACATGCTTGTGTGATTAAGTGAGTTTATTTCAAGCCCAACCTCTTCCATGAGGTTCATCATGTGGCTCTCATGTGCAAACACAATGACCACACTGAGCTGTGGTTTCTTCATCACATCCACGATCCTCCTTATTTCACTCTTAGTTGCCCCAGGGTAAAAGCTCTAAGTAAGCCAAACAACCTTCACCAGAGGCTGAACAAAGTCATTCTGAATGGACTGGGCAGCAGAGTCCATAGTCATCATCACTGACCAGCAGACCTGCCCAAGTCCAGCCAAAGGCTTAGAATCTGGATCATAGCATGTACCTAAGTGACACACAGAGTAAAGGTTGGTGCACAACTTGAAATAATCTATCAGTCCTGCTCCACACAATTATTTTCATCTATTTATTAATCTATTTATTCTATTTATTCATTTTAATAATGTATTTATTTATTTTATTTATTATAATCTATTCATCTATAATGCTGCTCTTTTATAGTTGGTAGATAGCATGGTAGAGTTTTATCGTAGGGATTCAACTTGATGCACATGCTCCTACAGATTTGTTTTATTGCAAGGGGTTATTAGAATTGGTATGTTTTACATTACATATCACTTTTGTCTCAGGCCCCAAACACAACTGGACTGACTTGACTGTGACTGTTTTTTTTTTTTTAAAGTGCATGTTGGTGAGAGTGATGACAGATATGTTAACTGGTCCTTGACTGTTCCACAGTTCAGGACCTGTGTGAGAATGTCTTTTTGAGTTGTTCACATACAGGTGTAAAACAAGCAGTTGGAGCAGAGGCGAGAGGCTGCTGACCAGCCCAGGGTGGGACAAGGCCGAGGAGTCCCAGACGATGTGAATAAACCTGACGAGATGCAGAGGCAGAGACAATTGGTCCACTGTCTTGAAAGGTATGTAAAACAATGTGACCAAACATCTGTGTGAGAGATCCACTGTAATGCCTATCAGCCACTGAAAACTGCTTTCTCACCCCAAAATGCAGGGCCAAGGACAGTGAGGCACAATGGAGGAAACAGGTTAAATGGAAGCTGAACCAAAAAACGATGTCCTGGGAGGAACAGCAAATGTGACGCATGCAGGAGAAGAAGGAACATCAAACGACAATATAAACAACAAGGACTATAGAGACTCTGCAGCCTCTCCTGCTCAAGAACAATGATTACAAATTCACCATTTAAAAAGGGAAATGTCTGATTTATTGTTGGAGACATTTGGCTTCTGTAAATTACAGATTGATTGTAGAGAGGATGTTTTTAATTATTATTAACATGTTATTGTCTTTATTTGAACGTCTTTTTATAGTGTCCTTATGAACTTTTTCATGGGGCAGCACAATGTTCCTGATGCTGTGTCATGCCAAACGATTGTTAATCTCTGCCCTGATGATTTTGTTCTATTACAGTTAATTTCCTTACTTTTTGTGTAACTACATTTATTAATTTTATACAAGTCTTATAACAGATTATTTTCCAAGAGTTCTAAGTGTTGTGGGTGTAAAATCCAAAAAACAAATATCCTTCTTTTTGTTCAGTTGTAAATAAAGTGCCATAGATAAACCAACCTGATCCTGCTGCTGTTTTTGTATATATTTATCTAGATATTACTTGTGCAAGTTGAAAAATAATTTCAGCCATGAAACTGTACATATCTCAAATAAAAACAGTCAATGTCCTTACAGCTCCTAATATTTTTAATGTTATACATCCATTGTAAAAACAAAGTATTTTCTGCTGTAGTATTATATAACTACCAGATTAATATTATACAGTGATGGATGGGTGTGTGTGTGTAGAAGAAATTTAACTTATCTGTATGCCTTTATTACTACCACACTCTGTTAGGAAATACCCCATATCATATATATATTTGTGACTAAAGATGACCTGTACAGTCGTGTTCATTTGTGGTTAAAACAGCGCATGCTCTGTCCGAAAAGACGGCATCGTGTTACAGTTTTACTGGCAATAAAACATGGCAGAATTAATCCAGGAGACATACAAGTAAATACAACCAGTTAACTTTTACACAACTCTTAGGATAGTTAGCATGGTATTGCCCACAGATCTTACTAGGCATGTTCCCTTTACAGTAGATAGTTTGCTACTTTGAGGATTACCCATAATCGTTCGCTGTTATTCCCTAATGCAGGTATAAATTGTAACAGCAGATGGCGTAGTTGTCCCATTTAGCAGCATTTAACATGAACTTTTTTAACTATGTTACATATATAAGTGTATGTGTGTAAAGTCTATGTAGATGATGCTCAGACTATCAGGTTCACGTGTCTATGAGCCTTCTGTGCGTTTTTTGCATGTGCAATTAAAAATAGTGACAGGGAAAAATGCATTTCTTTTAATTGCAACGCCACCTGGTGGTGCATACATATAAAAGACAAGCAGGTCAATACTTGGCTGTAATAAACTGAAAACATAATAGAGACAGAGTTTGGTTGGTTACAACTACTGTAAGTGGCTTTCACAGCTCATACATATTGCTACATGGACAACAGAAATTATTTCCCCTGAGGTTGTATCATCAGCTGTCTTGTTGGGGAAAAAAGGTACAAAGGTATTTTTTGTCAGGTGCTGGACTCATGAAGGAATCTGAAACTGGCTGTCATGAAAGACACACACAAAGATACGGTAATCCTTATAAGGCAGAAACTTAACATATACAGACACTGTCTTCTTGTCATGTCTTAACATGCTCAGTATACTTCCTATACATAATTGAACCACATAAATCCTCACTGTAACAAATATATACTTAAACATACATAGTCAACTGACCCTCTGGACACTTTACTTATTATACCATTCTTTAACATATTGTTATCTATTTACTGTCCTTGGTCTTTCTAATTGAATGTTGGTTATGTGATAGTTATGTTTATGTATGTTCATGTTGATGTTTAAGTACATCCTCATCAAGAAGAAAACTGAATCAAATATCTTGTATGTGTTCACATACTTGGCCAATGAAACTGATTCTTCCTCACACACATATTAAGGTCTTCTGTGTAAAAATTGTCATGTCCTGTCATCATGTCTTGTGATATAAATGCACAAGGTCGTAAAGTATGCACTGGTATATACAGTACATATGGCACAGAGAGTCACTTGATTTCTCAATCCATCTTTTTTGAAAGCAACCTTCAGGTGGCCTCTCAAATGCCAGTCACATTTTGAGTACTTTTTAAAAAAAACTGCAGATTAGGTTAGCAACACCTAAAATGGTTTAAACCAAAGGAGGACCAGTTCAGGGCAATTGTCAGGACACAGGCCAGCGCTTAGCTGCAGTATTCACTGTAGTGGGTGTGCACTGGTAGTGCCAAAGGCAGAATGCGTGGCGATTTTGATTTGTTGTAATAAATCCCGCCCACTTTGACCAATCATTAGGTAAGTTTGCAGTTGGCCTCAGGAGGGAACCCACATCATGCATATCGAATTTGGTACGAATCTGAGCAACTTTTGGGAAACTTGATGTTTTTGGGTTTGTAGCGCCCCCTATTGGCCGATCCGCACCAAATTTGGCACAGAGTCTGTGGATGACCTCTGGAACCACCGTGTAAACTTTGAAGTCAAAAGACTTTAGTTTGACCGAAATATGACACAACATGTGTTTTTTAAGCTAGCCAAAAAATCGTTCGGGTTATAATTAGCGCATTTTTTGTCGTGCAACAATTCTTTTGATAACTTTAGATCAGACACATCTAGACATCGTATGTGCAAAGTTTGGCGCAGATGGCGCTTAAACTGTAGGAGGAGTTCAAAAAAGTAGGTTTCGGACATGTGGCAACTTAGCGACGGGAATTTTCGGCGAAAGTGGGCGGGGCCTACGTCAGAAAATCCAGCGCTTTTCAGGGAACACGGCAATATGAGATTTTTCAACGTCTCATTTAAAATGTGGAAGTTATAGGCAAAAATGCGTTATAGCGCCACCTAGTTGGGTTTGTAGCGCCCCCTATTGGCCGATCCGCAACAAATTTGGTACAGAGTCTGTGGATGACCTCTGGAACCACCGTGTTAAGTGTGAAGTCAAAAGACTGTAGTTTGACTGAAATATGACATAACATGTCTTTTTTAAGCTAGCCAAAACATCGTTCGGTTATAATTAGAGATTTTTTTGTCGTTCGATAATTCCTTTGATAACTTTAGATCAGACACATCTACACATCGTATGTGCAAAGTTTGGCGCAGATGGCGCTTAAACTGTAGGAGGAGTTCGAAAAAGTAGGTTTCGGACATTTGGCGACTTAGCGACGGGAATTTTCGGCGAAAGTGGGCGGGGCCTACGTCAGAAAATCCAGCGCCATTCAGGGAATACGGCAATATAAGATTTTTCAACGTCTCATTTAAAATGTGGACGTTATAGGCAAAAATGCGTTATAGCGCCACCTAGTGGAGCACAAACGCGATTTTCGGTAGGCGGGATCTGAGTCCTATTCTACATGTACCCATAAAATTTCAAAGCCCTAAGTATTATACTTTGGCAGAAATTAATTTTTTTTGTTTATCTTGTCATAAGCCCCGCCCACATTGACCTGTCATGACCCCCTTGAAGATCTGGCCTCAGGACCGGCCCTACATCGTACGGACCAAATTTCGTAGAAATCGGTGCAGCCGTTCTAGAGATATAAACTTCCCACATTTGTAGCGCCCCCTAGGGGCCAACATTCGCCAAATTCAGCTCATAGGCTCCCAGTCTCATGCCAACCAAGGATCTCTGATTTGGTGTCGATAGCATTTATTTTGACCGAGATATGCAACATTTTCAATTTTTATGGCTAGCTACGGAAATTTGTTCGTTAATAATTCGCGTAATTTTCAACCTAAAAAAAATCTTTTGATAACTTTTTGTCATGAGGAGCAGAAGAGTGTACGGGCCAATTTTCGTGCAGATCGGACAAAATCCCTAGGAGGAGTTCGAAAAAGCTGGTTTGCCAGTTTTCGCGATTTTGCGAAAAAATTATTTAGGCGGAAGTGGGCGTGGCCAATTACAAAGTGACTCAGCTCCATTCAAGGAATATGAGGATATAAGGTTTTTGAATGTGCGACATACGGTGTGGGAGTTATAGGCCAAAACGCGTTGTCCTTGGTTATAGCGCCCCCTACAGGCTGACATGTGCAGTTTTTTGCGTCTGAGGTCCCTGCAGGGGTCTGGGCCAGCCCTCAAATTTTCATCGTCCAAACTTGCACGGTTTAGCCTGCAGCATGAGTTTTATCAACGGAAGAATAAAAATAGAAAATAATATGATGAATAATAATAAAAATCAGAACAAAAACAATAGGGTTCCCAGCACCGCTGGTACTGGGAACCGCGTATGCTTGCATTCGCGGTTCCCAGCCCCCGCGGGCTTGGCCCCCTAATAACTGTTCCTCTCTGCTGCAAAACACCAAACCACTTCAGACTGGCTCCACCTCCTGGCTTGGAGGCCTTGAACACAGCCAGAACCACCATTGTTTTCACCAGGATGCATGAGACACAAAGCACAAAGCTGATCCCAAATGCTGCATGTCTCAGCTGGCATGTCCACAGCCTGGGACGACCAATAAACAGCAGTGAACACAGGAAACATAACTTAAGTGACAGCAATATCTGGAAACTCAGCTCTGAATTGTTGGCGCGTACTATAGGTGTTCTGCGATGATAGATGAAGATGCTCAGCACAACAGCACAGATACATGTGCCCAGCAATGAGGCAACTGTCAAGCAGATACCCAGAGGTTCATTGTAGGAGAGGAACTCTGTTTTCTTAGGAACACAACGGTTCTGCTGGGGGCTTGGCCAGAAGTTTTCCAGACAACTGGTACACTCCAAGGAGTCTATGAACATAAAAAGAAAGTCTAAAGATGCATGTTTCTATTCTATCTACAAGTTGCAATGTTTTTAACAGAATACCAACCTGTATTATTGCTGATCTTTCCCTCAGAACAGGGGATACAGTCAAAACAGCACACAGGTTCCCCTTTCTTTCTGGCCATGCGAGTACCTGGAGGACAGCTCTCACTGCACACTGACCGGGGTGGCTATAGGGAGAAAAATAAATGTCTGTCTTTCTACACCACCGTACACTGCTGTAGTTTATCTGTCTAGTAGTAACCTAGAAGTAACCTTTTTTGATTTAAAGTTCCAGAAGATTTTGTCTTCATTAGTTGTGAGTTCTTCTTCTTTGAAGGCCGACCTCTTAACCTCACCCACATTCTAGATTACAACACCACTATAATCTAGCTATGTGCCAAAAAGAAGGTGTCCAAAAATCTGAATGAACCTTTTTTATGTCAAAGTTCCAGAAGATTTTGTCTTCATCAATTGTTAGTTCTTCTCCTTTGGAGGCCGACCTCTTAACCTCACCCACATTCTGAAGTTTAGATCTTCCATCAGGGAGCCACAACCAGTTCATGATATCATATATTGGTAAGGCATCACCATTCTCATCAAATGACACTTGATCACCAAATGATGTGGTGAAGTTGACCTTTTCTAAGTAATACACCAACTATGAATATTAGAATAAGGGATAGAGGAAAAACAAAGGAGATAGATTAACAAAGATGTACATATGACTATGGTGAATACAGTAGTACCTGGTATTCAATATGACAACAATTCCATCAAAGCATGTCCTTTAAAGTGGAGTTGTGTTGTTGCATGCCAAGTGACAAGTTATTGTCTTCTGTAATATTATTATTCATGTTATTAATATTATTATTGTATAATATTATTATGTAGATAATATTATTCACTACTATTACCCGGCAGAAGGGAAAATCTTTTCAGCTATTTGCTTGTCACTGTGATTTGTATTCCCATAACTTGTCATATAATATAAACTGCATGAAATACTTAGTATAATACTTAGCATAGGATTTAGTCATGTAAACTGATATCACACCTGCCATGGCTCCAGTGTTTCCAAGGTGGCACAGCTGTGCCCACTGAAAGGTCCTCTCCCTGGCTCACACTGCAGCATGTCATCAAGGGCATACACCAGAGCATACACAGCCTTGTACACATTATACTCTGGCCTGAGGTTTGAAATGTCAAAAAATTCACTCTCTACATTCTCTAGATCTTCCTGTCCAGTGCATAACGCTCCCCCAGCTTCTACCCAACCTCTTGGAGGTGGTACAAAGCTACACTCAAATGTGTATTCCCAAAACTGTTTCACCTGAAATGCATTAAAAAACACATTAACACAAATAAAGACAAGACATATTATTCTTGCAATTTGTCATTAGATTGTTAGGTTAAACATGCACCATGCTATTTCCATAGCTGTTGTTGTGGTGGTCAGGACGTATTTGTAGGAGGAATTTCTTGAGCCCTGGAATTTCTCCTCGATGAATGGCGATGCCCAGTGTGCCAGCCAGATGTGGCATAAGATGGGGGGTCTGGAACATAGTAGCTGCTATCCAGGCTTCACTGGCAATCCACTGCAGGCCTGTCACATTCTGCCTCACCACCTGTGCATCATACCAAATATATGAATCCCTAATGCAAAGCCACTGAAGTAACATCATATTATACACAGTTTACACAGTTCATGTCTTGTCTTATTCATATGCACATGTTAACGTGTAATATACATCATTGTGACCAAGATGATGCATGTATCAAAACTGGATGTCACTGTAACTGGTGTGAGCAAATGATCTCCTGCCAACAGCACCTTTAACAAATATGTCTAAATAAATTTATCTGTTTTTTCATGTACTAAAATGTTATTAAAACTTAGAGATTTAAATATAACAAATGAAACATTGAATTGTGCAATTAAATTAAGATGCAGTTGCGTTTCAAGTCCAACCTCATCAATTAGATTAATCATGTGGCTCTCATGTGCAAACACAATGACCACACGAGCTGTAGATTTCTTCACCACATCCACAATCCTCCGTAACTGAGCTTGGTCATTGCTCCAAGGCAAAACCTCTAAGTAGGCCAGACAACCTTCACCAGACTGAACAAAGTCAGATTGGAAGGATCGGGCAGCGTGGAGTCCATAGTCATCATCACTGATCAGTAGACCTGCCCAAGTCCAGCCAAAGTGTTTTAGAATCTGAATCATAGCACGGACCTAATTAAATACAGAGTGAAGAAATGAATCTACAGGCTGAAATAATTTTCAAGTGAAAAACCTGTTAAACAGGTTTCACAATAGATGATGTTTAATTATGCCTTTCAAGGAATATACTTCTCACTGCAGTGAAGGGGCAACATCTCTGAGAAATGTTTAACTGCACTTGCTTTCTTTTATACATTTTCATTTTGCTGACAGATGCTCACCTGGAAAGCGTCACTTGGAATCGTCCTGAAGAAGGATGGAAACTTTTGCCGGTCACTCAGACAGGAACATGTGGCAAAATAACTCACCTGTGAAAGACAAGACTGTACATATTAAGAACAGAAAGATTTTGAAAGATTTTAATGGCTCATTTAAACTATTGTGAGGTTGATTACTCCATGTTTACAACTGACATTAAGAATGAAATGAAATAAAAATTGTTTTAAAAGGAATTATTAGATGGTAAGACAGAAAACTTACCATGGGTACTCTGTACAAACCCAAGACACTGGAGATGGCAATAGAATGTGTAGAGGATGGGTCACCCACAATCCCGAGGACTGGAGGGGTTCCTACACAGGTCTTGTCTAATATAAACTGGTCTTCTTGACCACTGACTAAAGACAACGCTGCACGGAATCCAATCCCTAGTTTAACACAGTTATCATAAATACTGTATCCCAGAGTCACATTAGGTAGCAGGTTGGAGTTTTTGTTGATCTCATCAATAGCAAAGGCCATGGTCATGGCATTCCTGAATGCTGGGGTGTCAAATCTAACACACACACGCAAAAAAACATATCACTGTTTACTTGTGAAAAGTACAACAGGATACAGTAACTGTAGACTTTGCAAACACTTAAGACAGTTCAATAGTGACAAATATTCTAAAACGTAAATTGCAAAAGAAGGAATATGTAAACAATATAAATCGGCACAAATACAGTGTAAGTCTTTCAGAAAACATTCTACTAATGGGATTGATTTTCCCCAGTTTGCTG
Organism: Lutjanus erythropterus; assembly: GCA_020091685.1. NCBI lineage: Eukaryota > Metazoa > Chordata > Actinopteri > Lutjaniformes > Lutjanidae > Lutjanus > Lutjanus erythropterus. The sequence continues at coordinate 27,989,406 of CM034594.1, read as the reverse complement.
TTTCCCTGACAGACTCACCCATGGCAGATTGGCTGTTGTGGCTCTGAGGTAAAAGACAGGTCAGGAAAGACAGAAAAAAAGTGGATCTCAAACAGCCCACCTAGAACCACATCTCCATCCTTGTGCATCCCATTTAGATGAAACTGTCCTTGTATCTGACAGGAGGAGGAATTAAAAGGGGACGACACAGAAGAAGAAAAGTAGGAACACAACAACATGAAATACATGAGCAAGAGCAATTTGAAAAATGTCCCCATGACTTTCCTCCTGCTTTTTGAGTGAAGCCAGTTTGACTTTGATGTCAACCCTTTTATTGATTTGCACTATTGTTTAATCTTACGCACCACCCATCAAGGTGTAAGCAAAATAAGGGGCAGGGCCTAAAATGTATTTCATTTCATACTGATTGTGTTTTAAAGCAGAATTAATTTATGCACTTAAAGACGTCCAACCAAGGTAATGTTAGCCACCTTTTCAACCCATATTTAAGTTGTGGATGACCGAAAGGATTGAGGTCTAGTTATGTTTATTTAATTATTTCAATGTCATATTTTGGATTTTGACTTAGTTAGTTAATAAAATACATTATTTCACCTCCCAGTAAAACGACTACATGCATTGTGTGAAGAAATGGATATCCCCAGGACAACAGCACAGGTACATGTGTCGAGCAATGAAGCAGCTGTCAAGCAGATACCCAGAGGCTCATGGTAGGAGAGGAACTCTGGTTTCTTCAGAACACAGTGGTCACGCTGGGGGCTGGGCCAGAAATCGTGCAAACAAAGAAAAGAAAGACAGTCTTGAAATAAATGTTTACATTATTGACTCTATCATTTGCCCGGCATAATGTGGAGCACAGTGCAGCCCAGCTGTCATTGGTATTTTCTGACCAATGCAGTTGGCCAGCCCCCACGTTTTGTCAAAGCAAGTGTACTTTCACCCATCTGTGTGCATATGGGTGTGTTGGTCTTAAAATGAGGTGTGGTCAGGTGCATTGCTATCTTGAGGCAGCAGAAAGCAATTGCACCCATGACCAAAAACAACTTGGTCTAAAGTCAATGCTGCAGTATTTTTCTACTATTTAAAGGATGCATTAGTCAGACAGTAAGATGTGCCTACATAAGTTCACAACACATGTTCACTTTGCTTTCAGGACACTGCAATCAACCCGCATGTGACATTATAAGCATTAAAAAGATACTGTCGGGGTGTAAGTCACCGCTGTTGAGACATGTTGTGTCTCACCGCAGGAAGCTCCGTATGATTTTGAACAAAACAAGACAGAAGAGTTCAATTACTGCTTCATTGTACGTGTGGATGACTTTGATTACACACTGTTTTGCTACCTCTTGTCTTTTGAGATGTTTCTGCTGTGGTGAGGAGGGACATCTTATCAGGGCTTGCCCTAACCGTGCCGGCCCGGCTCCACAGGGCTCGGCCGGAGGGGGCTGAGAATCAGGTGGAGGAGAAACAGAGCCAGAATGGTGATTACACTGAGGTGAGTTGTGAGAGGGAAAGAGGGGCAGGTGAAGATGTGGAGATGACAGGTGAGTTGGGTGAGACAGGTGAGTTGTGTCAAGGGGTGTAGCTGCTGAGGCTGGAGTTGCAGAGGCCTGTGTGTATTGGACGCCTGCTCCTGTGAAGCGGCGCAGTAAACATGAGAACGTGCTGAATGTTGTGATGGGTCTGTAAAGCTGGTCAACTGGATAGTTGGCTCTGTGTCTGACTGCAGTGAAATGTCTCACAGCCAGATAACTGCCAGAAAACGAATTGTACCCTGCAAAAATGTTTAAATTGTTCCTGCAGCAAAGCAAAGGCATGAAAGGCCTAAATCTGAGCAACATTTTCCAGATAAACTTACATTTTATAACTCAGCAAAGCATCTCATTAAAAACAGAGCAACATTAGATCTCACTGATCAAGAGATATTCAGATTGAAAAAAACAGATGATTAAAGTGAGAAAGCAACTTAGTCTTTAATGATAATGAGGCTGTTGGTTTTATTTCTATTTATTCATTTTATTGTTTTTGCTTTTTAACGTTAAATGTAAACAGAGCCAGAGAGGCAGGGAAAAGGGCACTGGTGTCTGACACAGCACAGATGAAACATATTAATGTATTGTTTTTATAAGAAACTCACAGCAATGATAGTAATGAGGCAGACTGGAGTAAAGAGTGGGAAGGACAGGTGGCTTTAAGCCATAACACCAAACTCAGTGGTGGAGCGAGCTTCCTGTTCTCCAGAACTTTTACTCCATCCTCCCTGGAGGTCGAGCATGTAGTAAAGGGGAGGTGTCTTTTAGCCAAAGCACAGTTTCAGCATCATATTCTGGTTTTTATCAATATTTATGTTCAAGCCTGCCCAAGTAAGTTACAACCAATCTCCTAATCGAACCTACATTTGAGACTTAACCCTTGGTTTCTGCTTAAGGGCAGGAGTAAAAACCACTTGTGCCTAAGACTGACTGGTCAAAGCACAGGGTCTGTGGCGCAATGGGTCTGTCTGCACAAGACAGCAACTAAGCACACACAGTTGTATCCACAATCACAAAACATGTTGATTTATGTCAAGTCTTTTCCCCACACAGGAGTGTGGATTAGTAAAGTTTGCTTTGAAAATATTCTCTATCAGCAATAAATATTGAAGTTAAAAGCATGCATGTGTGTCTCATGCTTGGCTGAGGCACTGACGCACATCCCCACAATCATAAAACAACTTTCATTTATGTTAAATAGCCATGCATGTGTGTGTCTCTGAGTTTAATCGGACTAATAAGGAATAAGGAATTATTATTATAATTATAAATCCCAAAAAATCTCAATACACCTCCAAAGTGCTCTTAGGATGGGACCATAGCTCATCACTTAACAGCTGGAGCAGTTTGTGTTTATTGGCATCCAGAAAAACAAGGATTTACATATAGCCAATAGATAACGCATTCATAATTTTGTGCACAGGTTAATCAAACTTCAGAAACACTTTGTTTCTGTTTCCTCCACCCACAGTAGTGTTAACAGGACAGAGGAGTGGGAGGAGGAGATGGGGATGAGGAGGAGACAAGGAGGAAATGGAGCACAGGCGGCTGCAAAGCTGCTCCGCAATCCGGCTCATCTGCACATTCTGAAGGAGGCTTGTGGTTCCATAACAAATTTCCTTTTGTCAGTATGGCAGCCTGCTGAGAAGGGCTCTCATACTACGTATAAATGGCACCTTGAGAGCCTGATCTTTAATAACTTCTCTCTTCTCACAGGGAGGTCCCATACTCATACTCAACTTTTTGTTGTTTTGAGACTGTCTTACAAGTTACCAAGATAATCTTTTTTTCTGTTTTTTCTGTAACTGAAAGCATCCATGAAAGCATATGGAGTACCATGAAACACTCCAGTTACTACCCATCCCTTGCACTTCATTTTGGACAACAGAGGACAAAAAAAGATGTGTGGTCTCTCACTGTATTCACTGTAAAAACCCAGATCACCAGCAGGTTCATTTCAACTATATTTATAAGACCACTCGCAGTTAGAATAACATAGAACAACTTAATCCAAGAGTTTACTGCCTGTATTTTTGTATTGTGTACAGACATATGATTCATAATGTCTCATGACATTGTTGCAGTTTTTATGATTCGTTGCCCCGACCCATGATTGCTTTCTTTGTGTTCCTCTCTGGTCTCAGCAGGATTATGTAACATTTGGGTCCAAACAGTGCCAACAAGAGGCCAAAACTGGAGGCCAGGATGGCAAAGACCTCCACTGCATCTGCATATTTACCTGGTGAGCTGATATAAGCAGGGACAAAGGCCACCCACACAGCACAGAAGATCAGCATACTGAAAGTGATGAGTTTGGCCTCATTGAAGCTATCTGGAAGATTCCTTGATATAAATGCAATCAGAAAACTGAGGATAGCCAGTGAGCCAATATAACCAAGTAACACTGCAAAACCAACTGTGGACCCAACTACACACTCATAAACTATTTTGTCATTGTGGTATTGAGTGTTTTTATGAGGAACTGGTGATGCAGATACAAGCCAGGCAGTGCAGATTGCTGCTTGAACAGAAGTAAGAACCAGAACTGTTCCTCTCTGCTGCAAAACACCAAACCACTTCAGACTGGCTCCACCTCCTGGCTTGGAGGCCTTGAACACAGCCAGAACCACTATGGTTTTCACCAGGATGCATGAGATACAAAGCACAAAGCTGATCCCAAATGCTGCATGTCTCAGCTGGCATGTCCACAGTCTGGGGCGGCCAATAAACAGCAGTGAACACAGGAAACATAATTCAAGTGACAGCAATAGCTGGAAACTCAGTTCTGAATTGTTGGCTCGTACTATAGGTGTTCTACGATGATAGATAAAGATGCCCAGGACAACAGCACAAGTACATGTACCCAGCAATGAAGCAGCTGTCAAGCCGATACCCAGAGGCTCATTGTAGGAGAGAAACTCTGATTTCTTCAGAACACAGTGGTCATGCTGGGGGCTGGGCCAGAAGTCCTCTGAACAAATGATGCACTCCATGGAGTCTGTGAAAAGAAAGACAGCCTTGAAATAAATGTTTACATTATGGACTCTATTTTCTGCCCGGCATAATGTAGGGCACAGTGCAGCCCAGCTGTCATTGGTATTTTCTGACCAATGCAGTTGGCCAGCCCCCATGTTTTGTTATAGCAAACGTACTTGCACCCATTTGCGCACATGGGTGTGTTGGTCTTAAAATGAGGTGTGGTCAGGTGCATTGCTATCTTGAGGCAGCAGAAAGCAATTGCACCCATGACCAAAAACAACTTGGTCTAAAGTCAATGCTGCAGTATTTTCCTACTATTTAAAGGATGCAATAGTCAGACAGTAAGATGTGCCTACATAAGTTCACAACACATGTTCACTTTGCTTTCAGGACACTGCAATCAACCCGCATGTGACATTATAAGCATTCTGATTAATAAGATGATTGCAGGTGAGTTAAATACAATGAAGCTGTGTGTGCATAAGAGAGAGACACTGTGCACATTTCAACACAACAGCTGTGGTGTATTTGTAAGAAATTTAATTGATATCCTGTGTTCTTCCACAAAGCCTAAAGGTCTCTCACACACTGAAGTTCATGAATAAATCATGACTTCCATCAAAACTGTCTAAAAATAATTTTCTTCTGTTTCCTCTGGAGAGTCGCCTCTGTTCTATAAAGTTTTTAACAGTTTTTAGTTTTGCTTCTTAAATCTTAACAATATTTGCTGCAGTGACATTGCAGCACACAAGCAGACAAAACTGAAAACACACTTTCTGATCATTAAATCATCTTTTAAATGATATGGAGCAGCTTCAGCTTTCCAGGTTATTGTGTTGTAGTGATGTGTGAGTCATTTTCTTTCATGATTTGCTTTAATATCTGAGAGGTTGTTTTCAGTAATTAATGTACTGTAGTAACATTTCCATGTGCGCTGAAATATTACATCGGTCATCTTTATCTGTGGAAAGTGCACACAAAGTTAAGACAGGAGGAGACGCTCCTGTTTCACGTACATACAGCCCATCCACTGTTAATCACAATGATTATTGATTGAGACTAAATACCATCTCTCTGAACCTTGTGTCTGAATTTGTGCCCAGATTTTGTGCCATTTAAATACCAAGGTGGACTTGGAAACACCGTAAAATGCACATCCATGAACTGTAGACCAATAGATCTAAATAAGGCCCTTTATCTCTTAGCTACAATATAATGTTTTTAACTGAATACCAACCAGTCTCATTGCTGATCTTTCCCTCAGAACAAGGGATGCAGTCAAAACAGCACACAGGTTCCCCTTTCCTTCTGGCCATGCGGGTACCTGGAGGACAGCTCTCACTGCACACTGACTGGGGTGGCTATAGGGAGAAAATAATATATATATATACATATACATATATATATATATATATTTATATATAGGTGTTAGAAAAAACCTTTTTTGATCCGAACTTCCAGAAGATTTTGTCTTCATCAATTGTGAATTCTTCTCCTTTGAAGGCCGACCTCTTAACCTCACCAACTTTCTGAAGTTTAGTTTTTCCATCAGGGAGCTGCAGCCAGTTCATGATATCATATATTGGTAAGGTATCACCATTCTCATCAAATGACACTTGATCACCAAATTGTGTGGTGAAGTTGATCTTTTCCAAGTAATACAAAAGCTATGAATATCAGAAAAGAGGATAGAAGAGAAGAAAAGACAAAGGAGATGTACATAGGACTATGGTGAATGTAGCAGGAACTAGTATTCAATAACCAAACTAAAGATGTTAACCTATGACTGACCTAGAAGTGGATATAATTTCATGTATTTGCTCAGTAATTACAATTTCTATTTAATCCTACACCCTAACAGCTACTCTGCAAGAAAATAGTAAAGCTTGTGATTTGGTCATGATATCACACCTGCCATGGCTCCAATCCATTCAAATTGCCACAGCTGTGCCCACTGAAAGGCCCTCTCCCTGGCTCACACTGCAGCATGTCATCAAGGGCATATGCCAGAGCATACACAGCCTTGTACACATTATACTCGGGCCTCAGGTTTGAAATGTCCAAGAACTCAGTCTCCGCAGCCTCTAGATCTTCCTGTCCAGTGCAAATTACTCCCCCAACTTCTACCCAACCTGCTGGAGGTGGTGCAAATCTACACTGAAATGTGTATTCCCAAAACTGTTTCACCTGAAATGCATTAAAAAGACATGTTAAAAGAAATAACAACAATGCATCATTCGTGGGATTGTTAATCAGATAGTAAGGTTCTCTCACCACACTATTTCCATAGCTGTTGTGTCGGTGTTGGTCAGGATGTATTTGTAGGAGGAATTTCTTTAGCCCGGGAATTTCTCCTCGATGGATGGCGATGCCCAGTATACCACTGAGGTATGGCAAAAGGTGGGGGGTCTGGAATACAGTAGCTGCTATCCAGGCTTCACTGGCAATCCATTGCAGGCCCGTCACATTCTGCCTCACCACCTGTACATCATACCAAATATATAAATCCATGTCATGCAACTAAATTAGGATCTTATTTTGCAGTTTCAACAGTGAATGTCTTGTCTTATTCATTTATTCACAGGTGCAATTCTGTGTTTTCCACATTATTATGAAATGATGCATGTATCATAACTGGAGTTCAATATAATAGGTGTGTGTAACTGATCTCACACTGAAACCCTGATAGCAGCACCTTTAGTTCAATTAAGGTGCATACATTGTTTTACATGATGAATTTGTGATGTTTTTTGTAACTTAAGTGATAGTTCACCCAAAAATGAAATTTCACTCAATATCTACTCACCCCTGTGCTGATGTGAGGATGGGTGAAGATCTCCAGTTCACAAAACACTCCTGGAGCTTCAGCGGAAAACAGCATTGCAACCAAATTCAGTACATTTGAAGTGAATTGTGACCAGTTTTAAAATATAAAAAAAAGAACAAAAAAAACCAAAAAACACAAAATGTCTCCATACAGCTCCAAGCAGTGCGACATGAGATATACGAGATCTCACGATACTTTCACATCCGTGTTTACATGCTATCTGGAAGCGACTCAGACAACAGAGAGAGATCTGCTCAGAAATAGTGACTTGTTACATGCACAGTTGACTTCGCAAACTTTCAACAAAAGAAGAAAGTGTTCGAGGACTTTGACATAGAAGAGGAACATAATTTCTTTGCTGCAGACGTGCCGCTTGGTCGAGAGCTTGTGCACCCGCTTCAGGCGTGTGCACACGGATCATGTCTGAGAGACTACAGACATTGACATTGACATTTAGGCTAAAAACGCGGTGTAAATGTGTCTTTTTTGGTCAAATTTCAATGTCGCAGCTGACGGACACTTGGATTACACCACATGAGCAGTATGGAGACATTTTGTGTTTTTTTGTGTTTTTTTACATTTTAAAACTGGTCACCATTCACTTCAATTGTACTGGATTTGGCTGTAATGCTGTTTTCCACTGAAGCTCCGGGAGTTTTTTGTGAACTGGAGATCTTCACCCATTCTCACATCAGCACAGGGGTGAGTAGTGAATAGAGTAGAGTAGTGAAATTTCATTTTTGGGTGAACTATCCCTTTAATCATTTCAATCTAGCAAATAAAAACATTAAGTCGCATAATTAAATTGAATTATAATTGAGTTGTATTTCAAGCCTAACCTCTTTCATGAGGTTAATCATGTGACTCTCATGTGCAAACACAATGACTACACCGGCTGTGGATTTCTTCATCACATCTACAATCCTCCTTATTTCACTGGGGTAACTGCTCCAAGGCAAAAGCTCTAAGTAGGCCAGACAACCTTGACCAGACTGAACAAAGTCAGATTGGAAGGATCGAGCAGCGTGGAGTCCATAGTCATCATCACTGACCAGCAGACCTGCCCAAGTCCAGCCAAAGTGTTTTAGAATCTGAATCATAGCACGGACCTAAGTGAATACAGAGTAAAGGGAACAGGTAGGAAATATCTTACAGTGGAAAACTTGTACAAGAAGTTTTAGAATGAATGAAGTTTAATTAATGCCTTTCAATGAATCTATTTTTCATTGCAATGAAGGGACAGTCTCTCTGAGAAATGTTTATCTGCACATGATTTCTTTTATACATTTTCATTTTGCTAGATTTTTTATATTTTGATAGATGCTCACCTGGAAAGCATCACTTGGGATCGTCCTGAAGAAGGATGGAAACTTTTGCCGATCACTCAGGCAGGAACATGTGGCAAAATAACTCACCTGTTAAAGACACAGTATGTACACCCTAAAAACATTCAAAGACTACCAGTTCTTTCAACAATTTATGGCTGGTTGCTTGTGCATGTTAACTGACATTGAAATCAAATCTGAAATTAAATCAAAATAATCTGAAAGATTTATTAGATGGCAAGACAGAAAACTTACCATAGGTACTCTGTACAAACCTAAAACACTGGAGATGGCAATAGAACGTGTAGAGGAAGAATCACCCACAATCCCAAGGACTGGAGGGGTTCCTACACAGGACTCATCTGCTATAAACTGGTCCTCTTGACCACTGACTAAAGACAACGCTGCACGAAATCCAATTCCTAGTTTGACGCAGATATCATACAGACTGTATCCCAGAGTCACATTAGGTAGCAGGTTGGAGTTTCTGTTGATCTCATCAATAGCAAAGGCCATGGTCTGAGCCTGCCTGAATCCTAGAATATCAAAACTAACACAAATAATACCACTGTTGATCACTGAAAATGACATAAAACATTAACTGATTCAAATTGTACAGTACATGTTACACAACTAAAGGTTTGGCAAACAATTTTAACAGTTGAATAAGAACAACAACATTGTTATAATACGGTACTTAAATAAAGCCATGCAAAAAGAAAGTTCATAATTTACAATAGCATAAACACTGATATTCTTTAAGAGTAATATCTAATCATCAAATTCTACAAATGATTGATATCCTCCAGTTTCTCCTTTGTCTGTTTTCCCTTACAGACTCACCCATGGCAGGTAGGCTGTTGTGGCTCTGAGGTAAAAGACAGGTCAGGAAAGATGGAAACAAAATGCATCCCAAAAAGCCCACCGAGAACCACGTCTCCAGTCTTGTGCATCCCATTTAGATGAAATTTTCCCTGTAACCGGCAGGAATAAAGGGGGGACGACACAGCTGAAGAAAAGTAGGAATTCAACATGAAATACATGAGAAAGATGAATTTGATATCTAAAACAGCCCACATGACTTCCTCTCTGTTTACTCCTTGACTGACGAGTCAGTTTTATTGCTATGTCAACCCCTTTTACTGACTGCAGTATTGTCTTCATGTGCACCACCTACTGTGACATACACAAACGTCGGGGCAGGGCCTAAAATTAATTTTGTTTGAAACTTTGTACTGGGGCAAAATTCATTCATGTACTTTTAATAACATCAAACCAAGGCCATGTTAGAAACCTTTCCAAACCAAATTTAAGTGGATGACTGTAATGTGTGATGTCTACTGAAATTTATTTGACAGTCTTTTGATGTGTTGTGAAGTTTTTGAATGTCACATTGAGGTAACTTTGATACATCTTTTAAGTTGTAGAAAAAGGAGATCGACTGTTCCACCTTCCCGTAAATATCTACTTGCAATGTTGTGAAGAACAAGTTTTCTTTAGAATTGACCTGTTCTTTAAAACCTGAGCAGATATTTACATGGTAAGTGCAATTTCCAAATTCATGTCTGTGGCAACAATACCAAATTGCACTCACCAAATACACCAAAGTGGAATTCACGATCACACTTTAATGTAGTTTGATCTAATGTCCACTAGATGGTGCCAGCATAACATGACATTTGATGAAATAATGCACCTTCCCATCTTTACTTCATTGCATTGTTTGTTTTATGGATGGCTATTGTATCTGCCTGGCACACAGTAACTAGACAGATAATAGATATTAGCACTTCTCAAGCAACATTAGCCCAAAATGCCTCAGCTGTTGGAGAGATTATCTCTGTACCCCAAGTTGTCTACATGTACAGTGAGTGACCTGACAGAGGCAGCTGATGTGGAGATTTTTTATTATGCATCATCTGTGGTGGCCACACACTGAATAGCAACACAGAGAGAAATCAGTGAGAAATAAAGTGTGCTATTTCAGCACCATGAACAGTGCCACAGACAGTGATCTGCTGTTTACTGGATGATGTCCAGTCGTCTTAGGGACTCCACTCCTTATTTTCTGCCTGGGTTTACTTCTGTAGCCTTTCTTTTTATTTCATTTACTTTACCATTCTTTAGCCAGACAAGTCATTAAGAAAAGATTTTTATTTAAAATGGAGGCAAGTGGTAGGGACTAAAAGTATATATTATACAAATTATACAAATTATTATTATTATATTATTATGACTATAATGCCAATAATTACAAAAAGAGCGGCAAAAGTTAAAAGACAGCAACACACATAGCAATAATATAAAAAGACATAGGGCCCTATCTTACATCTGGTGCAAAACCATTGCACCAGTGGCGCAGGTGGTTTGGCTATCTTACACCAATGCAATTCCCATTTTTGCCACATCTGTAAGATAGCAAATGAACTTGCGTCTAGTCTATGCGACCATTACCATGAGGTCTAAAAATTAAGACAAAAGGAGGGCGTGGCCAGGTGCATTTGCTATCTTGTGCTTGGCGCATTGGAGTAAAGACCACTTGTGCCTAAGACCGGCTAAAGCAACAACTAAGCACACACACTTTTGTCCACAATCACAAAACACCTTCATCATCTTTTTCTTCTGCTGTTCAATTCCAGCAGTTCCCTTCTGCTTTAAGTGACAATTTTTTGTCAGATGTTCCATCACAGCGTCCCCTACTGACTGGCAGTGAAAAACAGCAATTGATGGAACATCTCATCAATGGCGGGGAAGCATTGTGTCTTAATTGACGAGATATCCCGTCAGAGTTAAGAAGTGTGTACATGAATGGATCCAAGGCAACACTGAAGTACCTTCACTTCTGTTGCCTAGGGCCATCTTCTGCCCAGTGCAAAGTGGTGAACATCACAGCAGTTTTTTGACCCTCACGGTTGTCATTTTCATGCTTAGTACCCATGTCTTATGCGCATCTCTGTGCCTGTGTGTGTTGGTCTTAAAATGAGGTGTGGACAAGCAAATTATTGGTGTCTTGCTATCTTGAGGCAGCAGAAAGTGATTGCACCACTGACCAACAAAAATCTGAAGTGTCAGGGTACAGCCTCAGTGTTTATACTGAGTAAGATGAGTCCATCTTAATGAATCCAGTTTCCTTGTTTTTCTTAATATATGTTTGTGAGCAAACCTGGAGGCATCAAACCTTGTCAAAAAACTATAATGAATCCAATTTCTGCTGCATGTGTTACTCACCACTTATATTGACAAACAAAAAAAAATTGACCACACAGTCATTCAAATGTTTTAGTTTCCATATGTGTATATGTATGTTTGCACATTAGACTTGCATAATAAGAATGCTTGCAGAAAAAGTCCACAACAGCCAGGCAATTCAGAAGTTCATTCACACATTCACAGTTATTTTAGATGAACCCAAATCGTTTCAGTAATTTATTCTGACTCATTAAATTCAGCACAGTTTTTATGACTGGATGCCTCGACCCATGATTGCTTTCTTCGTGTTCCTCTCTGGTCTCAGCAGGATTATGTAACATTTGGGTCCAAACAGTGCCACCAAGAGGCCAAAACTAGAGGCCAGGATGGCAAAGACCTCCACTGCATCTGCATATTTGCCTGGTGAGCTGATATAAGCAGGGACAAAGGCCACCCACACAGCACAGAAGATCAGCATACTGAAAGTGATGAATTTGGCCTCATTGAAACTATCTGGAAGATTCCTTGATATAAAAGCAATCAGAAAACTGAGGATAGCCAGTAAGCCAATATAACCAAGTAACACTGCAAAACCAACTGTGGACCCAACTACACACTCATAAACTATTTTGTCATTGTGGTATTGAGTGTCTTTATGAGGAACTGGTGAGGCAGATACAAGCCAGGCAGTGCAGATTGCTGCTTGAATAGAAGTAAGAACAATAACTGTTCCTCTCTGCTGCAAAACACCAAACCACTTCAGACTGGCTCCACCTCCTGGCTTGGAGGCCTTGAACACAGCCAGAACGACAATGGTTTTCACCAGGATGCATGAGATACAAAGCACAAAGCTGATCCCAAATGCTGCATGTCTCAGCTGGCATGTCCACAGCCTGGGACGACCAATAAAGAGCAGTGAACAGAGGAAACATAATTTAAGTGACAGCAATAGCTGGAAACTCAGCTCTGAATTGTTGGCGCGAACTATAGGTGTTCTGTGATGATAGATGAAGATGCTCAGGACAACAGCACAGATACATGTGCCCAGCAATGAGGTGACTGTCAAGCAGATACCCAGAGGCTCATGGTAGGAGAGGAACTCTATTTTCTTAGGAACACAGTGATCACGCTGGGGGCTGGGCCAGAAGTCCTCTGGACAACTGGTGCACTCCATTGAGTCTGTGAAAACAAAAGCACTCTTGTCGTAAATGTTGATATTATATTTCCTTGCTGCAATGTTTTTAACAGAATACCAACCACTCTTATTGCTGATTTTTCCCCCAGAACAAGGGATACAGTCAAAACAGCACACAGGTTCCCCTTTCTTTCTGGCCACCCTTGTGCCTGGAGGACAGCTCTCACTGCACACTGATCGGGGTGGCTATAGGGAGAAAGAAAATATCATTTATTCTACATCACTTTACGCTGATAAAATAAGTTATATATGGGCCAAGCTTAGGTGTCTGAAATATCAGAAGTAACCATTTTTGAGTCAAAGTTCCAGAAGATTTTGTCTTCATCAAGTGTGAGTTCTTCTCCTTTGGAGGCCGACCTCTTAACCTCACCCACATTCTGAAGTTTAGTTCCATCAGGGAGCCACAGCCAGTTCATGATATCATATATTGGTAAGGCATCACCATTCTCATCAAATGATACTTGATCACCAAATGATGTGGTGAAGCTGACCTTTTCCAAGTAATACAAAAGCTATGAATATCAGAATGAGAGACAGTGGAGAACCAATGAAGAATTTAAAAAAAATTATACATGACCATAATGAACACAGCGGTACCTTGTTTTCATTAATTAAACAGAAGACATTAACCTATCAATGACCTGTTAATACTATCCACTGGTATTACCGAAAATCCTTCAGCTATTTGCTCAACACTTTACAATTAGTAATCTTACAGTTTTGTATTTACCATGTTCTAAAAAGCTATCCAAAGAAGAAATACTTTTTTTTGTGATTTTGTCACATAAACAGGTGAAACTGATATCACACCTGCCATGGCTCCAATCCTTTCAAACTGCCACAGCTGTGCCCACTGAAGGTCCTCTCCCTGGCTCACACTGCAGCATGTCATGAAGTGCATATGCCAGAGCATACACAGCCTTGTACACATTATACTCTGACCTGAGGTTTGAAATGTACAAAAATCAGTCTCTACATTCTCTAGATCTTCCTGTCCAGTGCATAATGCTCCCCAGTACCTATACCTCCTGGGTGGTGCAAATCTACATTGAAATGTGTATTCCCAAAATGGTTCACCTGAAACATATTGAAAACACTGTGTTATAAATTATTATTATAAAAACAGATCAGATTGCATGGTTGATCTCTTACCATGCTATTTCCAAAGCTTCCATTGTGGTGGTCAGGACGTATTTGTAGAGGAATTCTCTGAGACCCGAAATTTCTCCTCTCGGATGGCAATGCCCAGTGTGCCAGCCAGGTATGGCAAAAAATGTGGAGTCTGGAGCATTTGGCTGCTGTCCAACCTTCACTGGTCATCCATTGCAGGTCTGTCACATTTTGCCTCATCACCTGTGTATTATAACAAATATATAAATCAATAATAATGTCTGTTCTTCTGAATCATACATTTTATACAGGTGATGTCTTGTTAAGTCATAACAGGTGTAATGCGATGTTTTACAGAGTATCATTACTTTTGTGTAATTTGTCTCAGTAAGGATCTCACTCAAAAAAAAAAAAAGAAATAAGTGGTGTTATTTATTCATTAAAAATATATCTGTCAAATGCCAAGATTTATTGTTACAAAATTTTTCAGTTCAACTAATGAACATTAACAACATTGTTGTAAGTATAAGTATTAAGTATACTTCAAATAATTAAAGTTATATTTCAAGCCCAACCTCTTCCATGAGGCTAATCATGAGACTCTGATGTGCAAACACAATGACCACACGAGCTGTGGATTTCTTCATCACATCCACAATCCTCTGTAGTTTAACTTGGTCATTGCTCAAAGGCAAAATTTCTATGTAGGCCAGACAACCTTCACCAGACTGAACAAAGTCAGATTGGAAGATCGGGCAGCGTGGAGTCCATAGTCATCATCACTGATCAGCAGACCTGCCCAAGTCCAGCCAAAGTGGTTGAGAATCTGAATCATAGCACGTACCTAATTAAATACAGAGTGAAGGAATTAGAACATGAGCTGAAACAATATTTCAGTAGAAACCTGCTGAACAAGTTCAAGTCCTGGTTTAATTATTGCCTTTCAGCTATGTTAACTGAGACCAAACAACATCATAAATGACACAAGAATGGAACATAATGCTCATTGCAGTACTTCATGAGCAATGTATAACTGCATATGCTTTCTTTTATGAATTTTCATTTTGGACAGATGATCACCTGGAAAGCATCACTTGGGATCGTCCTAAAGAAGGATGGAAACCTTGTCGGTCACTCAGGCAGGAACATGTGGAAAATAACTCACCTGTGAAAGACACAGACTGTACATCCTAAAACATTCAAAGCTTTGCTGTTTCTTTCAAGTTAAAATTGATTGCACCATGTATACAGCTGATATTAAATCTGAAATTAAATCAAAATCATCTAAAAGAATTCTCAGATGGCAGAGCAGATAACTTACCATAGGTACTCTGTACAAACCTAAGACACTGGAGATGGCAATAGAACGTGTAGATGAAGAATCACCCACAATCCCTATGACTGGAGGGGCCTTCACAGGTCTGTCTAATGTAAACTGCTCCTCTTGACCACTGACTAAGGACAGCGCTGCACTGAATCCAATTCCTAGGTTGGCACAGTTATCATAAATACTGTATCCCAGAGTCACATTAGGTAGCAGGTTGGAGTTTCTGTTGATCTCATCAATAGCAAAGGCCATGGTCTGAGCCCGCTTGAATGCTTGAACATCAAAACTACAAAAAGAAATACCAATGTTTACTATTGAAAATTCAACATGACACAGTAACAATAACATTTTACAACATATTTTTGCAAAGAAGTAAGCTAATCAAACAACAACAGCTATAATACTACTATGTGAATAAAATGTGTTGCAAATGCAAACGTCTCAAATGCATACATACACAATGTAATTCTTTCAAAGTAATATTACATTGTCATAAATACATTCTATTAATGTGATCATTTTCCATATTTTTCCTCACCCATGGCAGGTAGGCTGTTGTGGCTCTGAGGTAAAAGACAGGTCAGGAAAGACAGAAAAGTAATGGACTTAAACAGCCCACCTAAAACCACATCTCCAGCCTTGTGCATCCCATTTAGATGAAACTGTCCTTGTAACTGGCAGGAATAAGTGGGAGGACACAGCAGAAGAAAAGTAGGAATACAAGAATGTAAATACATGAGCAAGAGCAATTTGATCTCTAAAATGCCCACATGACTTTCCTCCTATTTACCCTTTCTGAGCCTACTCAGCTTTATTGCTGTGTCAACCCTTTTATTGACTTGCATTATTGTTTAATCTTGCACACCGCCCATCAAGGCATAAACAAAAGTGGGGCAGGGCCTAATAAACATTTTCATTTGAGATTAATTTTACATCAAGGCATAATTAATTTGTTCACTTGTAATAATTTCACCGCTATCTTTCCAGCCCAGATTTATTATTACACAAACTCTACTTAAAAATCATTAGTCATCAATAAATTACAATTACACTTTAAACTTTTATTTATCAATCTTTAGTTCACAATCATCATGTTGTCTTCCTCTGTTCACATTGCTTCCTGTAGCACAGTTTATTTACAGGTCTCTCCAGCATGCTGGTTTTTGGTCTGCAGCTTTACTTTAATGTACTGTCCCACTGTAGTCGGGCAGGGCTTGGATTATTCTTCCTATTATCCATGTTTCATGGGGATGACTTTACCAAGCACCACATTTCCAGGCTTGAAGTTTCTTTGCAGCCTTGACTGCTTGCTCCTAGAGGAGGCAGCCCACGAAGTCCATCTGGTCCAAATGAATCCACATATTGTACTTGTCTCCAACATCTCCGAGCATACTGATCATCCTTTGCTGAAGGTTATGGGCTGTACTTTTCATCAGTAGCAAATGGTTGGGTGTCAAAGGCTCAATATCATGTGACAATTCAGGGTTTGATTTGTTGGTCATTAATAATGTTTTCAACCTCACACAGACATTTGAAGACTGTCATCTGTGAGGGTTTGTTCTTTTACTATGGTGTTGAGGATCCTCTGTACACAGATTTGCCGCTCCCATACCCCTCCTTAATGGGAAGCAGCTGGGCTATTGATAAATGATTTCAAGGCCCTTTTTCTGCATATCTCAATGTGATCAGTCCAGGTTTTCAGTGGCCTGTCTGAACTCCTTCGGCACTGCCGTACCCGCTACTCCAGCGCATCATGGTGACCTGGCCTCTTTGGTTGTGAAGCTGTGTATGCATTGATACAGGCGCTGGTGTCAAACTGTCTGTGACTTTATATGGAATGCCCTGATAGCAAGGCAGGTAAATAATACTCAAAAGGTCCAAAGAAATCAACACCTATATTTGTAAAAGCATTTGTCTGGTAAAAGATGATCTTTTCGCACATTTGCCATTTTCTGTTCTCCAACTCAGCCTCAGTCTTCACAAATTATGTATTACGATATCAGTTTCCTGATGGCTGATGATGCTTGAGGAATCAAAACTTTTGTCTTAATGTGACATCATAAAAGTTAAAAAATATGAGACTGATAACATAACTTGTCATGTACTAAAAACATGTGCCAAGCAGTTACTAGATGTGTTCCTGACCTGCTTCAAGACAGCCACCGCTGTCCATGGCCTAAAAATTTGCAGTGTCTAGTCTAATGACTACTGCTCCTGTGGCACTCACTATTTGATGAAGTGTTGAAAAACTGGTTCCCAGCACATAAAGAACAGCATCCCAGCCAGCCTGACCCTCACCAGCTTGCATTCAGAACCAACAGATCCACAATAGAAGTGCTCCAGGTTTAGGCTCCATAGGAGTAGCAGCTGAGCCTCCACCCTAGAGATGACAAACTTGACGTATCAAATCAATATGGTATGGTATGGTATGTCCATTTGTCTGTCCCTCGGGTGGAAGCTCACTGCCCCCAAGAGGCTCAAAATTCTGTTGTATGACTGATATGCAGCTTTCTTGCATTGGCCTCCTATATGCAGTATGCTTCTGTATTTGCAGCACGCTTCAGTATATGCAGTGCCATGCTGTATACACTGGGCGCACTTACCCTTGTCTTCCACCTCAAGTTCTCCACTGATTCTCCTCACACCACAACTGTTATTTCACCTAACCCTGTTTTGTTGTTAGTCTCTTTGATTCCTAGTAGGCTCATAATTCAGAACTTCTGGTCCATCACATTCATATGAATATGCATTTTCAACTTCACAGTCAAAATTAGCATTGGGATCCATATTTATTAATATTAATTATGATATAATTCAGCCAGTCTGCCTGATCTACACATCACTCTGGTTTATTGTCTCTTAGATGTGGAAGTTTCACATCATTTCACTAAACATTGATTCACTGGGAACCAAACCTGCAAGTTCTGCTTTAAAGAAAAGGCTACAATGCACAATGAAAAGCAAATGTTAATGCTTAGCTTTGAATAAACAGAAATCAAGACACACATTGACATAGCCTCCTGCTACCTGCTGTGTATATTTTTATTTTGATTCTATTATCTTCTAATTTGCTGTGTTGTTCTTTTTTGTTGTCTTGTGATATGATAAGCACTAACACAAGAGGGCCACAGTGCAAATAATCCTCTGGCCTTATCATCAGTGATTTTTAAAGTATGTGATGCTGTAGTTTATCATCAAATGGTTTCAGTCAATCAAAGCATTTGCTCTGATCAGAGAACAGTTTTTGCAGTAAGATGTGCATCTTCCAGGAGTCAGTGCGATGCAGACTTTGAGTCCTATAAACTCATGTGAAATGAACATAAATAATCTGCATATCTTATTCAGAGGAAGTAACTTACGTTTAAACAGGTTTAAGGTGAAATACAGTGACAAAGATTCTAGAAAAATAAAAGAATAATTTGTTTTGAGTATCCTTGCACATATCATATATTTATATATTTAAATACGTTTATTTGACATCAATTCTGATTTTACAATTATCATAACATTACTTGCTTTTTCCAACAAAGATTGACAAAAATGGTCCATGAATTAGGTACAGATTTTATGACTCAATGCCCTGACCCATGATTGCTTTCTTTGTGTTCCTCTCTGGTCTCAGCAGGATTATGTAACATTTGGGTCCAAACAGTGCCACCAAGAGGCCAAAACTGGAGGCAGGATGGCAAAGACCTCCACTGCATCTGCATATTTGCCTGGTGAGCTGATATAAGCAGGACAAAGGCCACCCACACAGCACAGAAGATCAGCATACTGAAAGTGATGAGTTTGGCCTCATTGAAACTATCTGGAAGATTCCTTGATGCAACAATCAGAAAACTGAGGATAGCCAGTAAGCCAATATAACCCAGTAACACTGCAAAACCAACTGTGGACCCAACTACACACTCATAAACTATTTTGTCATTGTGGTATTGAGTGTTTTTATGAGGAACTGGTGAGGCAGATACAATCCATGCAGTGCAGATTGCTGCCTGAACAGAAGTGAGAACCATAACTGTTCCTCTCTGCTGCAAAACACCAAACCACTTCAGACTGGCTCCACCTCCTGGCTTGGAGGCCTTGAACACAGCCAGAACCACCATGGCACCAGGATGCATGAGATACAAAGCACAAAGCTGATCCCAAATGCTGCATGTCTCAGCTGGCATGTCCACAGTCTGGGACGACCAATAAACAGCAGTGAACACAGAAACATAACTTAAGTGACAGCAATATCTGGAAACTCAGCTCTGAATTGTTGGCGCGCACTATAGGTGTTCTGCGATGATAGATGAAGATTCAGACAACAGCACAGATACATGTGCCCAGCAATGAGGCAGCTGTCAAGCAGATACCCAGAGGCTCATTGTAGGAGAGGAACTCTGTTTTCTTAGGAACACAGTGGTCACGCTGGGGCTGGGCCAGAAGTCCTCTGGACAACTGGTGCACTCCTGTTGAGTCTATGAAAATGGGACAGTCTTGAGATAAATGTTTAAATTGTATCTACAACCCAAATTTAAACTGAATACCAACCAGTCTCATTGCTGATCTTTCCTCAGAACAAGGGATGCAGTCAAAACAGCACACAGGTTGCCCTTTCTTTCTGGCCATGGTACCTGGAGGACAGCTCTCACTGCACACTGACCGGGGTGGCTATAGGGAGAAAATTAAACATCTGTTATTCTACACTACTACTTGCATTGCTACTTGAGTTATCCATGGTGACTGAAAATCAGATGTAACCTTTTTGATTCAAAGTTCCAGAAGATTTTGTCTTCATCAATTGTGAGTTCTTCTCCTTTGAAGGCCGACCTCTTAACCTCACCCACATTCTGAAGTTTAGATCTTCCATCAGGGAGCAGCAGGTTCATGATATCATATATTGTAAGGATCACCATTCTCATCAAATGACACTTGATCACCAAATGATGTGGTGAAGTTGACCTTTCCAAGTAATACAAAGCTATGAATATCAGAATAAGGACAAAGAAAACACAAAGAGGGCAGGTTAAAAGAATCACATATGACTGTAATGAAACAGTGGCAGGGTTGAATAATCAATCTGAAGGCCGACCTGATACAATCCATGCTATTAGCAGTGGTAGGGAAAAACTTTGCTAGTTGCTTGACACATTACAATTATAATCTCACAGCTTTTTATTTAATCCTATACTCTAAATGCTACTCTGCAAGAAATATCAAGTTTGTGATTTGTCACATAAACAGGTGGAGTGTGTTGATATCACACCTGCCATGGCTCCAGTCCTTTCAAACTGCCACAGCTGTGCCCACTGAAAGGCCCTCCCTGGCTCACACTGCAGCATGTCATGAGTGCATACGCCAGAGCATACACAGCCTTGTACACATTATACTCTGGCCTGAGGTTTGAAATGTCCAAAAATTCAGTTTCTACATTCTCTAGATCTTCCTGTCCAGTGCATAATGCCCCAGTGTCTCCACCTGCTGGAGGTGGTAAATCTACACTGAAATGTGTTTTCCCAAAACTGGTTCACCTGAAACATATCAAAAACAATCAGTTCTAAGTAATGACAGTACATTATTCTTGCAGTTACCAACTCATATTGCATTAAATCTCTCACCATGCTATTTCCATAGCTGTTGTTGTGGTGGTCAGGACGATTTGTAGGAGGAATTCTCTGAGACCTGGAATTTCTCCTCGTCGGATGGCAATGCCCAGTGTGCCAGCCAGGTATGGCAAAAGGTGAGGAGCCTGGAGCATAGTAGCTGCTGTCCAAGCTTCACTGGTCATCCACTGCAGGCCTGTCACATTCTGCCTCACCACCTGTGCATGATACCAAATATATAAATACATACTACCATGCCAGTAAAATAGTGTCTAATCTTCTGAATTATACAGTTTACACAGTTGATGTCTTACTTTACCATGCATGCACATGTATATTATGTTTCACACAGAATATGAGCAGTAATTCATCATCATAACTGAGTTTCATGTAATTTGTCTCAGTGAATGCTCAAAACAAATAATAAATAAATGGTGAAATTTATTCACAAAAATAATTATGAATATAGTGAATGATATTGTTAATAAAATCTTTCAGTTTAAAAATGAAACATTAATAACATTATATTGTACACTTAAATTAAGTTATAATTAAGTTCTATTCCAGCCCAACCTCTTCCATGAGGTTAATCATGAGGCTTTGATAAAACACAATGACCATCGAGCTGTAGATTTCTTCATCACATCCACAATCCTCTGTATTTCAGCTTTGTCATTGCTCCAAGGCAAAACCTCTAAGTAGGCCAGACAACCTTCACCAGACTGAGCCAAGTCAGATTGCATGGATCGGGCAGCGTGGAGTCCATAGTCATCACTGATCAGTAGACCTGCCCAAGTCCAGCCAAATGAATCATGGCATGTACCTAAATCAGTACAGAGGAAAGGATTATGTACAGGCTGAAATAATATTTCAGTGAAGAATGTACTTAACAGGTTCACCAATTTAATTGATTAAATATTGCTTTGTTAACTGAGACCAGTCACTATAAGTGACAAAGAGTATGACTTGTTTCTACAAAAGGTAGGTATGTTTCACTGTAGTAAAGGGATAGACTTTCTGAGCAATGTTTAACTGCACATGCCTCAGTTGCTGTTTTTCATTTTGTGGATAGATGCTCACCTGAAAGCATCACTTGGGATCGTCCTAAAGAAGGATGGAAACTTTGTCGGTCACTCCACAGGAACATGTGGCAAAATAACTCACCTGTGAAAGACACAGACTGTACATCCTAAAAACATTCAAACCTTTACCAGCTCTTTCAACTCTCTAAGGCTAAGTACAACTAACATTAAATTTGAATTGTAATCAAAATTTTAGATGATAAGGCAGAAAACTTACCATAGGTACTCTGTACAAACCTAAGACACTGGAGATGGCAATAGAAGGTGTAGATGAAGAATCACCCACAATCCTCTGGACTGGAGGGTTCCTACACAGGTCTTGTCTAATATAAACTGCTCCTCTTGACCACTGACTAAGGACAATGCTGCACTGAATCCAATCCTTAGGTTGGCACAATTATCATAAAGACTGTATCCCAGAGTCACATTAGGGAGCAGGTTTGAGTTTCTGTTGATCTCATCAATAGCAAAGGCCATGGTCTGAGCCTGCCTGAATCCTAGAACATCAAAACTAACACAAGAAATACCAGTGTTTACTATGAAAAATACAAATAACACAATAACTGTCGACATGAACATTTTCCACAAATACCTCAACATTTTAAGCCAGTTTAATAGCCACAGTTATTATAATGTCAAAATTACATGCTACTAATGGGATTTATTGTCTTTGGTTTTTCCTTTTTGCTGTTATCTGACAACTCACCCATGGCAGGTTGGCTGTTGTGGCTCTGTAAAAGACAGGTCAGGAAAGACAGAAAGAAGTGGACCTTAAACAGCCCACCTAGAACCACATCTCCAGCCTTGTGCATCCTATTTAGATGAAACTGTCCCTGTAACTGGCAGGAATAAAGATGGGAGGACACAGTAGAAGAAAAGTAGGAATGCAATGTAATGAAATACATTAGCAAGAGCAATTTGATCTCTAAAATGCCCACATGACTTTTCTTGTTTTCCCTTTTCTGAGCCTACTCAGTTTTATTGCTATGTCAGCCCCTTTATACTGTAGTCAATTGACTGCAGTATTGTTTAATCTTGCACACCACCCATCAGGAATAAACAGTAGTAGGGCAGGGCCTAAAAATACATTTCATTGAGATTTGTTTTGGATTGAGGAAGAATTATTTGCACTTGTAAAATCTCCTCACGGCCATTTTACCAATCCAAGTTTTAACTTGAATGATTCCAATGATTGAGACATACTGTAATTTTGGTGACAGTCATAATATGAGCTGATTTGTTTTTCTTGAAACTCATGTTTAGTGGACTTTGATATGTATGTTCAGCAATAGATAAAGTAGATAGACTCTAACACCTTATGATATGAGCTTTTGTCATTTTACAGATGACGGACTGTTTTAGATGAAGTTGCTGAATCTACTTTAGATATACACAACACATGAAATGTTGCACACACACTGTGAGCTACATAATGGACAGAGGAGTGCTGCAGGATCCCAAACTGAAGCTGGTGTTTTGTTACCAACATGACAACTCTACAATGTGAAATGTGTCTTTCTGAGGCCCAGAACTAACGTTAGCATATCCACTGTTCCAGTCTGTTACCTGACAGTGTTACTTCAGACTTTAGCTGTCTGAATTCAGCAGTTCTGACTGGCTGTTGGTCGGAATTGTAGAGAAGTTTGGACTTCAGTAAAGTGTTCCCAACTCGTTATCTGATATAGTTGTCTCCTTTGTCAAAGTTCCAGAAGATTTTGTCTTCATTAATTGTGAGTTCTTCTCCTTTGGAGGCCGACCTCTTAACCTCACCCACATTCTGAAGTTTAGATCTTCCATCAGGGAGTGGCAGCAGGTTCATGATATCATATATTGGTAAGGGATCACCATTCTCATCAAATGACACTTCATCACCAAAGGGTGTGGTAAAGGTCACCTTTTCCAAATAATACAAAAGCTATGTGTATCAGAATAAGGGATAGAGGAAAACCAAAGATTAATTACAAAAATTACATGTGACTATGGTGAACACAGTGGTAGTCTTTAATAATCAAACTGAAGGCATTAACATATGACTGACCTCATAACAGTATCAATTGCTACTTCTCAGTGGTAGGAGAAATATTTTCAGTTGTATTCTCGGCACTTTACAATTAGTAAGCTTTGTATTTAATTGTATACTCAAAATGGTGCTCTGCAAAAAACAGTAAAGCATGAGATTTTGTGATATAAACAGTATTACAGAGTGTTAAATGATATCACACCTGCCATGGCTCCAGTGTTTGCAAGGTGGCACAGCTGTGCCCACTGAAAGGCCCTCTCCCTGGCTCACACTGCAGCATGTCATCAAGGGCATACGCCAGAGCATACACAGCCTTGTACACATTATACTCTGGCCTGAGGTTTGAAATATCAAAAAATTCACTCTCTACATTCTCTAGATCTTCCTGTCCAGTGCATATGCTCCCTCAGTGTCTCCACCTGCTGGAGGTGATGCAAATCTACACTGAAATGTGTTTTCCCAAAACTGGTTCACCGTGTAACCGGGACGTGCAAACACAATGACCACACGAGCTGTGGATTTCTTCATCACATCCACAATCCTCTGTAGTTCAGCTTGGTCATTATCCAAAGGCAAAACCTCTAAGTAGGCCAGACAACCTTCACCAGACTGAATAAAGTCAGATTGGAAGGATCGGGCAGCGTGGAGTCCATAGTCATCATCACTGATCAGCAGACCTGCCCAAGTCCAGCCAAAGTGTTTGAGAATCTGAATCATAGCACGGACCTAATTGAATACAAAGTGAAAGGATTTGAACATGGGCTGAATTAATCTGTCAGTGGAAAACTTGCTAAACAGACTCAACAATTGCTGATAGATGCTCACCTGGAAAACATCACTTGGTATCGTCCTAAAGAAGGATGGAAACTTTTGCCGGTCACTCAGGCAGGAACATGTGGCAAAATAACTCACCTGTGAAAAACACAGACTATACATCCTAAAAACATTCAAAGACTTCATCATCATTTATGATGGTATGATGGTAA
Organism: Lutjanus erythropterus; assembly: GCA_020091685.1. Lineage (NCBI taxonomy): Eukaryota > Metazoa > Chordata > Actinopteri > Lutjaniformes > Lutjanidae > Lutjanus > Lutjanus erythropterus. The sequence goes on along the minus strand of CM034594.1, from coordinate 27,964,243 downwards.
GGTTTATTTTGCTCCATTTTCACAAATGACATTTAATTTAAAATAAAATAAAATTAAGTTAAATTAAATTTACTTAAATTAAATTAGATGAAAATAAGACAGAAAACTCACCATAGGTACTCTGTACAAACCTAAGACACTGGAGATGGCAATAGAATTTGTAGATGAAGAATCACCCACAATCCCTAGGACTGGAGGGGTTCCTATACAGGTCTCGCCTGATATAAACTGTTCCTCTTGACCACTGACTAAAGACAATGCTGCACTGAATCCAACTCTTAGGTTGGCACAGGTATCATAAAAACTGTATCCCAGAGTCACATTAGGTAGCAGGTTGGAGTTTCTGTTGATCTCATCAATAGCAAAGGCCATGGTCTGAGCCCACCTGAATCCTTGGACATAAAAACTAACACAAGAAATACCACTGTTAACATGACAGTAACTGTCAACATCTACAATTAGCAAAGCAACAGATTTTGCAAAGAATTAAGCTTTGAATTGCTACAAGTATTAGAATACCCTAATATAAATGTTTAAAAATGTAAAACATAATGTGTTTAAAAGGACATAAATGTGAATTGTAATTCAGTCAGAATAATATTGTACTGTCAAAATTACATTTTAGTAATGGGATTTAGTTTCTACTATTTCTACCTTTTGCTGTTTTCCCCATAGACTCACCCATGGCAGGCTGGCTGTTGTGGCTCAGAGGTAAAAGACAGGTCAGGAAAGACAGAAAACAAATGGGCTGGAAACAGCCCACCTAAAACTACATCTCCAGCTTTGTGCATCACATTTAGATGAAACTGTCCCTGTAAGTGGCAGAAATAAAACGGGGAGGACACAGGAGAAGAAAAGTTGTAATACAATAATGTTAAATACATGAGTGAGAGCAGTTTGATCTCTAAAAATGCCCACATGACTTTCCTCTTGTTTACACCTTGTCTGAGCCTAGTCAGGCTGTCAACCCCTTTTATTGACTTGCAATGTTGTTTAATCTTGCACACCACCCATCTTGTCATAAACAATCATAGGGGCAGGGCCTAAAATACAATTCATTTGAGATTAGTTTTGCATTAAGGCAGAAAATCTTCCCATGGCCATCTTTCCATCCTTAATTTAAGTTGTGGATGATGGATGGATTGATTATGATGCCATAATGAAGGTCTGCTGAAATTCATATTATGAGTTTGTTTGTTTTTCTTGAACATCATATTTAGTCGACTTTGTTAGGTAAAGTCAGGCCCAGAAATATTTGGACAGTGACACAATCTTCATGATTTGGGCTCTGCATGCCACCACATTGGATTTGAAATGAAACAACTGAGATGCAATTGAAGTGCAGACTTTCAGGTTTAATTCAAGGGGTTGAACAAAAATATCCTATAAAACATTTAGGGACTGCAAACTTTTTAATACAAAGTTTCTTCATTTCAGGGGCTTAAAAGTAATTGGACAAATTAACAATACCATAAATAAAATGTTCATTTTTAATACTTTGTGGAGAATCCTTTGCAGGCAATGACTGCCTCAAGTCTGGAACCCATGGACATCACCAAACGCTGGGTTTCCGCATTTGTGATGTTTTGCCAGGCTTTTACTTCAGCTGTCTTCAGTTTTTGCTTGTTTGTGGGTGTTTCTGCCTTAGGTTATGTCTTTAACAAGTGAAATGCATGTTCGATCGGGTTGAGATGTGGTGATTGACTTGGCCATGGCAGAATATTCCACTTCTTTGCCTTAAAAAACTCCTGGGTTGCTTTCGCAGTATGTTCTGGGTCACTGTCCATCTTTTACAGAAGATGCGGTGTGCTTTGGATCATGAGCCATTCCAACCCTTCTCCATACTTTCTTCTTCCCATCATTCTAGTACTGGTTGATCTTAGTTTCATCTGTCCAAAGAATGCTGTTCCAGAACTGGGCTGGCTTCTGTAGATGTTTTTTGGCAAAGTCTAATCTGGCATTTCTGTTTTTGAGGCTGATTAATGGTTTATGCCTTGTGGTGAACCCTCTGTATTTGCTCTCATGTCATCTCTTTATGGTAAACCTAGATACAGATACACCTACTTCCTGGAGAGTGTTCTTCATTTGGGTGGATATTGTGAAGAGGTTTTTCTTCACCATAGAAAGGATCCTGCGATCATCCACAACCATTGTCTTCTGTGCATGTCCAGGCCTTTCTGAGTTCCCGAGCTTACCAGTGCGTTCTTTTTTTCTCAGAATGTACCAAACTGTTGATTTGGCCACTCCTAACATTTCCACCATCTCTCTGATGGATTTCTTCTTTTTTTCAGCCTAAAGATGGTCTGTTTCACTTCCACTGAGAGCTCCTTTGATTGCATTTTGTGGGTTCACAGCAATACCTTCCAAATACAAATACCACACCTGGAATCAACTCCAGACCTTTTAACTGCCTAAGCGATGGATTAATGAGGGAATAGCCCATGCAGGACATGAAATAGCTTTTGAGTCAATTGTCCAATTACTTTTGGTCCCTTGAAAAAGAGGTGGCTACACATTAAAGAGCTGTAATGCCTGGATCCTTCCTCCAATTTGGATGTAAATGCCCTCAGATTACAGCTGAGTCTGCAATTTAAGCCCATATTGATTATATAACTGTAGCTTGAATATGTCTGGGTAAACAGCTAAAATAACAAAACTTGTGTCAGTGTCCAAATATATATGGACCTAACTGTATGTTCATTTGTAGCTAAAGTAGGTCGACTGTTTCAATTAGATTTAAACATTGACTTGCATTGTTGTGTAATAGAGGCTTTCTTCAGAATCACTCTGCAGTCCTGAACAGATACATTCACGTTTAAGAAGAAACACTTGATACTGAGTATAATCCCAAATTTGTGTGTGTGACAAGGATACCAAATTAAACTCACCAAATGGTAACTGTGTGTATAACAGGCCCTGCTATGCTGTAACCAGATTTCTCTGGTTTTTCATCAATGAAGGAAGCTTTATTCATCTATTTATTTAATAGATCAGATCTTCTCACTTTGCAGGGTAGTGATGGGAAAAAAAAAACATTTTTTTCAGTGTCCTAAGATAAGATAAGATAATAATGACTTCACTGTCCCAGAAATGTGTCTTGGATACATACAGCACCTGCTGTTAAAAGACAGCAATTTATACACACATACAATCCATACACAGAGCTGTCACCAGTCCACAATTACACACACTCATTACCAACAGTACATGCACAGACTGCCATCAACCAAATAATGCTACACAGGATCCAATTCCTACTTTGACACAGATATAATAAAGACTGTATCCCAGAGTCACATTCAGGAGAAGGGTGGAGTTTCTCTGGATCGCATCAACAGCAAAGACCATGGTCTGGGACATCAAAACTAACTAAACTAAAACTAAAATTACCACTGTTTACCACTGAGAATTACAATATGATGCAGTAAATTCTGTCAATGTGTACCTATTGCAACTACAGATTTTGCAAACAATTAAGATAGTTGAAAAACAACAAATTTATTAAAATTGAGTACTTAAAGAAAACCAGAATGCAAATCTTTCAGAGGAACATCCAGCCATCAAATTCTAAAGATGATGGATATTCCCCAGTTTCTCTCTTATGTTGTTTCCCTGACAACCTCACCTGTTGCAGGTAGGCTGTTGCAGCTCTGTGGTAGAAGACAGGTCAGGAAAGACAAAAATGAGGTGCATAACAAACAGCCCACCTACAACTACATCCTCAGCTTTGTGCATCCCATTCAGATCAAACTGTCCCTGTAACTGGAAGGAATAAATAGGGCAGACATAACAGAAGGAAAGTACAAATTCAACATGAAATACATGAGCAAGATCAATTATATATCTAAAAGAATCCACATAACTGCCTTCCGGTTTCCCTCTTTTCTGATCACAGTTAGTTTTATTGCTATGTCAATCCCTTTTATTGACTTGCAGTGTTGTCTAATCTTGTGCAGCACCCATTGGGGCATACATAAATATAGGGGTAGAGCACCAGGCCATTCCTTTGAACATAATCTTGTACAGAAATAGTTCATGCACTTTTAATAACTTCCAACTATGGTCATGTTAGCAAACTTTCCAATATAAATTTAAATGGATTACTACAATGATTTAAGCTGTTTTGAAATACAAGTTTTCTTCCAAATCCCTCTACTGTATAAAACCTGAGCAGACACTGTACATATACTACTTCTACAGCTGACGTGGAAAGTCTTAAAGACACATCACCTGTGGTGGCCATGCATTGATTAGCATCAACTAAATATATATCAGCACCCATGTGCTCAGATAAAAGCTAAGTATTTACAAATATACACTATACACCCATGGCTGCCACAGCCCTGCCAGATGCTAAGACCATGTAGCCTGGCAGGCTGCAAGACCAGCTTTGAAAGAAACATCAGACTGAGCCACAATACTTTCTTGTAAGAGTTGAGGTCCTGGAAGCAGGGCATGTTAGGCCATGTCCTCCTGCATAAGCTCAGAATTCACTTATTGAATGGTGTGTCAGCTTCCATGTTCATGTAGAAGAAATGTCACTTAGTAGAGCCACAAGTTTTTAGAGTTTGTGTTTTGCCTCTCTCTTTCCGTTTGTTTCCTGTTTTCCCTCCCTAGTGTGTCATGTTTGTCTCAGTCTGTCTCTGTGTTGCTGGGTGTGAACTCTTAGCTCCCTCCTCTTGTCTGTCCATCTGATCCTCTACAGCTGCTGATCCTGCTCACCTACAGACATCTCGGCCTTTTCTCTCAGAGGATTTTGATCGTTGGTAATTTTTGGGTGTTTTCCTGGATGTCAGTTAATTCCTTTTCTTTGTGCTTCAGATCCTCCATGCCAGCTCCATCAGAACACCAGTTTCAACCAGCCTCATCTCTGTCTTCTGCCACCTGTTTGGATTATTCAACTATCAGTTCCATTGCCTGCCCTGCTCTGCCATACCTTGCCCTCCTCAGCCAGTATCCAGTCCATTTCAGCCTGCCCCCAACAAGCCACAATAAATTGTCTAAAGGATTCTCAGTCTCCAGGTTGTGCTTGCTTTTGGGTCCAAATATTGAACTTCTGTAACACAAGGTACATGTGGTAACCATGCTCTACATGGAATGTGCATGAATCCCTGCAGGTACCTTCTTGCCTGCCTTCTCTCTCATCTGTTGGACATCCAGTAAGATAGCACTAAGATAGGCTTGTTGGATTGGCAGGGAAAATAAAAACTAATAAGTGTATATTTAAGTCCTCATCACCATCACCATCTCAAAAATGCAAATAAATGCATGTCAATAATCACTTTAATGAGGTGTAAAGTTAACTTGCAACTTGTTAAATGTAAAAATGGTCTTTGATCAGGTGGGGAATGAACTACAGACTGAAGGAAGGTCAGGTGATTAAAATTCAAGGAAAAAAGTTAACTGCAGGGCAGATGAGGGAAAGTGGCAACAGGCGAGCAGGTTTATGATAGTGAGGTGAACAAGATAGTCAGATCAGGACAGAGCGGCACCAGATGACACTTTGCACCATTTGATGTTTGAAAAGTCAGAAGCTGGGAAAATCAATTAGAATATCAAAACTGGTTGGTGTATCTTTAAGTTCAATTCAGTTCTAGACAGTTCAAAAATAAATTAAATAATGTCAAATGATGGGTTCATTTGACATTGTCTGCAAATTTTTTTAAGAGAAAATAACGTGTAGTTTAATCAAGTGAAACGTTAACTTGCATCCTGAAAAGTGATAAAGTCAGTGATAGAATTTGAAGTACAAATGCTTTGTGCATTAATCTATATCCTGGAAAAAAAAAAAAAAACATGCATTGATTTGACATGAGTCCTGCTTTCTCAGTGGCCTAACATTACTGTTACTATCAACATACTGCTCTGTTTGTATTTTTATATTTTGTAGGAAAAAACAATTCATTTTGTCGCATGAAATTTAATTTTTATGACTGGATGCTCTGAACCATGATTCAATACACCTATTTTTAAGTATTCTCACACAAATGATCCAAGTGACAAAGCATTTTATATTCCAAATCATTTATTTGTAATCGTCCCTGATGTATAATCTTTACGTTGCTGTTACTATTAACCTACTTTTCTGACTGTACTTCTCATAGTGTACAGAAATGGGATTAAACTCTGTGCCATGAAATTGGGCAAAGTTTTTATGACTGGATGCCCCGGCCCATGATTGCTTTCTTTGTGTTCCTCTCTGGCCTTAACAAGATTATGTAACATTTGGGTCCAAACAGTGCCACCAAGAGGCCAAAACTGGAGGCCAGGATGGCAAAGACCTCCACTGCATCTGCATATTTTCCTGGTGAACTGATATAAGCAGGGACAAAGGCCACCCACACAGCACAGAAGATCAGCATGCTGAAAGTGATGAGTTTGGCCTCATTGAAGCTATCTGGAAGATTCCTTGATATAAATGCAATCAGAAAACTGAGGATAGCCAGTAAGCCAATATAACCAAGTAACACTGCAAAACCAACTGTGGACCCAACTGCACACTCATAAACTATTTTGTCATTATAGTATTGAGTGTTTTTATGAGGAACAGGTGAGGCAGATACAAGCCAGGCAGTGCAGATTGCTGCCTGAATAGAAGTAAGAACCATAATTGTTCCTCTCTGCTGCAAAACACCAAACCACTTCAGACTGGCTCCACCTCCTGGCTTGGAGGCCTTGAACACAGCCAGAACCACCATTGTTTTCACCAGGATGCATGAGATACAAAGGACAAAGCTGATCCCAAATGCTGCATGTCTCAGCTGGCATGTCCACAGTCTGGGACGGCCGATGAACAGCAGTGAACACAGGAAACAGAACGTAAGTGACAGCAATATTTGGAAACTCAGCTCTGAATTGTTGGCACGTACTATAGGTGTCCTGTGATGATAGATAAAGATGCCCAGGACAACAGCACAGATACATGTGCCAAGTAATGAGGCAACTGTCAAGCAGATACCCAGAGGCTCATTGTAGGAGAGAAACTCTGTTTTCTTAGGAACACAGTGGTCACGCTGGGGGCTGGGCCAGAAGTCTTCTGGACAAGTCATGCACTTCATGGAGCCTATGAAAATAGGGAGAGTCTTGAAATATAATTTTACATTGTATTCACAAGCTGCCATCTTTAAAAACTGAATACCAACCAGTCTCATTGCTGATCTTTCCCTCAGAACAAGGGATGCAGTCAAAACAGCACACAGGTTCCCCTTTCTTTCTGGCCATGCGGGTACCTGGAGGACAGCTCTCACTGCACACTGACCGGGGTGGCTATAGGGGGAAAATTAAACATCTGTTATTCTACACTACTTTAGACTTGTATTTTGAGTTGGGGTGACTAAGGAATAATGAACCTTTTTTGATTCAAAGTTCCAGAAGATTTTGTCTTCATCAATTGTGAGTTCTTCTCCTTTGAAGGCTGACCTCTTAACATCACCCACATTCTGAAGTTTAGATCTTCCATCAGGGAGTGGCAGCAGGTTCATGATATCATATATTGGTAAGGGATCACCATTCTCGTCAAAGGACACCTGATCACCAAAGGGTGTGGTAAAGGTCACCTTTTCCGTGTAATACAAAAGCTATTCATATCAGAATAAGGGATAGAGGAAAACCAAAGAAGATGGATTTAAAAAATGACATGTGACTATGTTGAACACAGTGGTAGTCTTGAATGATCAAACTGAAGACATTAACATATGACTGACTTCATAACAGTATCAACTGCTATTACTCAGTGGTAGGAAAAATACTTTTAGTTGTATGCTCAGCACTTTACATTTAGTTAGGTTTGTATTTAATTGTATACTCTCAATGCTACTCTGCAAAAAACACCAAAGCATTTTGTTTAATTTTGTCATATAAACAGTATTACAGAGTGCTAAATGATATCACACCTGCCATGGCTCCAGTGTTTGCAAGGTGGCACAGCTGTGCCCACTGAAAGGTCCTCTCCCTGGCTCACACTGCAGCATGTCATCAAGTGCATACGCCAGAGCATACACAGCCTTGTACACATTATACTCTAGCCTGAGGTCAGAAATGTCCAAAAATTCAGTGTCTACATTCTCTATATCTTCCTGTCCAGTGCATAAAGCTCCCCCAGTGTCTCCACCTGCTGGAGGTGGTGCAAATCTACACTGAAATGTGTTTTCCCAAAACTGGTTCACCTGAAACGTATTGAAAAGTGTGTTGGAAATAATGACGGTACATTATTTTTGCAATTACCAGATCAGACTGCATGGTAAATCTCTCACCATGCTATTTGCATAGCTATCGTTGTGGTGTTCAGGACGTATTTGTAGCAGGAATTCTCTGAGCCCTGGAATTTCTCCTCTACGGATGGAGATGCCCAGTGTACCAGCCAGGTATGGCAAAAGGTGGGGAGTTTGGAGCTCAGTTGCAGTTGTCCAAGATTCACTGGTCATCCATTGCAAGCCTGTCACATTCTGCCTCACCACCTGTGTATTATACCAAATATATAAATCCATACTGCTATGCCGCTAAAGTAATGTCTAGTCTTCTGAATTGAACAATTCACACATTTGATGTCTCGTGCAATCCTATGTTTTATACAGTATAATGAGCAAAGTAATGCATCATCATAACTACAGTGAATGATCACACTCTAAAACTGTGTCAAACAAATAAGTGGTGTGATTTATTTAATTAAATACATTTGGCCAAGATATTATTGTCACTTAAAACCTTTTAGTTTAACAATTACAAAATTAACAACATCAATTTTATATTTCTATACATGCCCAACCTCTTCCATGAGGTATATCATGTTACTCTGACGTGCAAACACAATGACCACACGAGCTGTAGATTTCTTCATCACATCCACAATCCTCTGTAGTTCAGCTTGGTCATTATCCAGAGGCAAAACCTCTAAGTAGGCCAGACAACCTTCACCAGACTGAATGAAGTCAGATTGGAAGGATCGGGCAGCGTGGAGTCCATAGTCATCATCACTGATCAGCAGACCTGCCCAAGTCCAGCCAAAGTGGTTGAGAATCTGAATCATAGCACGCACCTAAGTGAATACAGAGTGAAAGCATTAGAACATGGGCTGAATTAATCTGTCAGTGGAAAATGTGCTAAACAGGTTCAACAACTGAAATTGTTTAATTATTGCCTTTCCGATTTGTCTGAAACCAGGTAATATGTAAAAAGAATATGTTACACAAAAGGGATATATTTTTCAATGCAGTAAAGGATTGCACTTTCTCATCAATGTTTACATGATGTTTAACTGTACATGCTATGAATTTTCATTTTGCTGATAGATGCTCACCTGGAAAACATCACTTGGTATCGTCCTAAAGAAGGATGGAAATTGTTGCCGGTCACTCAGGCAGGAACATGTGGCAAAATAACTCACCTGTGAAAAACACAGACTACATCCTAAAAACATTCAAAGATGTTATCATCATTCATGACAATAAATGATGATAAATTTATGGTATGATGGTAAGGGTTTTTTTTACTCCATTTTAACAAAATGACATTGAATTTTAAATAAAATAAACTAAGATCAAATAAAAATAAGGCAGAAAACTTACCATAGGTACTCTGTACAAACCTATGACACTGGAGATGGCAATAGAGTTGACAGATGAAGAATCACCCACAATCCCTAGGACTGGAGGGGTTCCTGCACAGGCCTTGCCTGACATAAACTGGTCCTCTTGACCACTGACTAAGGACAGTGCTGCACTGAATCCAACCCTGAGGTTGGCACAGGTGTCATAAAAACTGTATCCCAGAGTCACATTAGGTAGCAGGTTGGAGTTTCTGTTGATCTCATCAATAGCAAAGGCCATGGTCTGAGCCCACCTGAATCCTAGAACATAAAAACTAACACAAGAAATGCCACTGTTGACATTATAGTAACTGTGTCAACATGTACAATTAGCAAAGCAACAGATTTTACAATGAATTAAGCCAGGTGAATTGCAGCAATTATTACAGTACTCACATAAAAATGTTTAAAAAAAGGAAAAAGTACCATCTTTAAAAAAGCATAAATATGCTATGTAATTCATTCAGATTAATATTTTATAGTCAAAATTACATTTTAGTAATGGGATTTAGTTTCCAGTGTTTCCTCCTTTTTCTGTTTACGTGACAGACTCACCCATTACAGGTAGGCAGCTGTGGCTCAGAGGTAAAAGACAGTTCAGGAAAGACAGAAAACAAGTGGGCCGGAAACAGCCCACCCAAAACCACATCTCCAGCTTTGTGCATCACATTTAGATGAAACTGTCCCTGTAAGTGGCAGAAATAAAGTGGGGAGGACACAGGAGAAGAAAGGTTGCAATATAATAATGTTAAATACACGAGCAAGAAAAGTTTGATCTCTAAAAATGCCCACATGACTTTCCTCTTGTTTACCCCTTGTCTGAACCTACTCAGGCTGTCAACCCCTTTTATTGACTTGCAATGTTGTTTAATCTTGCACACCGCCCATCTAAGCATAAACAATCAAAGGGGCAGGGCTTAAAATACATTTTAATTGAAATTAATTTTGTAGTGAGGCAGAAATCTCCCCATGGCCATCTTTCCAACTCAAATTTAAGTTGTGGGTGACCATAATCAAGGTCTGCTGAAATTAACAGGACAGTCATATTATGAGCTTGTTTGTTTTTCTTGAATGACATATTTACTGGACTTTGATACACATAATCACTTGTAGGTAAAGTAGGTAGACTGTATCAATTACAATAAAACATCAGCTTGCATTGTTGTTTGATAGAAGCTCTCTTCAGAATCACTCTGCATTTCTGAAGGCTGTACTACGAAGGAAGTTCAGCACAGTCTGGCTTTCTTTGCATGAGCTGGCTCGACAAAACCTAAAACCCAAGTCATGTGTATCACAACAGATTTTATCATCTTGCTTTGTTAACTCAGGTTTTCTTCTTCAGACTCTGTGTGCGCTCACATAAAAAGGGGGTTTGTTGCATCCTTTGAGTCTTCTTCAGAGAAAAAGATCAAGTTGTTATAATTAAGAGCTGTGGAAAATATACGAACTATACTACGGCAAAAAGCAACGCTGTTGCTGCAAATAAAGCAGGAGAAGAAGTATGCTGTCAGAAAATTACTGATTGACTAAATGCGATCTTAATGCTGACTTTTATTTCTAACATGAAAACTGCGCATTAAATAATAAACCTTCATACAGCAGATTTATATATGACGATGTCTGTCTGACACTGTCCTGTGATGAGAAAGATGTGGAGATCACATAAGTTTTTGGCCAAACCAACGTAAAATGAGTGTAACTGATTTAAGATTTTCCGTGATAAATGATGATGAATCTTCTAGTCATTGGTCAGAGCTACAATATCTGGAATGAAACACGGATTATAGTAAAAAGTATTCAAAGTGTCTGTAGTTGCTTCATCATTATTTTATTGTGTGGATTATAAACAATGTAAATTTAAAGTGTTAATATGATGTGGAGTAAATAAGAAAAATTGCTCCGCATCCCCAAACGGAGGTTACCATGACAGCGTGATGCATACAGTTTGTTCGTTTTTGACATCTTCCCTCAGTTTATAATCTATATTCTTCATAAACAACCTTGTTAGGACAATCAGATAAAGAGATGCGCTTTTACACACGATTTAATCTGAAACTCAGAACATAACCTGCTCCTGACCAGGTTATGAGTTTAGCATAAGTTACTTTGGTGATCTAGCAAGGTTAAAAGAGCTACCTTTGTGACAATGAAAACCCTGGTTTTAGACCCAACACATCTCGCTAACCCATTAATCTTGCTTCATAGTACACCTCTCTGAACAGATGCATACATGTATCAGAGGAGCCACTTGATACTGAGTATAATCCCAAATTTGGGTGTATGACAAGGTTGCAAGATTAAACACACCACACTGTAATCCCTCTCTGTCTCTCTCTCACAAACACACACACACACACACGCACATGCTTACTGGAAGTGTGCACAGCAGCACATCCAGCGCACTCTTTCAGCTCAGCTGGTTGATGCTCAAAGTGCGACAAAATAGGTTAAGTCTTGAAACTGAAACTGAGTCCTTTCTACACAGCGCAGCCTAAGGCTAGGCTAAAGCATACAATGTAGACGTGTACATGTAGACTACTATTCTGTTAAAATTCACCGTTCAATGTGAAGGGAAAAGAGAGATAACAAGAGGGAGCAAAAGAAACAGCTGAGCTCCTTACAAAAGGTTAGCTTGTTTTGCTGCCAATCAACAATAAAAGCAAGGACCACACTATCAACAATATGTGTTTAAGTGATTTATTAACAGAGAGAAACAGGCAAATGCAATTAGATCTTAATTGTCATTGTATGTTGGCTGTGTCTGGGGAAGCTTCAGAGGGGAATCTTCCCTAGTGCCCGGGCACTACGGACTCCCTGTTTGAAGACTGAAATCAGTTGATGAAATGAGTCAAGCCTGGTGTGCTCTGGCTTGGTGGGAACGAAAACCTGCAGCCACATGGCCCTTTATGGAACAGTTTGAACATGCCTGTCATAGTGTATGAGAATGGACTTGCAAGACGATTCATGGCCCCACAAAATGGCAGTGGCTACTATGGGGTAGATATCGAAGAGGGCAGAGCATGTGACCTGGCCTTTACTTGCAGCAAACTCTGTAGGAGTTAATTCTTGGAGTGATTGGAACATTTCCCTTTCAGATAACTGTAACCTTCTTGACCTTCAAGGAATCAGTTGGCGGGTGGTTGGTGGAGGGACCACATGATAAGTAAAGGTCTATCTATTTACTGTCTATGATCTGTTTGCGTGAGCTTGTGGTAACTGGAGAAGGATGGGAGAGGAAATTGTTTGGGTGACAGATGTGGAGATTAACCGTCAACAGGATGAAATTAACATTTGGCTGCTGAGCTAGGATGTGTTGAGAAGGAAAACCATGGCTATGAAAGAAGGGGAATAGCTGCGCAGGCTGTGGATATAAGCTGGGCATTGGCATCCTGGTGCCAGAGACTTCAGCTGATGTGAGCTAGTGTGAGTGTTAGAGCTGGAAAATGGAAGATCCTGGCATCCTGGTGGCAGGGGCTCCAACTAAGGCCGGCTGTAGTTGATGGATTTGGGCAGCGGGGGGTGCTGCCATCCCAGTGCCAAGAGTCCCTACCGAAGCTATCTACTGAGGTTGGTGAATGTGGGCAGCAGGGGCCACTGGCATCCCGGTGCCAAGTGCCCCTACTGAAGCTAGCTATTGTGGTTGGTGGATGTGAGTGGCGGAGGGGTGCTGGCATCCCAGTGCCAAGTGCGTGTACTGAAGTCAGCTGCTAAGTTTGGTGGATGTGAGCAGCAGGGGGCACTGGCATCCCAGTGGCAGGTGCCCCTACTGGAGCCAGCTGTTGTAGTTGGTGGATGTGGCCATGAACAGATCTTGATTTTCTTCTTCCTCTCTTTTCCGATCAGGGAGTTGGGCTGGAAGATGCTGAGGAATAGCCTGGTGTAGTAGTGTAGTAATCTTGGATATGGAAAAGTGATGACCTGGAAGACCATCTAATGGGGATATTAAGATGAAATCCATCCTGAGATGAGGTGAATAAATAGAGTAAGTGCAATGAAATGATGAATAAATGTAGTATTTTCTGAATGGTAGCATGTTTGATGATGTTCATTGTTGTTTGGTTTCTACTCTGGTGTGGAATACGAGAGCAATAGAGGACAATAAGGTTGGATGGGTGTGCTGGAAGAGGTGCAGTTGAGGTGTGCTCTTGCTCCTGAAACTCTGCTAGAAAGTATCAGTGAAAGTCTTTAAGATACATCACCTGTGGTGGCCACACACTGATTAGCAACAAGTAATTATATCAGCACCCATATGCTCAGATAAAAGCTAACTATTTACAAATATACACCATACACCCATGGTGTACACGCCCAGGTATAAGACACCACCACAGCCCTGCCAATTGCTAAGACCATGTAGCCTGGCAAGTTGCAAGACTAGCTTTGAAAGAAAAAGACATCACACTGAGCCAGCATACTTTCTTGTAAGAGCTGAGTGAGGTCCTGGAAGCATGGTATGTCAGGTTATGTCCTACTGCATGAGCTCAGAACTCACTCACTGAATGCAGTGTCAGCTGCCATGTTCATGTAGTAGAACCTACCAAAGGTGGACAAATGTCACACAGTAGAGCCACAGGGTACATGAGGTAGCCATGCCCTGCATGGAATGTGCATGAACCCCTGCAGGTAACAGCTTGTCTGCCTTCTTATATGTCTGTTGGACATCTAGTAAGACAGTACTAAGATAGGCTTGTTGGATTTGCAGGTAAAATTAAAATTAGTGAGTCTGTCTTTAGGTCCACATCACCACCAGATATCTCAAAAATGCAAGTAACTGCATTAAATGCATAATGTCAAAAACCACTTTAAAAAGGTGTAAAGTTAACTTGCACCATGAAAAGTCAAAAAGGTAAAAATAGCTTTTGATCCGGTGGGGAATGAACTACAAGCTGAATGAAGGTCAGGTGATTAAAATTCAAAGAAAAAGGTTAACTGCAGGGCAGATGAAGGAAAGTGGCAACAGGTCAGCAGGTTTGTGATAGTAAGATGAACATGATAATTGAGGGCATCTAGTAGACGGGCAGAAAGTGGCAATGAAGAGGTCTTGGGAAACAGGAGTGTGACTGGAGGGAGGAACAGAGAGGCACAATATATACCCACATGGTCTGCATAATTCGTTAAGACAAAATAACTTCTACTTTAATCAGGTGTAAGGTTAACTTACATGATGAAAAGTCATAAAGTCAGTGATAAAATTTGAAGTATAAGTGCTTTGTGCTTTAAACTATATTCTGGAAAAAATACAAATATTTATTTGACATCAGACCTGTTCTCTCAGTGGCCTAACATTACTATTACTATGAACTTACTGCTCTGTTTGCATTTTGTTATGGTCTTGAGAAAACCAATTCATTCTGTCCCATGAAATTTAGTTTTTATAACTGAATGCTCTGACCCATGATTCACCACACTTATTTTTAAGTATTCTCACACAAATGATCACAAAGTAGTAAGGCATTTTATATTCTAAATCTTTTATTCGAAATTGGCCCTGATATCAGAATATATTTACATTGCTGCTAATATTAACCTACTTTTCTGACTGTAATTTTTGTAATGTACCGAAAAGAAATTAACAGTGTTCCATGACCTTGGGTAAAGTTTTTTATGACTCAGTGCCCCGACCCATGATTGCTTTCTTCGTGTTCCTCTCTGGTCTCAGCAGGATTATGTAACATTTGGGTCCAAACAGTGCCAACAAGAGGCCAAAACTGGAGGCCAGGATGGCAAAGACCTCCACTGCATCTGCATATTTGCCTGGTGAGCTGATATAAGCAGGGACAAAGGCCACCCACACAGCACAGAAGATCAGCATGCTGAAAGTGATGAGTTTGGCCTCATTGAAGCTATCTGGAAGATTCCTTGATACAAATGCAATCAAAAAACTGAGGATAGCCAGTAAGCCAATATAACCAAGTAACACTGCAAAACCAACTGTGGACCCAACTACACACTCATAAACTATTTTGTCATTGTGGTATTGACTGTTTTTATGAGGAACTGGTGAGGCAGATGCAATCCAGGCAGTGCAGATTGCTGCCTGAATAGAAGTAAGAACAATAACTGTTCCTCTCTGCTGCAGAACACCAAACCACTTCAGACTGGCTCCACCTCCTGGCTTGGAGGCCTTGAACACAGCCAGAACCACCATGGTTTTCACCAGGATGCATGAGATGCAAAGCACAAAGCTGATCCCAAATGCTGCATGTCTCAGCTGGCATGTCCACAGCCTGGGACGGCCGATAAAAAGCAGTGAACACAGGAAACATAACTTAAGTGACAGCAATATCTGGAAACTCAGTTCTGAATTGTTGGCACGAACTATAGGTGTTCTGTAATGATAGATAAAGATGCCCAGGATGACAGCACAGGTACATGTGCCCAGCAATGAGGCAGCTGTCAAGCAGATACCCAGAGGCTCATGGTAGGAGAGGAACTCTATTTTCTTAGGAACACAGTGGTCACGCTGGGGGCTGGACCAGAAGTCCTCTGGACAACTCATGCACTCCATGGAGCCTATGAAATTAGGAACAGCCTTGAGATACATATTCATATTACATCTCCAAACTGCAGTGTTCAATACTTAATACCAACCAGTCTCATTGCTGATCTTTCCCTCAGAACAAGGGATACAGTCAAAACAGCACACAGGTTCCCCTTTCTTTCTGGCCATGCGGGTACCTGGAGGACAGCTCTCACTGCACACTGATCGGGGTGGCTATAGGGAGAAACAATATGTGTTACATACCTCAGAGCTACTTATGGGCCAAAACAGGTGTCTGAAATATCAAAATAACCTTTTTTGTTTCAAAATTCCAGAAGATTTGTTTTCCATTAATTGTGAGTTCTTCTCCTTTGAGGGCCGACCTCTTAACCTCACCCACATTCTGAAGTTTAGTTCTTCCATCAGGAAGCTGCAGCCAGTTCATGATATCATATATTGGTAAGGCATCACCATTCTCATCAAATGACACTTGATCACCAAATGATGTGGTGAAGTTGACCTTTTCCAAGTAATACAAAATCTATGAATATCAGAATGAGGGAAAGACAAAAGCCAAAAAGGTTTAGAAACATCCACTATTACCTAATGCCAGGGAAAATCTTTTATGCTACAGTGCTTACACTTTGTAATTTCATTGCTTTGAATTTAATGCTGTAGTATTAATACTATTATGTGGGAAATACTGAAATACACAATTTAGTTATATAAATAGGTGGAGTGTTATCTTATATCACACCTGCCATGGCTCCAATCCTTTCAAACTGCCACAGCTGTGCCCACTGAAAGGTCCTCTCCCTGGCTCACACTGCAGCATGTCATCAAGGGCATATGCCAGAGCATACACAGCCTTGTACACATTATACTCTGGCCTGAGGTTTGAAATGTCCAAATATTCAGTCTCTACATCCTCTAGATCTTCCTGTCCAGTGCATAATGTTCCCCTAGTGTCTCCACCTGCTGAGGGTGGAGCAAATCTACACTGAAATGTGTTTTCCCAAAACTGGTTCACCTGAAATAGATTCAAAACTGTGTGTCATATTTAATGACAATATTAAAATAATGACAGTATAATTTCTTGCAATTACAAGATCAGACAACATCTTTAAACTCTCACTATGCTATTTCCATGGCTCTTGTTGTGGTGGGGATCAGGACGTATTTTTAGGAGGAATTCTCTGAGCCCTGGAATTTCTCCTCTCCGGATGGCGACGCCCAGTGTGCCAGACAGGTATGGCATAAATTTCGGAGATCGAAGTACAGTAGCTGCTGTCCAGCCTTCACTGGCCATCCACTGTAGGCCTGTCAGTCTCTGCCTCACCACCTGTGTATTATACCAAATATATAAATCCATACTGCCATGCCACTAAAGTAATGTCTAGTCTTCTGAATTGAACAATTCACCCATTTGATATCTTGTCTTATTCATTCATACACAGGTGCAATCCTATGTTTGATACAATATAATGGGAAAAGTAATGCATCATCATAACTCCAGTGAATGATCACACTCTAAAACTGTGTCAAACAAATAAGTGATATGATTTATTTACTTAAATACATTTGGCCAAGATGTTATTGCCAATACAAAACTTAAACTACTAAACTACAGTTTAACAATAATATTTAACATTTAACATCAATATCTATACTTCTATACATGCCCAACCTCTTCCATGAGGTACATCATGTTACTTGGACGTGCAAACACAATGACCACACGAGCTGTGGATTTCTTCATCACATCCACAATCCTCTGTAGTTCAGCTTTGTCATTGCTCCAAGGCAAAACCTCTAAGTAGGCCAGACAACATTCACCAGACTGAACAAAGTCAGATTGGAAGGATCGGGCAGCGTGGAGTCCATAGTCATCATCACTGATCAGCAGACCTGCCCAAGTCCAGCCAAAGTGGTTGAGAATCTGAATCATAGCACGGACCTAAGTGAATAGAGAGTGAAAGGATTAGAACATGGGCTGAATTAATCTGTCAATTGAAATTGTTTAATTATTGCCTTTCCGATTTGTCTGAAACCAGGTAATATGTAAAAAGAATATGTTACACAAAAGGGATATATTTTTTAATGCAGTAAAGGATTGCACTTCCTCATCAATGTTTACATGATGTTTACATGTACATGCTATGAATTTTAATTTTGCTGATAGATGCTCACCTGGAAAACATCACTTGGTATTGTCCTAAAGAAGGATGGAAATTGTTGCCGGTCACTCAGGCAGGAGCATGTGGCAAAATAACTCACCTGTGAAAAACACAGACTACATCCTAAAAACATTCAAAGATGTTATCATCATTCATGATAATAAATGATGATAAATTTATGGTATGATGGTAAGGGTTTTTTTACTGCATTTTAAGAAAATGACATTGAATTTTAAATAAAATAAACTAAGATCAAATAAAAAGAAGGCAGAAAACTTACCATAGGTACTCTGTACAAACCTATGACACTGGAGATTGCAATAGAATTGACAGATGAAGAATCACCCACAATCCCTAGGACTGGAGGGGTTCCTGCACAGGCCTCGCCTGATATAAACTGGTCCTCTTGACCACTGACTAAGGACAGTGCTGCACTGAATCCAACCCTGAGGTTGGCACAGGTATCATAAAGACTGTATCCCAGAGTCACATTAGGTAGCAGGTTGGAGTTTCTGTTGATCTCATCAATAGCAAAGGCCATGGTCTGAGCCCACCTGAATCCTAGAACATAAAAACTAACACAAGAAATGCCACTGTTAACATGGCAGTAATTGTGTCAACATGTACAATTAGCAAAGCAACAGTTTTTGCAAAGAATTGAGCCAGATGAATTGCAACAAGTATTACAATACTGTAATATAAATGTTTAAAAGTAATGTGTTCAAGAGGACATAAATATGAATTGTAATTCACTCAGAACAATATTGTATTGCCAAAATTACATTAAAGTAATGGGATTTATTTTCTACTGTTTCTCCTTTTTGCTGTTTTCCTGACAGACTCACCCATGGCAGGTTTGTTGCTGTGGCTCAGAGGTAAAAGACAGGTCAGGAAAGACAGAAAACAAGTGAGTCGGAAACAGCCCACCTAAAACCACATCTCCAGCTTTGTGCATCACATTTAGATGAAACTGTCCCTGTAACTGGCAGAAATAAAGTGGGGAGGAAACAGGAGAAGAAAAGTTGCAGCACAATAATGTTAAATACATGAGCAAGAGCATTTTGATCTCTAAAAATGCCCACGACTTTCCTCTTGATTACCCCTTGTCTGAGCTTACTCAGTTTTATTGCTATGTCAACCCCTTTTATTGACTTGCAGTGTTGTTTAATCTTGCACACCACCCATCGTGGCATAAACAATCATAGGGGCAGGGCCTAAAATACATTTCATTTGAGATTAATTTTGTCATGAGATAGAAAATCTCCACATGGCCATCTTTCCATCCCAAATTTAAGTTGTGGGTGACTGCCATATTCAAGGTCTGCTGAAATTTGCAGGACAGTCATATTATGAGCTTGTTTGTTTTTCTTGAACATCATATTTAGTTGACTGTTTCAATTAAAATAAAACAGTGACTTGCATTGTTGTATAATAGAAGCTTTCTTCAGAATCACTCTGCAGTCCTGAACAGATGCAAAAATGTATCAGAAGAGCCACATGATACTGAGTATAATCCCAAATTTGTGTGTGTGACAAGGATACCACATTAAACTCGACAAATGGTAACTGTATGTATAACAGGCCCCGCTAGGCTAAGCATGTAACCAGATTTTTCTACCTGTCTCCGCCTCTCTCTGTCTGTCTCTCTCACAAATACACACACATGCTGACTGGAAGTGTGCCCAGCAGCACATACAGCACACTCTTTCAGCCCAGCTGGTTGATGCTCAAAGTGCAACAAAATAGGCTATGCTTTTCTACACAGTGCAGCCTAATACTAGGCTGAAAAATACAGTGTAGACATGTACATGTAGACTCGTATTATGTTAAAATTCACTGTTCAGATGTGAAGGGAAAAAGAGAGATAAAGAAACAGCTGATGTCCTAAGGAAAGGGTAACTTTTGTTGCTGCTATTCACCAATGAAGAAAATGTTATTCATCTATTTTTTTAATAGCTTTGACCTTCTCACTTTGCAGGGTAGTGATGAAAAAAACATTATTTTAATAAGACTTTTATTATTATATACTTTTATTTATTTTAATAATAAGAATATGACTTCATTGTCCCAAAAGAAGTTTTTCTGGAATATATTCAGTACCTGCTGTTAAATGATACAAGAAATTCACACATTCATACATAAATACACAGAGATGTGTCAAAAAAAAGTCCTCAATTACACACGTTCAGTACCAACAGTACAACATGCCTGTTTTACAGTCATAAAATTACATAGTTATGTTAAAAAAACCCAAAAAAAACCCCATTACATTAGATGGTTAGGCTACAGTTGGCTTCCCGTTTAAGGCTTTGATGGATGAGGGGACTCAAGAGTTCTGACTCAAGAGCCTGAACTGGGGGACTCTAAAGTCTGCCCAAGGGGAGAAGTTGGTACTCATGGTGGAGGACACGGGTTGGGTCTGAAATAATCTTCTGAGCCTGTCTGATGATGGTGTGTTCAAAGACAGACTGGAGTGTGGCATGCTGCATGACTCCCATTATTGTCACGGCTCTCTGTATAAGCTGCATGGTAGAAGACGAGCAACACTTCCTGGTTGACTTCAAAGAAAAAAAGAGTAGGCGCTGTTGGATCCTAGTACAGACATTATCTACCTGAACACTCCATGTTAGGTTATGGCCAATGTGTATGCCCAGGTATTTTTATGATTCAACCTGGGCTATGTTCTGGGCTATGGTCGGTGAGGAATGAGTGGTACCACTTCATAATGAAGGACATGACATTCATCAGCTGCAGTGTTTCCAGGAGAACATGGTGCTGTAGGGCATTAAAGGCTGAACTGAAATCTACAAACAACAGTCTAGCATAGGCTTTAGGACTCTCAAGATGTTTAGACACAAGGTGCACTGTACTGTTAATTGCATTATCAGTTCCTCTCACAGAATTCTCCATACACTTCTTCACAACAGAGGTTAAAACAACAGGCCTGATGAAGTCATTATTCTCCAGTGGACATGGTTTCTTGGGAATAGGTGTGATGATTGCCATTTTCCATTGTGTTGGTAGTATGAGAGTCTAGGTGCCTAGGGAAAAAGGGGACCCTGGCAGGTGTCAATTCATCTCCACGTTTTTAATAAAGAAAGCAAAGATACCATCTGGACCTGGTGGCCTTGTTGACATACATCTTGTTAAAGACAAGATGTATAGTCTCAGCATTAAAAGTATTAATACTATCAAGCACCATGTTGCATTCAGCAGAGAAATCATAATTGTCAAACTGCTTTTAAAAAGCATTCAGTTCATTAGCTTTAGCCAGTTCATCTATCACATGTAGAGATGTCTTTGTGGGTTTCATATTGGTTGCTGTTTTCATGGAGTCCTATAATTTTTGAGAGTTCATAGCCTGGAGGTTTTCCTCTATTGACTGCCTATGTTCTCTAGCATTTTTCCGTCTCTGGTTCAGATCCCTTTCTACTGCTTTTATTGCAAATGATCATTTGCCTTAAATGCCTACTTCTTCCTGTTAATACAGCCCTTCACCTCCTTTGTGATGTAAGGTTTGTTATTGGAGTATTTTATCGTTCCTTTTTGGATCACAGTATCAACAGAGAATTTTATGTAACTTGTTGTAACTACTAGGGAATTTTCCAATTTTGGGTATCATACTGAGGCTTGGAGTCACTGAGAAGCTCACACTAATTTTTAAAGGAGAAGTGCGTGATTTTCAGTGACATCTAGTGGTCAAAATTCAGATTGCAACAAAGAGGATTTCCCCCTACGCCGCCGCTCCATTTTGAGCGTAAGGAAGCCGTCATGTGACAAATGGCGTAACGCTCACATCGACTAGTCTTTCCAGTGTTGAGGTTTGATAATTTTAGAAAATGTGTTTTGTTGTTGTTAATCTCTGTAGGTCACAAGTTTCATGTAAAATGGTGAATATAACTGTTATTTGCTCCACAATGTGGTCATATTTTGGTGATACACGCGGACACTGGTGAAGTAATTGTAGTTGTTTAGTGTAATAGTACGATAGTTACGGCTGGACGCATATTTATAGAAAGAGGGAGCAGAGAGGCCGAGGTTATGGTGCAGTCAGGGCCAGGTGAGGGAGAGGTGTGGGGGGGCAACCAGAGCAGAAGCTTCGCTGGAGGATGAAGAGGAGCGATTTGAAGCTTTCCAAAAGAGCCGGAGAGAGGTAATGAATTCATGTATTTAGAAAATTACTTTGTTATATTCCTGGTCTGAGTGATATGAATAATACTAATCCAACGCAAAGTTATATTTACAGCTCTGTTCTCTTCATGTAGCGATGTTAGAGTAACGCAAGTCATCATTACCTGGGACGTTACTGAATGATAATAAATACTGCAGAGGAACAGCATCATTCAGCTCGTGTTACTCTGAGCAACTCTGAACAGTCTGTACATCATAAACTGCAGTGATATTACCAACAAAATATCAAACATCTCATTAACCTTGATTGTATTTTTCCTGTGTATTATTTCTTCAGAGACTTGTTAAAGAGAAGACCCCGGAGGAGCACAAGCAGCTCACCACACAGCTCCTGAGGAGGCAGCCAGGACTGTTTGATGCCCTGAAGCTGCATCAGCTCAGGCATGGTGCCCCACCTTTTACTGGAGTACCAGGGTATCATGGTGTAATTGTGGTAACTGTAGGAACATGTTGAGGAGAACTGGGGTTGACAACAGGGAGCACTGTTACACAGCCTGTAGGCATTTTATTTTTTGGCAACATGGCTCTTTACTGCAGGGAAACCGACTTGTCATCCACAGCTGCTGCGTTTGGAGCATCAGGGACAAGTTCTCTGATCCCACTGGACATCAGACAGGTTTCATACCCAGAATCTGAGTTTCTTTCCAGGCCCTCTGGAGTGTCAATACAAGACCACAAGTACTCACTAACCTGTGTATATATCATCAGGGAATCAACCTGAATTTTTATTTGTTCTAGATTATATCGATTATTTATTTCTATATTGCAGAGTATGTTCCATATTTTAAATTTTTTCTGCTAATATTATATATGTAATATTACATATATAGTTTATTTATTCAGTCCATTACTTATTATTCAATGTTACATTGAATTGTAAGCACAATTAATAAAAGATGATAATTAGATATACCTGCTGTATTTATTGCAATTATATACATATAAATATGTACTTTTATATTAAGTTCTTTCCTGCAGTGTTGGTACATTTTCATGATCACTTCAGGTTTCAGTAATGTATATTATCATTACAGGTGTCAGCTGTACCTTACAACTTAGCAATATGAATTGTTATTTACACAAACAGTTTTAGTCATAAACCTGCAGTTTTTAGTGTTTAAAAAGACAAACATGTCATTAGCATTATGCCCGTGGCCATGTTGTATCGTTAGCTAAAGCTATCTCATAATGAAGGGCAACTGCGTGTGCAGGTTGAATTACCTGTCCAGCAGAAAAGAGGCAACTTCGGTGTTACTGTGAAAACAGTCCCTCATCAGTGATTTCCATGTGGTAAATGCCACACTGATGTTAGGCCTTGTTCTCTGCCGTCTCCTGTCACACTGCCGTTTGGTTGCTTCATGTTTTCACTTCTTTGAGAACAAGAGTTCACAGTCTGCTTCTTTTTCTTGTGGTAAAAACTATGATCATCCACTGGTCAAAACTGTGGTTGTCAGCCTTCAGAAAACAATATAGTTTGCCAGTAAGCACTGTTGTCTGTCCTCCTCTTCATCGCCCGTATTTGCACTGTGGAGTTTACGTAGTGCATCCGCTCTGTGCAGCCGCAGAAAACATGGTGGCACAAGATGGTGGCCTCTGTAAAAGGCAACCCGCTCCCTATGTAACTATAAATGGCTATTTTTAAGGTAACGCAAACATAAAGATTATGAGTTTAAGTTGATTGATAATAATAAATAACAAACCCTGACCCTGAGTTATTGAGCTAAGGGTGCTGAACTGTGGTCTCAGACCTATATGCTGTAGATGTGTTAGGTCTGACCTCATTTGCGCATACTGTAGGTTCATCGTGATCTTATCTGTTAATGTTTAAAAACTATCCTGAGGACCAAAACTCCAGAATTGAAGGGAAAATCAGGACAAACATTAGGTAAACAGTGTTAGAATTAAACTGAGTTGGTTTAGCTATTGCTATGTATGCATGTTTTACATTACCATAGCACTTGTCTAAAGCCCAGTTCTTTCTGGTATCATATTTAGTGTAGTGTTCAAAACCTGGTAGTGCAATGTTTAGGTTGCAATGATTAAGATCTCCCATGATGAAAATCAGGGCATTAGGTTGTTTGTACACACAGTCTGCCACCTGTGCCACAGTTCTCGAGGCCTTGCCACTGGGAAGCACATAAACAGAGTAGATGCGGATATTACCAAACTATTGAGGAATGTAGAATGGTTGGAAACTCAGACATAACAGTCCCACATCAGGAACTGTTATGGATCTCCTGGACTGTGTGCTGTCTGTACCACTTGTCATTTATGTGCAGGCAAATCCTACCCCCTTCAGAAATCCCCAGAAAATAAATATTCTATTCTTGAAAATATTAAACTGCCTACCCTGGATAGTGAAGATATTGGGGCCCTGAGACACGGCTTTGTCAGTGGAGGAAATACAGAGGGCAATCAGTAAAATAAAAAGTGGTAAAGCCCTGGGCCCCGATGGTTTGCCCATCAACGGTGCTGAAAACAGGGACAGAAGTGACATTGTACTGCGTTGCACCACCAAACTTTAATAACGCTCAAGTGTAGACTAAGTTTGGGTTTTATAAGAAAGATGAGAAACGCTGCTGCAAATCATTTATGCAAAATGTGTCTGACAGCAGAGAACAGAGACACGAGTCTGAGCCACAGAGACGTCATGTCACTGTGAGAGCAGGTAACATGGAGCATCACTGTTCCTCCACACTGATCAAAACCACAGCACTCTTCATATGAAACAGAGCAGCAGATCATCTTGTTGCAAAAATACTGATATTTTAAACAGTTTTTAAGTTTCTCATTTATCTCATCTCATTTACACATGAGACTCATATTAAGATATAAACACCACTGCAATGTCTCCTTCTTTCTGTCTCTACTGTTACTATATTTAGTAAAACTATCAGGATTTTTTGGCAACTAACATCACTCTACAAATGTAGCATTATTGAATCAAAATGTAAAGACTGACCCATCGCATTGTCTTGTATTGCGTCGTATTGTATCGTATCGCGACAGAGCTGAATCGTATCGAACCGAATCGTTGGCCACTTAAAGATTTATAAAATATATCGTATTGTTGAACATGTATCGAGATACGTATCGAATCGTCTCAGTTAGTGAGATTCCCACCCCTACTATAGAGCATTTGATAGGATAGAATATCAATAAGAGTTATTAAAGTTTTGATTTGGCATCTCCTTCTGTTCATCAGTAAGGGTGCTGTATGCATCACCTCATGTAGCTGTTCAATGCAAAAGTAAATTTGTCAAGCCCAGATGACTCCGTCCCAACTGTAATGAGCATTATGTCAGAATTTTTGGAGACGCCTGTGTATAAGATGCATTTTGCTATAAGTCTGATTTTCCCTCTCTTCCCTTGGTACTTACATACCTAATTGCATTACTGTACTTGAAGATGTAATGATGTATTTCTAAAATGAAAAGAAAATAGAAAAAAAAAAAAAAAAGAAAGAAAAACTAGTTCTCCAGCCCATAAAGAACAGCATCCTAGCCTGGACCCACACCAATTTGCATTAAGAACCAATACATCTACAGAGGATGTCATCTCCAAGCCCTCAACTCAGTCTTCACTCACCTTGAGGAGAACAACATCTACATCAGAATGCTGTTAACCGATTTCAGCTGAGCATTCAACAAAATGTCCCCCATGGAGCTGATTGGAAAACTGAACACTCTGGGCTGAAGTACCACACTCAGCAACTGGATATTGGACTTCCTCAACAAGGAAGCTGCCTATGCCGAACACTCATGGATTCCACTCAGGATTACCTAATCCCAGTCTATTCCCTATTGCCTGAAGAATGAAAAGGGAAGTCAACAAGAGAATTACAATGAAAATAAGGTTAGCCAACTGGAGTGTAGGTGGCAGGCCAGTGGACCTGAGGCTAACTGAGTGACAGGCCTCACAGAGGCAGTTGATCCCAAGGATATGTGACTGGGGGCAAGCTGGGGTACAGGCTAGAGGCAAGCAAACCAGACATTAGCTGATGGACTCAGGAGAAACAGGATTTGCTTGGATGAAACTTCTGCCTGTAGAGTGCCACTTCTTGCACAAATCCAGTGTCCCATTATCTGACTTGGCAGCAGGAGTTTGGGAACTTATTGACAAATTGAATCTGTGTACTGGTTATTCTACAGACTGACAAAGGAAATGGGGAATAAGTAAACAAGTAAGTGTGGAAGTTTGAGTGAGGAGGGAACGTGGCAAAAGGTGAGCAGGCTGACGATAGCAAGGTGACCAAGATGAATAGAGACTGTGAGAACATCTAGTAGACAGCTGGACAGTGTTAATGAAGAGGCTTTGGGAAATAGGAATGGGACAGGAGGGAGGGGCAGAGAGGCACATGACACTGTTTGGTCATTTGATGTCTGGAAACTCAGGAGCTGATTGAAGCACTTTGACTTTAGAGGTATTATAAAAATAGGTGACTGTGTCTCAGTCCGCATCAGATCCAAACAAATCAAATATAAATACATATAATAATATCAGATGAAACCCAGTTGTCTGAATAATATATTTACGAAAAGCAATGTATACTTGTCTGCACAACTTTTCACAAGATGTCTTGAATCTTGTTGTAACCCATAGTTTAATCAGGTATGAGGTTAACACTTACATCATGAAAAGTGCAAGTGCTTTGATCTTGGAAAAACAAGAAAATAACTTATTTTTAAGTATTCTCACTCATATAATCCAAATGGTAAGATATTTCAGCCCTGATTTTACAAAACCTTAAAAATTCTGTTACTATACATCTACTTTTATGACCATATTTTAGTATTGTGTAGGGAGGATTCAGTCTGTCCTTTGATATTAGGTACAGTTTTCATGACTCTATGCCACGACCCATGATTGCTTTCTTTGTGTTCTTCTCTGGTCTCAGCAGGATTATGTAACATTTGGGTCCAAACAGTGCCACCAAGAGGCCAAAACTGGAGGCCAGGATGGCAAAGACCTCCACTGCATCTGCATATTTGCCTGGTGAGCTGATATATGCAGGGACAAAGGCCACCCACACAGCACAGAAGATCAGCATGCTGAAAGTGATGAGTTTGGCCTCATTGAAACTATCTGGAAGTTTCCTTCCTATAAATGCAATCAGAAAACTGAGGATAGCCAATAAGCCAATATAACCAAGTAACACTGCAAAACCAACTGTGGACCCAACTGCACACTCATAAACTATTTTGTCATTGTGGTATTGAGTGTTTTTATGAGGAACTGGTGAGGCAGATACAAGCCAGGCAGTGCAGATTGCTGCCTGAATAGAAGTAAGAACCAGAACTGTTCCTCTCTGCTGCAAAACACCAAACCACTTCAGACTGGCTCCACCTCCTGGCTTGGAGGCCTTGAACACAGCCAGAACCAACATGGTTTTCACCAGGATGCATGAGATGCAAAGCACAAAGCTGATCCCAAATGCTGCATGTCTCAGCTGGCATGTCCACAGTCTGGGACGACCAATAAAAAGAAGTGAACACAAGAAACATAACTTAAGTGACAGCAATATCTGGAAACTGAGTTCTGAATTGTTGGCACGAACTATAGGTGTTCTGTGATGATAGATAAAGATGCTCAGGACAACAGCACAGATACATGTGCCCAGCAATGAGGCAGCTGTCAAGCAGATACCCAGAGGCTCACTGTAGGAGAGGAACACTATTTTCTTCGGAACACAGTGGTCACGCTGAGGGCTGGACCAGAAGTCCTCTGGACAACTGCTGCACTCCATGGAGTCTATTAAAACAGGGACAGTCTTGAGATACATGCTTAAATTTTATATACAACCTCCCATGTTTAAAACTGAATACCAACCAGTCTCATTGCTGATCTTTCCCTCAGAACAAGGGATGCAGTCAAAACAGCACACAGGTTCCCCTTTCTTTCTGGCCATGCGGGTACCTGGAGGACAGCTCTCACTGCACACTGACTGGGGTGGCTATAGGGAGAAAATTAAATATTTGTTAGTTTACATTACTTTGCACTACTATTTTGAATTATCCATGGCGTGTTTGAAAAATCAGAATTAACCGTTTTTGATTCAGAATTCCAGAAGATTTTGTCTTCATCAATTGTGAGTTCTTCTCCTTTGAAGGCCGACCTCTTAACCTCACCCACATTCTGAAGTTTAGTTCTTCCATCAGGGAGTGGCAGCAGGTTCATGATATCATATATTGGTAAGGGATCACCATTCTCATCAAATGACACTTCATCACCAAAGGATGTGGTGAAGTTGACCTTTTCCAAGTAATACAAAAGCTATGCATATCAGAATAAGGGATTTAGGGAAAACAAAGAGGACAGGTAAAGAAATAATTAAATATGACTGTGATGAACATAGCGGTAGTATGAAATAATCAAATTGAAGACATCAACATATCAATGACCCGATAATACCATCCACCGCTATTACTCAGTGGAAGGGAAAATCCTGTTTGCTCGTTACTTTACAATTAGTAATATAGCTTTGTATTTAATTCTACACTAAAATCGCTAAAGTTTGTAATTTTGTCATATAAACAGGTGGAGTGTAAACTGATATCACACCTGCCATGGCTCCAATCCTTTCAAACTGCCACAGCTGTGTCCACTGAAAGACCCTCTCCCTGGCTCACACTGCAGCAGGTCATCAAGTGCATACGCCAGAGCA
This sequence comes from Lutjanus erythropterus, assembly GCA_020091685.1. Taxonomy (NCBI): domain Eukaryota; kingdom Metazoa; phylum Chordata; class Actinopteri; order Lutjaniformes; family Lutjanidae; genus Lutjanus; species Lutjanus erythropterus. The sequence goes on along the minus strand of CM034594.1, from coordinate 27,935,147 downwards.
TACACAGCCTTGTACACATTATACTCTGGCCTGAGGTTTGAAATGTCAAAAAAATCAGTTATGACATTCTCTAGATCTTCCTGTCCAGTGCATAATGCTCCCCCAGTGTCTCCATCTGCTGTAGGTGATGCAAATCTACACTGAAATGTGTGCTCCCAAAACTGGTTCACCTGAAACATATTGAAAACAGTGTGTTATAAGTAATAATATTATCTTGTCCTTCCCGTTACCAGATCAGATTGCATGGTAAATCTCTCACCATGCTGTTTCCATAGCTGCTGTTGTGGCGGGAATCAGGGCGTATTTGTAGGAGGAATTCCCTGAGACCTGGAATTTCTCCTCTACGGATGGAGATGCCCAGTGTGCCACCCAGGTATGGCATAAGGTCGGGAGTCTGGAGCATAGCAGCTGTTGTCCAAGCTTCACTGGTCATCCATTGCAGGCCTGTGACATTCTGACTCACCACCTGTGTATTATACCAATATATAAAGCCATCTTGCTTTTCTACTAAATCCAATCCTATGTTTTATACAGTATTATGAGCAAGGTATAATAATAACTGGAGTTTCATGTCATTTTAATTTGAGTCGATGATCTTACTCTAAAACCTTTGACAATACTCTTAAAAGAAAAAAATTAAATTAAATGTGTGATGTGATTTATTAACTTCACACTAGAACACCAAGGGATCATTTTTACCCACCTGGCATTTCAATTGCATGCAACTCGGTTTTAATAAAATCCCTTCGCCACTCAGTTCCTGACTCTTACTAAAATGGATTTATTAATCATCTAGTGAATTATGGGGTCTGAAAGATAAAAACAAATAAAAACTAGGATCATTTATACCCATAACCATCAAAGTGTAATTTCTGCCCCTATAGAAATCATTGTATAAGGCTGGGCTCTACATTTGTGTCAGGTCAGATAGCCTAACAACTCCTATTATTTACTCAAGATGTGTTTTTCATTACAAGACTGCATGCAGCCTATATTTATAGTAGGCTATACCTATCTGACTTGATAGATTGACAAAAACAAGAAACAGGCTGAATTAAGAGAAATATCGATGTCCAAGAGGCACCGGAAGTTTTAGGAAATATCAATGGTGACTGTCCCGTCATTTTCATCTGATCAGCCATCTTCATATGAGGAGGAAAAAAGTCTTCACTTCATCAAGGAAAAGGCCTTGACAGCTAGGCTCCACCTATTGCATAAAACAAACATAATATAATGTAGTCTATAATTACTCTCAATAGGATGACCACACACCCTCCACATATCGCCAATGTGGGACACTTCAGTCGGCTTGAAAGTCTGTGGAGTGAGTGCTGATTGTGAGGGGTGGACGTGGATGTGGGTGTGTGTGTGTGTGGGTGTGTGTATGTGCATGTGTGTGTGACACACAGAGACAAAGAGAGGGAGGGGTCTGTGTCTGGCACAGACAGGTGCGTCTTTTCCTGCTAAAACTCTGCTTCCGTTTAGTTTTGACTTCTTCTGTCTGCAACAAAATAAGGCTGTACATGATAAACTTCTTAAACTGAATTCTAAAAAGCTGTTGTGTCATGTCATACTTATTATTTAAAATGAACAACTTCTATAAATGACCTCTTGTGCGTTTGCTGATGCTGTTGCTTGTTAGGAGGTAAAAATGATCCTGCGGTGGTTCTAGGAGGTAGGAGGGCTGTTTTAGTGCTAAATATATTTGTCAAAGGCCAAGATGTTTATGAAATAAACATTTACAATATTAAGCTGTATACTTAATTTAAGTTATAATTAAGTTATATTCCAAGACCAACCTCTTCCATGAAGTTGATCATGAAACTCTGAAGTGCAAAAACAATGACCACTCGAGCTGTGGATTTCTTCATCACATCCACAATCCTCCGTAGTTCAGCCTGGTCATTGTCCCATGGCAAAACCTCTAAGTAGGCCAGACAACCTTCACCAGACTGAATAAAGTCAGATTGGAAAGATCGGGCAGCGTGGAGTCCATAGTCATCATCACTGATCAGCAGACCTGCCCAAGTCCAGCCAAAGCGTCTGAGAATTTGAATCATAGCACGCACCTAACAGATTACAAAGAGAAGGGATTAGAGCATGGGCTGAAATAATGTTTCAGTGGAAAACCCACTAAACATGTTCAACAATGAACCTGTTTCATTATTGCCTTTCAGCTTTGTTACCTGAGACCAAACAATGTCATGAGTTACACAACCAGTGGCTGTTGTTACACAACAGGAATATATTTTGTGATGTTTAAGTGCACACTCTTTCTTTTATGAATTGTCATTTTGCTGATAGATGATCACCTGGAAAGCGTCACTTGGTATCGTCCTAAAGAAAGATGGAAACTTTTGTCGGTCACTCAGGCAGGAACATGTGGCAAAATAACTCACCTGTAAAAGACAGACTGTACATCCCATCCTAAAAACATTCAAAGCCTTTACTATCTCTTCTAACATTCTAGGGTTGATTGCATCATGTTTACAAGTGAATGAAATTTGAAATGAAATCAAAATGATACAAAATAATTCTTTGATGACAAGACAGAAAACTTACCATAGGTACTCTGTACAAACCTAAGACACTGGAGATGGCAATAGAACGAGTAGATGAAGAATCACCCACAATCCCAAGGACTGGAGGGGTTCCTACACATGACTTATCTAATATAAACTGCTCCTCTTGACCACTGACTAAGGACAACGCTGCACTGAATGCAATCCCTTGATTGGCACAGTTATCATACAGACTGTATCCCAGAGTCACATTAGGTAGCAGGTTGGAGTTTCTGTTGATCTCATCAATAGCAAAGGCCATGGTCATGGCATTCCTGAATCCTAGAACATCAAAACTAACACAAGAAATACCACTGTTTACTACTGAAAAATACAACAGAATGGGTCAACGTGTACATTTTGCACAACAACAGATTTTGCAAAGTAAATAAATAGCAACAATTATTATAACACTTAAAGCAAAGTGTGCAAAGAATTCATATTTTTAAAATGACATAAACACACAATGTAATTCTTTCAGACTAATATTTGATTGTCAAAAATGCATCCTACTAATGTGATTTACTCTTATTTTTTGCTGTTTACCTGATAGACTCACCCATGACAGATTGGCTGTTGTGGCTCCGAGGTAAAGGACAGGTCAGGAAAGACAGAAGAAAAGTTGACTTTAAACAGCCCACCAAGAACCACATGCCCAGCCTTGTGCATTCCTGTATGAAACTGATTTTTTCCGTGTAACTGGCATGAATAAAGAGGGGAAGACACAGCAGAAGAAAAGTAGGAATACAATAATGTGAAATAAATGAGCAAGAGCAATTTCATCTCTAAGAATTCCTCCTGTTAAATCCTTTTCTGAGCCTCCTCAGTTTTAGTGCTATGTCAACCCCTTTTATTGACTTGCAGCATTGTTTAATTTCACACACCACCCATCAGGGCATAAACAAAATTAGGGGCAGGACCTAAAATACATTTGCTGTAATTTTGTATTAAAGGCAGGACTCTTTTTTGCACTTTTAATAATGTCTCCCCGCAGCCATCTTTCCAATCCAAATTTATATTGTGGATGACTGCAGTGACTGATATCTACTGAAATTTGCAAGACAGTCATGAGTTTGTTTATCTTGCATGTCATATTTAGTGGACTTCCAGCAAAACACGGACTTGTACTGTTGTAAAATACAAGCTTTCCTTACAATCACTCTGTAGTTCTGAGCCAATGCTACATACATGTGTCAGAAGAGCCGCTTTGTGTTGAGTATAATCCAATGTGTTTGTTATAATAATAAGCTTTATTTATATAGCACCTTTCATACAAATCATGTACCTCAAAGTGCTTCATATAATAGAGACTATGAAAAATAGGAGTAAAAGGTACAAATATATATACATACAGTAAAAATTAAACAAGAATAGCACAATTTAAAGAGGATTAAAAAGAATATATATATGCATATATATATACATATATGCATATATACACACACACATACACTCATATAAAACGCATACATACAAGCATACACATAGTTTTTTAATTTAGAACAAACCATCAGGCATGGAGTAAAAAAGAGGAACTAACTAACTTAGCCTTTCTGCTACTTTTCAACTACTGTGAAGGCTCGGTTGTCTTTAGCTGCCGTTTGAACATCTCAACAGAGATGTGTGATGTGATGTGTTTGGGTAGGCTGTTCCACAGTTTGGGAGCAGAGCTGCATCTCCAATTTTCTTTTTGTTATAGTTATGGGTGTCTAAGACGCCAGCAGTGGAGGACCTGAGAGGTCTTGATGGAACATAGAACAGCAGAGAGTCTCTAATGTAGGATGGTCCTAGGCCATTGAGAGCTTTGTATACAAGCAGGGACACTTTAAAGTCAATTCTGGCGGACACAGGAAGCCAGTGCAATGTGGCTAGAATTGGAATGATATGTTCTCTCTTCTTTGTTTTGGTCAGTAATCTAGCGGCCAAATTTTGAATTAGTTGTAGCCTGTCAATAGACTTTTTTGGGAGACCTGTAAAGAGTGCGTTGCAATAGTCCAATCTGCTTGACACAAATGCATGGATTAGTTTTTCAGTGTCTTGCTGACTCAGGAATGGCCGTACCTTGGCAATGTTTCTGAGGTGGAAAAATGCCACCTTGGTCAGTTTGTTTATGTGGGGGGTAAAACTTAGTTCAGAGTCTAGGATAACCCCCAGACTCGTTACTTCTGGACAATTGGCCAGTTTTTTCCAGCAAATCCTTCCTTTTTGATAAGGGGCCAACTAATAGAGTTTCTGTCTTGTCCTCATTTAATTTTAGAAAATTATTGCTCATCCAGTTATTTATTGCTGAGAGGCAGGTAGTGAGGGAGCATACAGCATCTATGTCATTTGGCTCTACGGATATATACAGTTGTGTGTCATCAGCATAGTTATGGAAATTAATATTGTATTCCCTGATGATATTACCGAGAGGGAACATGTATAGGGAGAACAGCAGAGGGGCAAGGCAGCTTCCTTGTGCAACACCAGAAGTTGTCATAATTCCGTGACGAATGGTTCCCAAGACAAACGAAAAATTTTCTTCCTGTAATGTATGTTCGGAGCCAGTTTAGGACCGATTTAGAGAGTCCAACATAGTGCTCAAGGCGGTTTATGAGAATTTCATGGTCAACTGTGTCAAATGCAGCGCTTAGATCGAGGAGAACTAGGATTGAGACCTTGCCGGCATCGGCACTAAGTCTCAGATCACTGACTAACTTTGTAAGGGCTGTTTCTGTACTATGGTTGGTTCTGAAACCTGATTGAAATTCCTCTAAAATATTGTGTTCGTTAAGAAAGTTGTTAATCTGGTGGAAAACAACTTTTTCTAGAACCTTGCTTAGAAATGGAAGATTTTATATGGGCCTGTAATTGCTCAGCACACTAGGATCTAGATTAGGCTTTTTCAATGGAGGAGGGGGCTGGGTCAAGGCAACAGGAAGATGGTTTGCTCTGGGTGACGATCTTACAGAGGTCGGTGATTGATATGCTGTTGAAGTTGCACATGGTTGCCCAATTTTTCTGAGGCTGAATGACAGGGTAAGCTGGAGTTTTAGGAATACTGGCTCTGATGGCTGTGATTTTATTGTTGAAGAACCTTGCAAATTCCTCACATTTTGAAGTGGAGGCATGGCTTAGGAAGTCAGTGCTGGGAGCCGGATTTAATAGTCTGTCAATAGTGGAGAAGAGTGTTCTAGAGTCATTTTTGTTTTCAGTGATGATCTTGGAGAAGTATGCCCTTCTGGCAGTGCGAACAGTGCTATTGTAAGTTACCATGCATTCTTTATAGATGATATGATGGACCTCTAGTCTTGTTTTTCTCCACTTTCTTTCCGCTGCCCTGCATGATCTTTTGAGATTATGGATGGTGGGGTTTATCCATGGCGATGTTTTATTGTATGACTGCTTTCTAACCTTTACAGGTGCGACTTTGTTTAGTGCGGTACTCAGGTTATTGTTCAGAGCGGTAACCATTTCATCTACAGAGCAGTTCACAGCACATGGATCGTAAGAGCTTACAAGCTCCGAGAATTCATTTTTTGCTGCAGCATCTAGAAATCGTTTCTGGACCAAACATTCATCTGTGGTCCTAGCTATGAATAGGGTGCTTTCAAAGAATACACAATGATGATCAGAGACTGGGATTTGAGACACTGAGACATAATCAATGGCTACCCCTTTTGACACAACAAGATCAAGAATGTTGCCATGCTGGTGTGTGGCCTCTGTGACATGTCGAGTGAGTTCAAGGCTGTCAAGCAGATTTATGAATTCCATTGCTTTAATATCGGTGCTATTGTTGATATGAATGTTAAAATCTCCATTTAGGATGATTCTGTCATACCTGCTGGCCATAAGAGCAGTCAGATCAGAGAATTCTGTGAGAAATAGAGATAGCTGTTTTGGAGGCCTGTATATTGTTAGAATGAGTACTGCTTGATCAGCCTTAAGCACAAGTGCAAGATACTCGAAAGATAAAAACATACCCAGGTCCACCTTTGTACAGTTAAGCTGTTTTGAGTAGATGGTGGCGACTCCGCCCCCTCTCTTTCCCTGTCTCACTGACTGATAGAAGTTATAACCTGGTGGGCACGACTCAATGAGAGTCACATTGCTATTTAGGTCTAACCAGGTTTCTGTTAAAAACATAAAATTCAATTTATGATTTGTAATAAGATCATTAATTAAAAATGATTTGTTGGTTAGAGATCTAACATTTAGTAAGGCTGATTTAATAGACCTAGTGACAGGGACTGAGGCAGTGTGTGGCAGACAGGGAATGGATATCAAATTTTGGGGGGTTGCTGTGCACGTTGATGACTCTCTATAAGGTCTTTTACTAATCACAACCTGTATGGGCAGCGTTGCAAGGGAGGGTCTTTGAGTTATTGAAGGCCCCACAGGGTAATCACTGGCTCTCCACTTGATACTTGATACTGAGGGTAGGAGGGTTGATGGTAGAAGTGACCGACAGGGGGAGCTAGTGGAAGGAGGCGTGCTATGTGATGTTGCTATCGGCAGAGAAGAAGATTCCAAGGAGGAGGTGTGGGATGTAAACAGTCAATCACGTGAAGAAGACTGTATGCTATGCTGTATGTTAGCCGCTAGCTTTCGGCTACCCAACCTGTTTGGGTGAATTCCATCTGTCTTTAAGTTATTAGAACACCTGCTACGGTTACATACCGTGCAATGCTGAGCATGCAACCGTAGCAGATGTTCTAGTTGTGCAGTGTTCTAGTTTTCCTGAAATACAGAAAAACTAGAATGGTGCACAAAATAGAATGCGTGCTAGGGGCTAGATTCTAGAATCTAGCCCCTAGCACACACCCTGGCCTCTACCCGCTAGATGACTGGGAGGCAGGCCAGGATGCGGGCTGAAGACTAGATGAGAAGGATACAGGCCAGGGTGCAGGCTGAAGGCTAGATGACTTAGTGGCAGGCTGGGGTGCAGACTGGGGACTAGCAGACCAAATGTTTGTTGATTGGAGGCTGACAGCCTCCTGGCTAGGTAACTGATGGGGCTGGAATAGCAGGAGAAACAAAATATACAGTGCTAGTCTGAAACTCACACCTGTAGAATGCCACTAAGGGTCCTGCTTCCAGAAAACAGTGAAAGATTTTAGAAAGCCAGTGTCTTCATTTGCAAAACCTTTCTTTGTAATTACAAACTTGTGCCAGGAAAAAAAGCCAGACAGGGCAGTGAGTGCTTGCTAAGTCTGATGTTTGGCTACAGGTGCCAAGCAGAGACTGTCATGAGGGTGAATGCAAAGCAGGAGTTGAAGGACTCACAATGCAGAAAAAACAGGCAGAAAGGAAGAGTTCAGGGATTTATCGATAACTTGAAAGGGTGTGAGCTTACAGATAGGTAGGCAGGCAGGGAGGTATAAGTTTCAGCTATCACCGTGAAGGATTCAGGTTGCAGGTTCAGATTACAGATACATCCTAAGATTCAAGCAAAGATGGCCAGGAAACAAGGCACAAAGCAATATTCTAATCTTGAATACTTTTTTTTTTTTTTATTTGACTCCCACGATACTTTGCCAAACGGTAACCCATCAGTGTCCAGCTGCTACCTAAGGCTGATGCTGTGTACACATTTAAATTATGTTGAGGAAAAGAGAAAAGTCATGAAATTCCTTATTGGTGAGCTAAAAATACAGAATTTTATGTTTAATTACTTTATATTCATGTGATAAATCCAAATGTTATTTAAATGTCTACATGAGAAATCAGCATGAGAGATTAAGAAAAACAAAACAATTGGGTTATAATAATCACCCACTTAAAATGATCAATTTGACCTAAAAGGACATAATCACAATGATAGGTTTCCACTATGTGCTTCGGACTGACATTAGAAATGGAAAACAGGTGAGCAGGTAAGTGGGGACGGTCAAGTGAATGGCTAATGCAGGGCAGATGAGGAAAAGTTGCAACAGGTGAGCAGGTTGGGTAAGCAGACTGAGATGGATAGGGGATGTCACAGGGCATCCAGTGCACAGGTGAAGAGTGGAAATAAAGCAGGATGGAGAAGTGGGAATGTGACTGGAGGGAGGATCAGAGCAGTAGAATATAACACTTTGTGTCATTTGATGTTTGGAAATTCAGGAGCTGAGAGGAGCTTTTTCAATTCGGGGGCATTACAAACACTTGAATTCCACATCAGTTCAGGTCAAAAATAAGTACATATAATAATAATGTTAAATGAATCTAGCTAGCCTACTTAACTAATTCAGAGAAAGTAATTCACAGTTTATAATGAGAGGAGGACCTCACTGATGGCTGACCAGAAGGTGATCTTCAATGAGGCAGGTTGTCTGAACAACTTTACATTAAGCAACACTTCTTGGACCATAGTTTAATCAGGTATAAGGTTAATTGAAATGATGAAATGTGACAAAAGGAATAGCATTTGAAATGCTTGGTATTTTATTTAAAGCCTTCTTACCATTACTAATGTGATTAAAGATATTTTCTGGCCATATTTTTGTATTGTGTGGAGAAAAAGTATTCATTATGTCCCATTGAATTTAATGTTTTTTATGATTCAATGCCTCGACCCATGACTGCTTTCTTTGTGTTTCTCTCTGGTCTCAGCAGGATTATGTAACATTTGGGTCCAAACAGTGCCAACAACAGGCCAAAACTGGAAGCCAGGATGGCAAAGACCTCCACTGCATCTGCATATTTGCCTGGTGAGCTGATATAAGCAGGGACAAAGGCCACCCACACAGCACAGAAGATCAGCATGCTGAAAGTAATGAGTTTGGCCTCATTGAAGCTATCTGGAAGATTCCTCGATATAAATGCAATCAGAAAACTGAGGATAGCCAGTAAGCCAATATAACCAAGTAAAACTGCAAAACCAACTGTGGACCCAACTACACACTCATAAACTATTTTGTCATTGTGGTATTGAGTGTTTTTATGAGGAACTGGTGAGGCAGATACAAGCCAGGCAGTGCAGATTGCTGCCTGAACAGAAGTAAGAAACATAACTGTTCCTCTCTGCTGCATAACACCAAACCACTTCAGACTGGCTCCACCTCCTGGCTTGGAGGCCTTGAACACAGCCAGAACCACCATGGTTTTCACCAGGATGCATGAGACACAAAGCACAAAGCTGATCCCAAATGCTGCATGTCTCAGCTGGCATGTCCACAGTCTGGGATGGCCGATAAACAGCAGTGAACACAAGAAACATAACTTAAGTGACAGCAGTATCTGGAAACTCAGTTCTGAATTGGTGGCGCGTACTATAGGTGTTCTGCGATGATAGATGAAGATGCTCAGGACAATGGCACAGATACATGTGCCCAACAATGAAGCAGCTGTCAAGCAGATACCCAGAGGCTCATTGTAGGAGAGGAACTCTATTTTCTTAGGAACACAGTGGTCACGCTGGGGGCTGGGCCAGAAGTCCTCTGGACAACTGGTGCACTCCATGGAGTCTGTGAAAATGGGGACAATCTTGAGATACATGTACTATATATACTGAATCTACAGACTACCATGTTTAAAACTGAATACCAACCAGTCTCATTGTTGATTTTTCCCTCAGAACAAGGGATGCAGTCAAAACAGCACAAAGGTTCCCCTTTCTTTCTGGCCATGCGGGTACCTGGAGGACAGCTCTCACTGCACACTGACCGGGGTGGCTGTAGGGAGAAAATTAAATATTTGTTATTTTACACTACTTTGCACTACTTTTTTCAGCTATACATGGGGTGACTAAGAAAATAATAGTGACCTTTTTTGACTCAAAGTTCCAGAAGATTTCGTCTCCATCAATTGTGAGTTCTTCTTTGAAGACCGACCTCTTAACCTCACCCACATTCTGAAGTTTAGTTCTTCCATCAGGGAGCCACAGCCAGTTCATGATATCATATATTGGTAAAACATCCCCATTCTCATCAAATGACACTTCATCACCAAATGGTGTGGTGAAGTTGACCTTGTTCAAGTAATATAAAAGCTATCAATATCAGAATAGGGGATGCAGGAAAAGCACAGAGGACAGGTTAGAAAAGAATTACATATGACTATGGTAAGCACAAATGGAGCACATCACTAACTTGATAATACTTTCCACCACTATTACCCAGTGGAAGGGAAAATGCTTTCAGCCCTATGCTCATCAATTTACAATTAGTAAACTTATAGCTTTGTATTAGGTCTTACACTCTAAATGCTTCTCTGTGTGAGAAATACTAAAGCATTTGATTTTCCCATATAATCAGGTGGAGTGTAAGCTGATATCACACCTGCCATGGCTCCAGTCCTTTCAAACTGCCACAGCTGTGCCCACTGAAAGACCCTCTCCCTGGCTCACACTGCAGCATGTCATCAAGGGCATATGCCAGAGCATACACAGCCTTGTACACATTATACTCTGGCCTGAGGTTTGAAATGTCCAAATATTCAGTCTCTACATTCTCTAGATCTTCCTGTCCAGTGCATATTTCTCCCCCAACTTCCACCCAACCTGCTGGAGGTGGTGCAAATCTACATTGAAATGTGTATTCCCAAAACTGGTTCACCTGAAACACAGTGAAAAGAGTGTGTCATCATTAATGTCAATATATTATCCTTTCAATTACCAGGTCAGATTGCATGGTAAATCTCTCACCATGCTATTTCCATAGTTGCTGTTCTGGTGGTCAGGACTTATTTGTAAGAGGAATTCCCTGAGTCCTGGAATTTCTCCTCGACGGATGGCAATACCAAGTGTGCCAGCCAGGTATGGCATAAAGTGGTGACTTTGGAGCACAGTAGCTGTTGTCCAAGCTTCACTGGCAATCCACTGCAGGCCTGTCACATTCTGCCTCACCACCTGTGCATTACACAAAATATATAAATTAGTGTATTGCCTTTCCTAAACATACAGTTTACTCATGTCATATGTATTGTCTCACTAATTCATACACAGATGTAATCCTATGTTTTGCACAGTATTATGAGTAAAGTTAGGCATCATCAAAACTGAAGTTTTATCTAATTTGTCTGAGTGAATGATCTCACTCTAAAACTGTACCTTTAATTAAGTGGTGTGATTTATTCACTTAAATATATTTGTTCCATGCTAAGATGTTCTTGTTACTTAAATATTTCACTTTACCAAATAAGCAACAACAACAACATTAAGTTGTATATTGTAATGATTGTAGATTTATCATTGTAACTTGATGGACATTTTTGTACATAATTTTACATCCATTCTTGTATTTCTATTCATTTTCCATATATTGTAGTTTTAGATTTTATATTGCTGTTACATGTTGTAGATAAGGCACATGAAGCTTTACACACTTCTTATTGTATATATTTGTTATTATTGTTGTTGTTATATTATGATATATATCTTTTATATATTGTACTAGAATGTATATATTTTTACATACTTCTTGTTTTAAATTCTCATGATTCTCTATACTACTATATATATTTTTTACTTTGGACTGGGAGCACCTGTCATCATCAACAATTTCCCCCCTGGGGATCAATTAAGTATTTCTGATTGTGACTCTGATTCTGATATTAAGTTACAATTAAATTTAATTTCAAGCCCAACCTCTTCCATAACTTTAATCATGTTTCTCTCATGTGCAAATGCAATGACCACACGAGCTGTGGATTTCTTCATCACATCTACAATCCTCCGTAGTTCAGCTTTCTTATTGCTCCAAGGCAAAACCTCCAAGTAGGCCAGACAACCTTCACCAGACTCAACCATGTCAGATTGGAAAGATCGGGCAGCATGGACTCCATAGTCATCATCACTGACCAGCAGACCTGCCCAAGTCCAGCCAAAGTGGTTGAGAATCTGAATCATAGCACGGACCTAAGTGAAAACAGGGTTAAGGGATTAGAGTACAGGCTGAAATAGTCTTTCAATGGAAAACCTGATGAGCAGGTTCAACACTAGACTTGCTTTAATTGTTACCTTTCAGCTTTGTTATTTAAGACAAATGACTGTTGTTACAGAAAAGGAAGATATTTTTGATTGCATTGTTTAACGGCACATGCTTTCTTTTAAACATTTCCATTTTGCTAAAAGATGATCACCTGGAAAGCGTCACTTGGGATCGTCCTAAAGAAGGACGGAAACTTTTGTCGGTCACTCAGGCAGGAACATGTGGCAAAATAACTCACCTGTGAAAGACAAGACTGTACATCCTAAAAACATTCAAAACCTTCAGCGGCTCTTTCAACTCTCTAAGGCTGATTACTCCATGATTACAACTGAAATTAAAATTGAAATTAAAGCAAAATCATTGAAAGGAATTCTTAGATGGCAAGACAGAAAACTTACCATAGGTACTCTGTACAAACCTAAGACACTGGAGACAGCAATAGAACGTGTAGATGAAGATTCACCCACAATCCCTAAGACTGGAGAGGTTCCTACACAGGTCCTATCTAATATAAACTGCTCCTCTTGACCACTGACTAAGGACAACGCTGCACTGAATCCAATCCCTAGGTCGGCACAATTATCATAAAGACTGTATCCCAGAGTCACATTAGGTAGCAGGTTGGCGTTTCTGTTGATCTCATCAATAGCAAAGGCCATGGTCTGAGCCCGCCTGAATCCTAGAACATCAAAACTAACACAAGAAATACCACGGTTTACTGCTGAAAAATACAACGTGTCACAGTAACTGGGTAAACATGTACATTTTGCACAACAACAGATTTTTCAAAGAAGTAAGCCAATCAAATACCAACAATTATTGAATACTCAAATAAAAGTGTGGAAAGAGGTATTATGTTTCAAATAGCATAATTACACAAGATTATTCTTTCAAAGTAGTATTTGATTCTGAAAAAAATACGTTCCATGAATAAGATTTATCTTTTGCGGTCTTTCCTGTTTTGCCTTGTTTCCCTGATAGACTCACCCATGGCAGACAGGCTGTTGTAGCTCTGAGGTAAAAGACAAGTCAGGAAAGACAGAAAAAAAGTGGACCTTAAACAGCCCACCTAAAACAACATCTCCAGCCTTGTGCATCCCATTTAGATGAAACTGTCCCTGTAACCGACAAGAATTAAGAGGGGATGACACAACAGAAGAAAAGCAGGAATACAATAACGTAAAATACATGAGCAAGAGCAATTTGATCTCTAAAAATGCCCACATAACTTTCCTCATGTTTACCCCTTTTCTGAGCCTACTCAGCTTTATTGCTGTGTCAACCCCTTATATTGACTTGCAGTATTGTTTAATCTTGCACACCACCCATCAGGGCACAAACAATATTACGGGCAGGGCCTGTTACTGCAATGACGTCTACTGAAATTCATTCACTGTAAGTACTCACAGATCCTGTTATGCTAGGCATGCAACCAGATTTTCGAGTCGTAAAACGAGAAAGTAAGAGACTGCACTCTATAGAATGAGTGATCTTGACCTTTGACCACAAAAACTGAAACACTTCCTCATTGAGTGTTGTTTTTTTTCTGCTATTCAACATGACGAACATGTTTGGGACAATTCATCTATTCATTCATGTAATTGCCTAGATCTTCCCACTCAGGGTTCGAATTACACAGTGGCTTTCGGGGGAGCCCTATTTTCTGGTGTGCACAACCACTTAACAGGTCACATGCACGTGCATACATTTAAGACTGCAGCCTTATACTATTACTATGACAGACAGTTAATACTGTCAGTAACATTTCATAGAGGCAAAATAACAACAACATAAGAATCAATGAAGACATTTAATAGCCCAATCAGAACAAACAAACACAAAATCATGGAAGCAAGGGGGTTTACAGATAACAGCTTTTTGCTTCTCATTCACACCCCTTCAAGAACAGCCCATTATTTAAGCAAAAAGCTAAGCATTATTTAACAAACTTGTTTTTAACAAAATAAATGAAAACCTTGACCTTGTTTGAAAGCACATCTTTCTCCCTCTTATCCGAAATTTCAGTTGCTCTTTTGTGGGCCAAACTGTCTCCATGCTTGTATATCTTTTTCTGTAGGTTATTCTGTGATTCGCTGCTGATGTCTCCATTTATCCATTCTTCTGACAGATGTACTCCAGTTGCCCTTTCGGCGAGCAGCAGGGTTTTTGCCTTCATGCATAATGTACATCCTAGCTTATGACTTTTTGTGAATAGCCATGTAGTCCTGCGTTTCCACTCAATCCACTGCTTCCTTGTCCAGTTCAAAGGTAATGATGCATCACCAGGTTCGGGTTCAGGCCCAGGTTCGCTGCTACAGGTGGCGGCAGTGGTGTCTTGCGCTGAGCCCTCTCCCTCTGTGGAGCTCTCACTGCCAGCAGGACACACTTGCGGTGTCGGGCTAGCTGTAGTTTGTGCACTGTCATCATTTGTTGTCTTTGTCTTTGTTTTTTTAAGTGAATCCAAACTGTCCGAGGCTTGGTTGTTTCCGTTTTGACATTATCACTTATCCATAAACCACCAGAAAAATGAAAGCACTGTTTGTTTTACGATTTACCGCGCCAAGTCAACACAGAGATAAGAAGTTCAGGTGGCTACGTAAATCCAGTAATTTTGTGTAGCACCGCTACTTATGGATTGCCACAACAGGAATGGACAAAGAACTGTGTCAATTTGCAAGGACAGATTTGGGAAAATGAAATGTAATGTGCAAATAAACACACAATAATTTTATTTTGTTTCATGAATCTTAATGTAAATTTGTAACACAAATATGGACAATTTTTTGAGCTCCCCCTAAATGTCTCAGATGATGCTTTCAGGGGAGCTTGTGCCCTTTTCAGGTGAGCCGAGCTCCCCTTAGCTCCCCCGTAATTCGAACCATGTTCCCACTGTGTTTGGGGAGAAAGATAGCACTCTGACAGCCTCTCTAGTCCAACAGCAGGATCAGCATTTTGGGGAGTGCCATGACCAGTTTGACCTTGAAAGCTGTGCTATCATAAAGCACAAAGTTGGTGGCTTCTGGGCTGGACTGGGTTTGGGTTGTCAGTTAATGCATACTTTTGTGGGTCAGGCGGGACAGATTTGCTTTTATGATGAGGCAGATGGATGTGGGTTTTTAAAACTCTGACCCACATGTCACTACCAATTCATGATTTGTGATAAGTTTGAAGACATTCCCTCAAGGGGTTTCTGAGATATTGTGTTCAGAAGAATATGATGGACATGAGCCTGAGCTTTGACTTTTGGCCACCAAAATTCAGTCAGTTCATCTCTGAGTCCAAGTGGTTATTTGTGCCAACTTTGAAGAAACTCCCTTAAGGTGTTCTTCAGATATTGCGTTCACAAGAACGGGATGACCCAAAAACATAATGCCTCTAGCCACGGCTGTTGCCAGTGTGGTGGCATAAAGAGGTTCTCCAGACTTTTCAAACACACCCCAACCGATCCACAGAGGATGCCATCTTTAATGGCCCCACTCAGTCTTCACTCACCTTGAGGAGAACATCTACATCATAATACTGTTTACTGGTTTCAGCTCATTCAACATGTTCCCCATGAAGCTGATTGGCACACTCTGCAATTAGTAGTGGATTTCTTTACAAACAGACCCCAGACATTTCGGATTGGCAGTCACCTCCTCCACTCTAGTGCTCAACACCAGAGCCCCCCTGGGCTGTGTACTCAGGCCGCTCCTGCTCACCTTGTACACATACCCCCCTGACAGGTAGAACACTCTGTTGGGAAAACAGAGTGTTCTACCTGTCAGGGGGGTATGTTGTATGTTTGCAGATGACACCGCCATCATCATCAGCCAGATTTGAAACAATAATCAGACATTATATCAGGAGGAAATCAACAGTCTTGCAGGGTGCTGCACAGAAAACAACCTACTACTCAACGTCAACTAAACCACTTTTAGGTTCACGTTTAGGTTCATGGGAATCTAAATCAAAGTGAACCTGTCATGGGCATCACACATCTCCACCCTGGTAAAGAAGGCTTAGAAATAGCTGTATTTTGTAAGGAAACTTAGGAAGGCAAAATTCCTGTGCTGCATTCTTCTCAATTTCTACACAGGAGCCAGTGAGAGTACCCAGAGCACCCTTTAAACATCACGAACTGGCACTGGATGTGCATAGCCCAGAATAGAAAAACTCTATTGCAGGTCATTAAAACTGCCCAGGACATCATTGGTATCCATCAACCAAACATCAGTGATATTGAGGAGAGAAGGTTCGTGCGTAGAGCCCAGACGATGATAAAACACCCACCCCAGCCACAGCCTGTTCTCCCTGCTGCCATTAGGCAGGAAAGACAGAAGTATCTTCTGCCATACCACCAGACGGATGAGCAGCATCTTCCCACAGGCCAAGAGACTGCTCAATTCATCCTCAGCACTCCATCTGATAAAAGAGGGTATAAAAGGTTTCAACTAATATAAAAGGGATAAAAAAGGGTGGTTCAAACAAAGGACAATGGCTGTGTGTTCTGTTCATGTATGGCCCTTTTCCATACACAGAGCTGGCCTGGCTTGACTCAGTTTGATTCGGCCCATCAGCCCAGCATGGCAGGGATTTGCATTTACAGTACAACACGATTACCCACTTGAAGGTCTGCCTTTTAGATGAAAACAAGCTCGAGGAGGCTCAAGTCCAGCCACTGTTTAGCAATGGATAAACCATTTGGTCTTTGCTGTGTTAATCCAGTTGCAGGAGTGAGGCCGATCCTTTCACTTGTGTTGCAGAATGAGCTGTCCTGGTGTTAACTTGGCTAGTGTTCCTGCAAGGTTGTGGAACTAGCTTAGCTTTGTTATGGGAGACTGTCATAGCACTGTCTTGAAAATAATGTTTGTGTGGCTGCTTCAACTGGCCACATGTGGTTTGGAGAGCCCAGAAGAGAAAGAGCTAAGAGTGGTGTGTCTGCATAGACAGGTAGCAGTGAGGAGATCTCAGGGGAAGAGAGGACTGTGCCTGGTCCTGTTCGCAGGCCAGTGAAGAAGAGAGAGAAACAATGGGGGTAGCAGGTTTTGACCTGGCTGAGGATTGTGGGCCACCCCCATTCAAACAATGGGAGCTGATTGCTGGGTGCAGAGGTGTGAACAGCAGGAGGATTGTGGGAGACTAATTTCAATGGCTCCGGTTGTTCACAGAGAACAATAGGACCATATGGTCCCATTCACCACTTTGGATGGCCTGGTCCAAGGTCCAAAAGCTCAGTTTAACACAAAATAAACAAAGTCATATGTGGAAGTCTCAGGTTAAATATAAAAGCATATAATAATGTCAAATTAACCGAAAAAGTCTGGATAATTTATTTTAACTTGTACTTTAATCAGGTGTAAGGTTTAACTGGCATCATGTGAAGTCGCCAAAGTGGTGATAGCATTTAAAGTGCAAGTGCTTTGTACTTCAAATACATCCAGGAGAAAAATAGAATAATTTGTTTTTTTATTTTTATACATATGATCCAGCTGTTAAGATAGATGATATCCCAACTCATTTATTTGTCATCACACTGATTTCAAAATATCTTAACATTGCTACCTACTTTTCTGACTGTGTTTTTGTCTTGTGTACAGAAAAGGGATCAATTCCATCCCAAGAAACTGGGTATAGTTTATCGTTAAGACTCAGCACGACCCATGATTGCTTTCTTTGTGTTCCTCTCTGGTCTAAACAGGATTATGTAACATTTGGGTACAAACAGTGCCCCCAGGAGGCCAAAACTGGAAGCCAAGATAGCAAAGACCTCCACTGCATCTGCATATTTGCCCGGTGAACTGATATAAGCAGGGACAAAGGCCACCCACACAGCACAAAAGATCAGGATACTGAAAGTGATGAGTTTGGCCTCATTGAAACTATCTGGAAGATTCCTTGCTATAAATGCAATCAGAAAACTAAGGATAGCCAGTAAGCCAATATAACCAAGCAAGACTGCAAAACCAACTGTGGACCCAACTGCACATTCATAAACTATTTTGTCATTGTGGTATTGAGTGTTTTTATGAGGAACTGGTGACGCAGATACGATCCACACAGTGCAGATTGCTGCTTGAATAGAAGTGAGAACCATAACTGTTCCTCTCTGCTGCAAAACACCAAACCACTTCAGACTGGCTCCACCTCCTGGCTTGGAAGCTTTGAACACAGCCAGAACCACCATGGTTTTCACCAGGATGCATGAGACACAAAGCACAAAGCTGATCCCAAACGCTGCATGTCTCAGTTGGCATGTCCACAGTCTGGGACGACCAATAAAGAGCAGTGAACACAGGAAACATAACTTAAGTGACAGCAATATCTGGAAACTCAGCTCTGAATTGTTGGCACGAACTATAGGTGTTCTGCGATGATAGATGAAGATGCCGAGGACAACAGCACAGATACATGTGCCGAGCAATGAGGCTGATGTCAAGCAGACACCCAGAGGCTCATTGTAGGAGAGAAACTCTATTTTCTTAGGAACACAGTGGTCACGCTGGGGGCTGGGCCAGAAGTCCTCTGGACAACTGGTGCACTCCATGGAGCCTGTGAAAATAGGGACAGTCTTGAGATACATGTTTGTATTTTATCTATGAATTACCATTTTTAGTACTGAATACCAACCAGTCTCATTGCTGATCTTTCCCTCAGAACAAGGGATGCAGTCAAAACAGCACACAGGTTCCCCTTTCTTTCTGGCCATGCGAGTACCTGGAGGACAGCTCTCACTACACACTGACCGAGGTGGCTATAGGGAGAAAATTATGTATCCATTACTCTACACTACTTTGCACAGGGAATTATCCAAGTGGTGGCTGAGAAATCAGAGGTAACCTTTTTTGATTCAGAGTTCCAGAAGATTTTGTCTTCATCAATTGTGAGTTCTTCTCCTTTGAAGACCGACCTCTTAACCTC
The DNA here is from genome assembly GCA_020091685.1 of Lutjanus erythropterus. Classification (NCBI taxonomy): domain Eukaryota; kingdom Metazoa; phylum Chordata; class Actinopteri; order Lutjaniformes; family Lutjanidae; genus Lutjanus; species Lutjanus erythropterus. The sequence continues at coordinate 27,915,793 of CM034594.1, read as the reverse complement.
GCCCACATTCTGAAGTTTCGTTCTTCCATCAGGGAGCCACAGCCAGTTCATGATATCATATATTGGTAAAACATCGCCATTCTCATCAAATGACACTTCATCACCAAATGGTGTGGTGAAGTTGACCTCGTCCAAGTAATATAGAAACTATCAATATCACAATAGGGGATGCAGGAAAAGCACAGAGGACAGGTTAGAAAAGAATTACATATGACTATGGTAAGCACAAATGGAGCACATCACTTACTTGATAATACTTTCCACCACTATTACCCAGTGGAAGGGAAAATGCTTTCAGCCCTATGCTCATCACTTTACAATTAGTAAACTTATAGCTTTTTATTAAGTCTTACACAAGCTCCTCTCTGACAAATACTAAAGCATTTGATTTTCCCATATAAACAGATGGTGTGTAAACTGATATCACACCTGCCATGGCTCCAGTCCTTTCAAACTGCCACAGCTGTGCCCACTGAAAGGTCCTCTCCCTGGCTCACACTGCAGCATGTCATGAAGTGCATATGCCAGAGTATAAACAGCCTTGTACACATTATACTCTGGCCTGAGGTTTGAAATGTCCAAATATTCAGTCTCTACATTCTCTAGATCTTCCTGTCCAGTGCATATAGAGTGCTGTTAGTTGCCAAAAAGTCCTGATAGTTTTACTAAATATAGTAACAGTAGAGACAGAGAGAAGGAGACATTACAGTGATGTTTATATCTTAATATGAGTCTTATGTGTAAATGAGATAAGATAAATTAGAAACTTTAAAACTGTTTAAAATATCAGTATTTCTGCAGCAAGATGATGTGCTGCTCTGTTTTATATGAAGAGTGCTGTGGTTTTGATCAGTGTGGAGGAACAGTGATGCTCCATGTTACCTGTTCTCACAGTGACATGACGTCTCTGTGGGTCAGACTCGTGTCTCTGTACTCCACTGTCAGACACGTTTTACATAAATGATCTGCAGCAGCGTTTCTCATCTTTCTTATAAAACACAAACTTATTCTACACTTGAGCGTTATGAAAATTTGGTGGTGTGATGCGGTACAATGTCACTTCTGTCGCTGTTTTCAGCACCATCTGTTTTGAGTAAATGAAGAGGAGACAAAGGAGAGGGAGGAGGGAGCGCTTGTTTTTGTGAGCATGGCAGCAGGCATCCAGCGAGAGTGGTGCAGGCAGAGACAGCGGGAGGGAGAAAACGGAGGAAAGTTGCAGTGGCAGCTCCCTGATCCCAAAATCAAACATATGCGCATCCTAATGAGATGTATTGATACGCTAGTACTGCATCGATTTGTTTCCGATTCATGTTCAGCTTTTTACCTCATATCTCACACATTAAAGTCCAATGCAACAGACGCATGAGTGAATCATTACACCCCTAATATATATATATATATATTTATATATATATATATATATATACATCACAGCTTATGTAACTTAATTATTTTAAATAAAACCATTAAGTTGTGTAAATGAATTAACTATCATTGGGTTGTATTTCAAGCCTAACCTCTTCCATGAGGTTAATCATGTTACTCTCATGTGCAAACACAATGACCACACGAGCTGTAGATTTCTTCATCACATCCACAATCCTCCTTATTTTACTTGGCTCATTACCCCAAGGTAAAACCTCTAAGTAGGCCAGACATCCTTCACCAGACTGAACAAAGTGAGATTGGAAGGATCGAGCAGCGTGGAGTCCATAGTCATCATCACTGACCAGCAGACCTGCCCAAGTCCAGCCAAACTGGTTTAGAATCTGAATCATAGCACGAACCTAAGTGGACACAGAGTAAATGAATTGGTGCACAGTGGAACTTGGTAAACAAGCATTGACTTGACTTTCAATTCATTGCAGTGAATTGGCAGGCTCTCTGAGAAATGTTTATCTGCATATGTTTTCTTTTCTATATTTTCATTTGGCTGATAGATGGTCACCTGGAAAGCATCACTTGGTATCGTCCTAAAGAAGGATGGAAACTTTTGTCGGTCACTCAGGCAGGAACATGTGGCAAAATAACTCACCTGTGAAACACACAGACTGTACATCCTAAAAACATTCAAAACCATTAAGAGCTGATAAAGGCTTTGAATATAGTTCTATGCATTTGTGCTTGGTTACTTTGTGACATTAAAATCTGACTTCTTAGATGGCAAGACAGAAAACTTACCATAGGTACTCTGTACAAACCTAAGACACTGGAGATGGCAATAGAACGTGTAGAGGAAGATTCGCCCACAATCCCTAGGACTGGAGGGGTTCCCACACAGGTTTCATCTAACATAAACTGCTCCTCTTGACCATTGACTAAGGACAGTGCAGCACTGAATCCAATCCCTAGGCTGGCACAATTATCATAAAGACTGTATCCCAGAGTCACATTAGGTAGCAGGTTGGAGTTTCTGTTGATCTCATCAATAGCAAAGGCCATGGTCTGAGCCCACCTGAATGCTACAACATCAAAACTAACACAAGAAATACCACGGTTTACTGCTGAAAAATACAACGTGTCACAGTAACTGGGTAAACATGTACATTTTGCACAACAACAGATTTTTCAAAGAAGTAAGCCAATCAAATACCAACAATTATTGAAATACTTAAATAAAAGTGTGTGAAGAGGTATTATGTTTCAAATAGCATCAGAGTAGTATTTGATTCTGAAAAAATACATTCTCCGATAGGATTTATTTACTGTGGTCTTTCCTTTTTTGCCTTGTTTCCCTGACATACTCACCCATGGCAGACAGGCTGCTGTGGCTCTGAGGTAAAAGACAAGTCAGGAAAGACAGAAAAGAAGTGGACCTTAAACAGCCCACCTAAAACAACATCTCCAGCCTTGTGCATCCCATTTAGACGAAACTGTCCCTGTAACCGACAAGAATTTAGAGGGGATGACACAACAGAAGAAAAGCAGAAATACAATAACGTAAAATACATGAGCAAGAGCAATTTGATCTCTAAAAATGCCCACATAACTTTCCTCATGTTCACCCCTTTTCTGAGCCTACTCAGCTTTATTGCTGTGTCAACCCCTTATATTGATTTGCAGTATTGTTTAATCTTGCACACCGCCCATCAGGGCATAAACAATGGTATGGGCAGGGCCTGTTACTGCAATGACTGACGTCTACTGAAATTTGCAGGACATTTACATTACAAGTTTATAATTTCTCATCAATGCCATATTTAGTGAACTTTGATATAAATGTTAAGTTGTAGACAAAGCAGGTCATTTGTTTCACCTTTCAGTAAACCAACGACTTGCGTTGTCGTAAAATATAAACTTTCTTCACAATCCCTCTTCAGTCCTAAGCAGATACATACATGTATCAGAAGAGCCAGTTTGTACTGACTATAATCCCACATTTCTGCGTGTGACAAGCATACCACGTTAAACTCACCAAATGGTAACTGTAAGTACTAACAGATCCTGCTATGCTAGGTATGCAACCAGATTTTCGAGCTGTAAAACAAGAGAAAGTAAGAGACTGCACTCTATAGAATGATCCAAATGATCCACAGAGGATGTCATCTGTAATGCCCCCTCACTCACCTTGAGGAGAACAGCTACATCAGAATGCTGTTTACTGGTTTCAGTTCAGAATTCAACATGTTCCCCAATGCCAGCCATCCTCCTGAAAAAAAAAAACAAACATTCTAGCCACTTGTATCTGTGATCTCATTCTTTCGGTCATGACCCACCCTTTATGACCATAGGTAAGAGTAGGAATAAGGATTGACTGGTAGATCGAGAGCTTTGCCTTCTGGCTAAGCTCTCTTTTCATCACAACAGTGTGGTAAAGCGAACTCAATACCGTCCCCACTGCTTCGATTGTCCGGCCCACCTCATGCTCCATTGTCCCCTCACTTGAGAACAAGACCCTGAGATACTCGAACTCTCTTACTTGGGGAAACAACTTATTCCCTAGTAGACAATCCACTGGTTTCCTGATGAGAACCATGGCCTCAAACATAGAGGTGCTCATCCTCATCCCAGCCGCTTCACACTCGGATGCGAACCAGTCCAGCAAGCACTGGAGGTCACAGACCGATGATGCCATTAGAACTACATCATCTGCAAAAAGCACCTTTGCAATTCTTAGTCCACCGAACTGCACACCCACCATCCCATGACTACACCTCAATATCCTGTCCATGAATGTCGCAAACAGGATTGGTGATAAGGCGCAGCCCTGACGGAGGCCAACCCTCACTGGAAAAGAGTCTGACTTACTACTGAGAACCCAGACACAGCTCTCACTTTCGGTGTACTGAGGTTGGATGGCCCTGAGCAGTGACCCCCTCACCCCATACTCCCGCAGCACCTCCCACAATGTCTCCCATGGAACCCGGTCATACATCTTCTCCAAAGCTACTAAAAACATGTAGACTGGATGTGGATACTCCCAGGCCCCCTCAGGATCTTTGCGAGAGTGAAAAGCTGGTCTGTCATTCCACAACTGGGGCGGAACCTGCATTGTTCCTCTTCAATCCAAGGTTCAACTATCGGCCTGACCCTCCTCTCTGGCACCTTAGAGTAAACTTTCCCATGGAGGCTGAGTAATGTGATGCCTCTATAATTGGCACACACCCTCTGGTCCCCCTTTTTGAAAAAGGGAACCACCACCCTGGTCTGCCACCCTCTGGTCCCTCTTTTTGAAAAGGGGAGCCGCCACCCCGATCTGTCACTCCTTAGGCGCTGTCCCAGACTCCCACACAATGTTGAAGAGACGTGTCATCCACGACAGCCCCTCAACACCCAAAGCCTTCAACATTTCTGGGCAGATCTCATCAATCCCTGGGGCTTTGCTACTGTGGAGTTGTTTGACTACCTCTTTGACTTCCTCTAGGGAAAGTGATGCCAATCCCTTATCATCCTCCAGCTCTGCCTCTACCATAGAGGGTAGGTTAGTTGACAGCGTCCCATCTTTGCTATATACAACTTGGATGGTCCCCTGTTTCCCTCATCTGAGGGAAGCACTTTGGTGCTGCCATGGTTTCTACGAACTCCTCCCACACCTGCTGCTATGCCTGTCTCGGCCAAGGCTGCCATCCTTCGGGCCTGTCGATACCTTGCAACTTCCTCCAGAGCCCCCCGAGATAACATATCACTGAAGGCCTCATTCTTCAGTCGGACAGCTTCCCTGACCACCAGTGTCCACCATGATATTTGAGGGTTGCTGCCCCTTGAGGCAAATTACGACCTTGAGACAACAGCTCTCAGCACAGCCTCAGCAATGGATGTTTTGAACATTGACCACTCTGGTTCTATGCCCCCAATCTCCACAGGGATGCCAGAAAAGCTCAGCCGGAGGTGGGATTGAACGTCTCCCGGACAGAGACCTCCTCCAAACAATCCCAGCTCAGCCGCACTACATGTTTGGACTTGCCAGGTCTGTCCAGTTGTTTCCCCTGCCACCTGACCCAACTCACCATCAGATGGTGATCAGTTGACAGCTCAGCCCCTCTCTTCACCTGAGTGTCCAATACCTTCGGCCTCAGATCAGATGATACAATAACAAAATACCAGGCCTAGGGTGCTCTGGTACCACGTACACTTATGAGCATCCTTATGTTTGGACAGTTAGGCATTATTTGACATAAATGAATTAGCTTAGGAAAGGATATAAATCTATTATTATTATTTTTTGACTTGTTAAATGGACTGGGGGCTAGACAAGAAGGATGCAGGAATGGGTGTGAGCTGAGCTCTAGATGACTTGGAGACAGGCCTGGCTGCAGGCTGGAGGTGAGAGGACCAGATGTTTGCTGACTGAGCTAAGCAATAGAGTGTATGTCTGTGTGTGTGTGTGTTTGTGTGAGGGGGACAGAAGGAAAGAGAGAGCATGAAGGTGTGATAGCAAAGATTGCCGACTCAGTGACCATGAATGGCCGGTGAGAGCTGGGTGGTTTACACAAAGGACAACGGCTGTGTGTTCTGTTCATGTATAGCCCATTTCCATACACAGAGCTGACCTGGCTCAACTCAATTTGACTTGGCCCTTCAGTCCAGCATGGCAGGGGTTTGTAGTTCCAGTACAACAGGGTTACCTACTTGAAGGTCTGTCAAGTCCGGCAGCTGTATAGCGATGGATAAACTATGGTCCTTCTTCAGAGTGAGCTGTCCTGGTGCTCACTTGGCTGGTGCTCATGTAAGTCTGTGAAACTAATGTAGCTTTGTTAAGACAGGCTCTCACAGCACTGCCTTGATAAATAACGTTTGGTGCGGCTGCTTCAACTGGCTACATGTGGTTTGGAGAGGTCAGAAGACAAAGAGCTGAGAGTGGTGTGTATGCATAAATAGGGAGCGATGAAGAGATCTCAGGGGGAAAAGAGGTCTGTACTTGGTCCTGTTGGCAGGCCAGGGAAGAAGAGAAAGAAGCAATGGGGCTAACAGGCGTTGACCTGGCTGAGGATTGTGGGCCACCCCCATTCAAACAAGGGGAGCTGATTGCTGGGTCCAGAGGTGTGAATAGCAGGAGGATTGTGGGAGACTAATTTCATGGTCTCCTGTTGTTCACAGAGAAAAAAAGGACCATGAGGTCCAACCACAACTTTGGATGGCCTGGTCCAAGGCCCATGGTAAAAGCTCAAATTAAAACAAAATAAACAAAGTTATTTGTGGAATTCTCAGTGGTCCCAACACAGGTTAAATATAAATGCATATAATTATGTAAAATTAACCAAAAAAGTCTGGATAATTTATTGAGAGAAAGTAACTTGTACTTTAATCAGCTGGTTTAAATGGCATCATGTGAAGTCACCAAGGCAATGATAGCATTTAAAGTGCAAGTGCTTTGTACTTCAAATTCATCCAGGAGAAAAATAGAATAACTCGTTTTTCATGCTCACGCATATGGTCCAACTGGTAAGATAGATGATATCTGAATACATTTATGTGACATCTGACTGATTTCAAAATATCTTAACATTGCTATCTACTTTTCTGACTGTATTTTTGTCTTGTGTACAGAAAAGGGATCAATTTCATCCCAAGAAACTGGGTATAATTTATCGTTAAGACTCAGCACGACCTATGATTGCTTTCTTCGTGTTCCTCTCTGGTCTAAACAGGATTATGTAACATTTGGGTCCAAACAGTGCCCCCAGGAGGCCAAAACTGGAAGCCAGGATGGCAAAAACCTCCACTGCATCTGCATAATTGCCTGGTGAGCTGATATAAGCAGGGACAAAGGCCACCCACACAGCACAGAAGACTAGCATGCTGAAAGTAATGAGTTTGGCCTCATTGAAACTATCTGGAAGATTCCTTGCCATAAATGCAATCAGAAAACTGAGGCTAGCCAATAAGCCAATATAACCCAGTAACACTGCAAAACCAACTGTGGACCCAACTGCACACTCATAAACTATTTTGTCATTGTGGTATTGAGTGTTTTTATGAGGAACTGGTGAGGCAGATACAATCCACCCAGTGCAGATTGCTGCTTGAACAGAAGTAAGAACCAGAACTGTTCCTCTCTGCTGCAAAACACCAAACCACTTCAGACTGGCTCCACCTCCTGGCTTGGAGGCCTTGAACACAGCCAGAACCACTATAGTTTTCACCAGGATGCATGAGATGCAAAGCACAAAGCTGATCCCAAATGCTGCATGTCTCAGCTGGCATGTCCACAGCCTGGGACGACCAATAAACAGCAGTGAACACAAGAAACATAACTTAAGTGACAGCAATATTTGGAAACTCAGCTCTGAATTGTTAGCACGTACTATAGGTGTTCTGCGATGATAGAAGAATATGCTCAGCACAACAGCACAGACACAAGTGCCCAGCAATGAGGCAGTTGTCAAACAGATACCCAGAGGCTCGTGGTAGGAGAGGAACTCTATTTTCTTTGGAACACAGTGATCACGCTGGGGGCTGGGCCAGAAGTCCTCTGGACAACTGGTGCACTCCATGGAGTCTATGAAAATAGGGGCAATCTTGAGATACATGTTTGTGTTTTATCTATGAATTACCATGTTTAGTGTGAATACCAACCAGTCTCATTGCTGATCTTTCCCTCAGAACAAGGGATGCAGTCAAAACAGCACACAGGTTGCCCTTTCTTTCTGGCCATGCGGGTACCTGGAGGACAGCTCTCACTGCACACTGACCGGGGTGGCTATAGGGAGAAAATTAAATATCCATTACGCTACACTACTTTGCACAGGGAATTATCCAAGTGGTGGCTGAGAAAGGTAACCTTTTTTGATTCAAAGTTCCAGAAGATTTTGTCTTCATCAATTATGAGTTCTTCTCCTTTGAAGGCTGACCTCTTAACCTCACCCACATACTGAAGTTTAATTTGTCCATCAGGGAGTGGCAGCAGGTTCATGATATCATATATTGGTAAAACATCCCCATTCTCATCAAATGACACTTGATCACCAAATGATGTGGTGAAGTTGACATTTTCCAAGTAATACAAAAGCTATTAATATCAGATCAGAGGAGAGAGAAAAAACAAACAGGACAGGTTAATAAAGAACTTTCTATGCCTATGATGTCCACAGTGGTCGTGTTGAATAATTGAATTGAAAACATCAGCATACCACAGATCTTCTAATACTATCCACTGCTGTTACCTAGAAGTAAGGAAAATTCTTTCAGCTGTTTGCTCTGCACTTTACAATTAGTAATCTCACAGTTTTGTCTTTAATCCTACACTCTAAATGCTACTCTGCAAGAAATACTTAAGCATGTGAATGTCTATTGTCAACAGGTGGAGTGTAAACTGATATCACACCTGCCATGGCTCCAGTCCTTTCAAACTGCCACAGCTGTGCCCACTGAAAGGCCCTCTCCCTGGCTCACACTGCAGCAAATTCTCAAGGGCATATGCCAGAGCATACACAGCCTTGTACACATTATACTCTAGCCTTAGGTTTGAAATGTCAAAATATTCAGTTTCTACATTCTCAAGATCTTCCTGTCCAGTGCATAATGCTCCCCCACCATCTACACCTCCTGAGGGTGGAGCAAATCTACACTGAATTATGTATTCCCAAAACTGGTTCACCTGAAACACATTAAAAACAGTGTTTTATGATTAATGACAATATATTATTCCTGCAGTTACCAAATCAGATTGCATGGTTAATCTCTCACCATGCTATTCACATAGCTGTTGTTGTGGTGGTCAGGACGTATTTGTAGGAGGAATTCTCTGAGCCCTGGAATTTCTCCTCGACGGATGGCGATGCCCAGTGTGCCAGACAGGTATGGCAAAATGTGGCGAGCCTGGAGCACAGTAACTGCTGTCCAAGCTTCACTGGTTATCCACTGTAGGCCTGTCACATTCTGCCTCACCACCTGTGTATTATACCAAATATATAAATTTATACTGTCATGCTATCACAGGTGTAATCCTGTTTTACACAGTATTATGAGCAAAGTAATGCATTATCATAAATGTGATTTGTCCAACAGAATCGTATCACTCATTAAAACCAAACACAAATAAGTAGTGTAATTGATTCATTTAAATTGTTTTGTCAAAGTCCAAGATGACATTGTTACTCAATTTTTTTCTTTAATTTAAGGCACAATTAAGTTCTATTCCAAGGCTAACCTCTTCCATGAGGTTGATCATGTAACTCGGACTTGCAAATGCAATGACCACACAAGCTGTGGATTTCTTCATCACATCCACAATCCTCTGTAGTTCAGCTTGGTCATTATACAAAGGCAAAACCTCTAAGTAGGCCAGACATCCTTCACCAGATTTAATGAAGTCAGACTGGAAGGATCGGGCAGCGTGGAGTCCATAGTCATTATCACTGATCAGCAGACCTGCCCAAGTCCAGCCAAAGTGGTTGAGAATCTGAATAATAGCACGTACCTAAGTGAATACAGAGTGAAGAGTTAGGAGCATGGACTGAAGTAATCTTTCAGTGGAAAACCTGCTAAACAGGTTTCAACAATGTACCTGGTTCAATTATTGGCTTTAGGTTTGTTAACTGACACCAAACAACATCATCAGTGAAACAAATAATGTGACTGTTGTTACACAAAAGGAAAATATTTTTCACTGCAGTAAAGCAGTTGTTCCCAACATTTTTCCTCAGATTGTCCCCTACTTCTATGTATGAAAATCTGAGCTGCCCAAGCTGGCACAGACACCCAAGAATAACTGATTCAGTCTAAAGCTTTACTGCAAAAAAAATAATACAAACGATAATTCTATCCGTTCTTTCCTTTGCTTCTTATAAATGTCTCTTTTCTAATATAAGCTTAACAAAGTTTTCTTTAACAAGCCAAAAGAGTATTTCATACACACTCATCCTTACCAGAAGAATAACAATGATTCATTATCACAGAGCTTGAGAGGTCACAGAGGTGTGACCTGCTGAATAACCTGCTTTTGAGTGAGGACAAAAAACGTATCTTAAAAAAGAAAATTTATACAGACTTTTGTATAAAATGTGATGTTAGTTTACATTTACATATTTAATTTTGACGACCTCACAGCAGACAAAACTTTGAGGACCCCTGACCTGGGTTGGGAACCAATGCAGTAAAGAAACTTACATTCTTAACAATGTTTAACTGTACGTGCTGTGAATCCTAAATTTGCTGTTAGATGGTCGCCTGTAAAGTATCATAAAAGAAATATATTTCTACCTGTACTGAAAGGACAAGAGCACCTGCTTTGTTAAAATGAATTTTCATTTTGCTGACAGATGGTCACCTGGAAAGCATCACTTGGGATCGTCCTAAAGAAGGATGGAAACTTTTGCCGGTCACTCAGGCAGGAACATGTGGCAAAATAACTCACCTGTGAAAGACACAGACTGTACATCCTAAAAATGTCCAACGTCTGTTTGTCATCTTTTTCATTAGATTTTTTACTCTGTGTTACAACTGATATTTAAATTTGCAATTAAATGTAATCAAAACAAAACAATCCTGTACAATTCTGAGATAGTAATGTGCAAAACTTACCATAGGTACTCTGTACAAACCTAAGACACTGGAGATGGCAATAGTACGTGTAGAGGAAGAATCACCCACAATCCCAAGGACTGGAGGGGTTCCTTCACAGGTCTCATCTAATATAAACTGCTCTTCTTGACCACTGACTAAAGACAACGCTGTACTGAATCCAATCCCGAGGTTGGCACAGGTATCATAAAGACTGTATCCCAGAGTCACATTAGGTAGCAGGTTGGAGTTTCTGTTGATCTCATCAATAGCAAAGGCCATGGTCTGAGCCCGCCTGAATCCTAGAACATCAAAACTAACACAAGAAATACCACTGTTTACTACTGAAAAATACAACATGACACAGTAACTGGGTCAACATGTTCATTTTGTACACCAGATTTTGCTAAGAATTAAATAAATAAAAAAATAAATAAAAAAATAAAGCCAGTTGAATACCTCAACTGTACAACACCTTACTTACATAAGAGTGTGCAAAACAGTAAAATATTTGAAAAGTCATAAATACACAATGTAATTCAGAGTAATACTTGATTGTTAAAAATACATTCTATGAGTAAGATTCATTTTCCAATGTCTTTTTTTCATTTTTACTGTTTTGCTGTCATACTCACCCATGGCAGGTAGGATGTTGTGGCTCTGATGTTAAAGACAGGTCAGGAAAGACAGAAAAGAAGTGGACCTTAAACAGCCCACCTAGAACAACATCTCCATCCTTGTGCATCCCATTTACATGAAACTGTCCCTGTAATCGGCAGGAACGAAGAGGGGAGGACACAGCAGGAGGAAAGTCAGAATACAATAATGTGAAATACAAAACAAATTTGATCTCTAAAAATGCCCACATGACTTTCCTCCTGTTTACCCTGTTACTGAGCATCGTTGGTTTTGTTGTTGTGTCAAACCCTTTTATTGACTTGCAGTATTGTTTAATCTTGCACAACGCCCATCAGGGCTTAAGCAAAATTCGGGGCAGGGCCTAAAATACATTTCATTACATTTTATTACATCTATTTGCAATTTATTTTGTATTGAGTCAGAATTCATTTTTTTACTTTTAATGTCTCCCCACATCCATCTTTCCAGTCCAAATTTAAATTGTGGAGGACTGCAATGATTGAGATCTACTGATATTTGCATACATGTGTTAAGTTATAGATAAACAGTGTAAATTGTTTCACCTGCCAGTGAAACATCAGCTTGGATTGTTTCTTTCAGAAACAGGAGAGCCACTTTGTATTGACTGTAATGTAACACACAAAAGATGTGGCCACATTTTTGTTAATGTTCTTACCATAAGGGTTAATAGTTACTCTGACTGATAATTTATTTTAAGTTTTAAGAAACTTTTATTCAGTCTTTATGGACTTTTCTTTTTGGTGCAATACCCAAAAATCTCAGTAGAGTTGACAGCAGGGCATTGGGCAGATGATTGAAACTCTGTTTTGTACTCTTGTTGGCCTTCCTGTCATTCTGCTACATGTATGCAATTTTAGACCTCAGAGATCTAAACAAGCACCTCAGGAAATACAAAGTCAAGATGTTGACACACGCATCACTACTGTGTTTTCTGCACCCGGAGATTGGTTCACCTCAGTTGACCTGAATGACACTTATTTTCACATCCTGACATCCTGATATACCCTCCACACAGACAGTATCTCATATTTGCCTTCCAAGGGATGAGCTATGAATATGTAGTCCTCCCTTTTGGTCTCTCCCTGAGCCCAAGGGTGTTTGTGAAATGCACTGAGGCAGCAGTTTGACTGCTCAGGAGATGGGGTCTCCGCATAGCCATGTACAGAAACGACTGGCTTATTGTGGCATCCTCCCACCAGGAGGCATCACACAAAATTACTCACAGAGCACTTGGTGAACCTGGGCTTCACAATAAACACAGAAAAGAATGTTTTTATCCCCTCTCAGACCATCTCCTTTATAGGCCTGTCTATGGACTTGGCTTAGGCCAGAGTGAGGCTGACTGGAGAAAGAGAGCAGGTACTAAGAGACTGTTTAGCTCTTCTCGGGGGGGGTGTTAGGGCTGATGGCCTCAGCCTTGGTGGAAGTTCCACTGGGACACCTGCACATGAAGGGAATGCAACAGTGGGTGGCCTCTCACAGGTTTGATCCCCACCATCAGCGCTCTCACAGGGTGAGGGTCTCTGTGGCCTGCACTGCAGCATTAATCTTATGGAGAAATGTGGGCTTCCTGTCCCAGGGAGTGCCCATGGCGGTTGTACTGTGCAGGAAAGTCGTCACTACGGATACCGCACTTTCGGGCTGGGGAGGGGGTATTCGAGGGGAGAGCAGTGACTGGGACCTGGGACCCTCACATGCACTCATTCCACATAAACTGCCTCGAGTTGTTAGCTGTCCATTTGGCACTGAAAAACTTCCTCACTTTTTTGAAGGGGCATCATGTGTTTGTCTGGACAGACAACATCATAGTTGTAGCGTATATCAACAGGCTGGGGGGCTGAGATCCCCTTGGTTGCACATGCTGGCACACAGACTGATTGTCTGGAGCAGCAGATGCTTTCTGTCCCTGAAGGCCATCCTTTTGCCTGGGATGCTGAACTGTGGGGCAGATCTACTGTCCAGTGGAAACCCCCTTTATGCAGAGTGGAGACTTCACCCAGGCATGATGAGTCTGGCTTGGGAGCATGATGGGCGGCCATTTGTGGACCTTTTCGCGACAGCAGAGAACACACAATGCCCTCTGTTTTTCTCCCTTCATGATCAAAATGCACCACTAGGGGTGAAAGCACTGGCTCATCAGTGGCCTCATGCTCTTCTGTATGCTTTCCTTCCAATAGCCCTGATCTCCTCGACCTTAGCTAGAGTACAGGAAGTGGGCCTGTCGATGATTCTAAAAGCTCTTTACTGGCTGGCAAAGCACTGGCTGGCAGAGACAATCTAGCTCCTCTACTGAGAACCATGGCCCATACGCAGGGACATGCTGTCTCAAGCACAGGGGGAAATATTTCATCCCTACCCCAAGAGACTTGCCCCTGGGGGCCTGGCCCATGAGTGACTCAATCTGAGGACAGCAGGCCTCCCTCAGGGTGTGATTGAGACCATCCACAGTCCTAGGGCTCCCTCAACGAGGTCCCTTTATGGCAACAAATGGTCGTTTTTTGAGAAATGGTGCTCTGACGTGCAAGAAGTTCCTTTCCACTGCTCTGTGGCTGTAATTCTGGCTCTCTTATGACATGGTGGAGAAAGGGAAGGGTTTCAAGGTGTACTTGGCAGCTATTTCTGCCTGCCATACTGGTTTTGGAGGGAAAACTGTGGGACAGCACCCCCTGGTCTGCAAGTTCATGAGGTGTGCACATCACAAGTTGCCGGTTTCTAAACCATTGGCCCCACCCTAGGACCTTCCCGCTGTGCTGGATGCCCTTTCTGCTCCACCTTTTGAACCACTGGAAAAGGTGGACATGAAAATGGTAGCGTTGTTGCTGTTGCTGGCTACAGCTAAATGAGTGGGCGAGATTAATGCTGTGTCGGTACATCAAGCATGCACTAAAAGTTCTCCAGGAAAGGTAGGGGTAATCCTGTTTCCTAACCCGCTTTTTGTGCCCAAAGGTGTTAGGATCATGCTCCCCGATTGACCTTGAGCCCTTTTATCCCCTGCCATTCTCTTCAGATGAGCATCTACATGGGCAGACCTGTAGGAGAAATGACCAGCTCTTTGTGTCTTGGGCAAAGAACAACTTGGGGAAGCCAGTCTCAAAGCAGCCGCTATCTCACTGGATTGTGGGGACTCTTGCTTTGGCATATAGCTGTAAGGGCCTGCAACCTCCAGATGGGTTGTGTGCACGTTCCACCAAGGGGATCTCCATTCAAGAGATTTGTGCAGCAGCAGCAGCAGCAAGCTGAACCTCCCTTCACACTTTTGCCAGGTTTTACAAGCTTGATGTTATGACTCCCTCAGTAGCCAATACAATCCTTAGTGTGGCTAAGTCTCAATAAGGCTCATTTTTGGACAGTGGTCCCCAGGTAATGTCTGCCAAGCAATCCGGGAATCAGTATATCCCAATGTGAGAAACAAAACAAGTGCTATGATTGAGAACTTTAGGTTACTAGCAGTTCTCTGAGTAGCATGAGTGAGTGTCTCACCAGACCACCCTTCTTGCTTGTTTCGTAGTGAGGAAGAGGTGGATGTTTTTGAATGACAAGCAGCGTAGTGTCAAGCCCTTTTATAGGGGGAGGGACTCTCCCCTTTCTGACACTGACGTGCAGAGTTCCAGCCAATCCTGGCTGGCAGAGTGCAATAGGAGCTTCTGATGAGGTCATACTGAAGGTGTTCCCAATGTGAGACACTCACTCATGCTACTCAGGGAACTGAGGTTACACACGTAACCTAAAGTTTTTTGCCTCTGGATTGTAATATTAGACCAACCAGTCTTACTAGCATGGCAGCTTAACATTTTGTTTCCATTATGTGTACCTGCTCCTTATTTATTTGGGTTGAAAACTGAAGGGTTCTGGAATCCAAAATGATATTGCACACTAAGTTAATCACCCATATGCAGTGGTGTTACTTGAGTACTCTTCTTGAGTACATTTTTTGAGTATCTGTACTTTACTTGAGTATTTGTTTTTTTTTTTAAACTTATGACTTTCACTCCACTACATTTCAAAGACAAATATTGTACTTTTGACTCAACTACATTTCTAGGAAGGTTGTCGTCACTTATTGCTTTTATGCTAAGCATAGCTTTGAAGTCAGCTGTTGCTATTTTTTCTTTTCTAAAATGCAACTGGCCACACGCTGTGTTTCTCACAGTAGGAAACCAATTACAGTACTCACTCTTGACTGGGATTGATGTAAAAGCAGAAATACATCATCCAGGCACGCTCTGTAACAAGAGCAAGCAAGCTCACCCTCTTTCATTCAAATAAAACGCAGTAATGGTGATGGCAGGAGAAAGACAAAATGAAATCTCAAAATGTTATTGGAAAAAGATAAATAATTCCAGGTAGGATTTTAATGTTGGATTGTTTTTTATCAGGGAGAAAAACACCACATAATTAATGTATATTCTGCTCATGAGGCAGAGGTTATTTAACAGACTTGAAGAACTCCTTACAGTTGGCTTCAATCTAATTTTATACAGTGATTTTAATAGTTACGTCAGAAAACGATGATAGCTGTCCTTTTTGTTTCTGATTGCATTTCTATGCTGAAGTTTTTATAGGTGTTTCTATAGGCTTTGTGTAGCAGAGTGGTTCTACAAGCAAGTCAGTGCATCATGATGTGGTTTCAGAGAGTGACAAGGTTCTGTAAATGCATTGTGAAAACAATACAGCAATGTGTTGATATTAGAAAATGTACTTTTTAATTATTATTATTTATTATAATTATTGTTCTAATTCTTATTTTTAAAAGCATGTACTTTTGAATACTTAAGTATTTTAAAAGCAAGTACTCAATTAAAATTTTGACTGAGCAACTTTACCTTGTAGTTGTGTAATATTTGACCAGGACTATTTATACTTTGACTCAAGTACTGGGGTTGAATACTTTGCCCACGACTGCCCATATGTGCAATTCACTTTAATATGTATGATTATTTTGCACATTGGTGCCTGTTAATACCTGTCAGTTGCATAAGGCAACATTTAAGAGGTTGAATGTATTTTCTTGTTATTGTTGTTACAAAAAATGACACTAACAAATATGTTCATATTGTTACTGTTGTTAAAAGAATAACTCTTTGGCTGTTTGAAGTATGAAAATTCAAGTCAAATTCTGCTATGTGAGTTTCCTAATGCCTAATGTTGCCCTGCCTACTCATTTCACTCTTCTTATCAGCCGATATCTATTTGTGAGGTCACATTCCTGGGACCTGCAACAATAATCCCAAATTTGTGTGTGTGCCAAGCATATCAAATTACACTCACTAAATGGTGATGTACTGTAGAACAGGCCCTGCTGTGCTGGGCATGTAACCAGATTTTGTCCTTTGCTGCCCTACATTGTATGCAGTTATATCCATATATTTTTAAATCCTTTCAGAGCTCTCAGACCTTGGAGGTCTCAGTTTAATCACTATTTCTTGAATGTTGACCACACATGTCAAACTCAAGGCAATTATACAATTATATACAGCGCACAAGATAAATTCATGTGTCCATTATGAATGGCCCACTGGTAAATAGCACTCCCACCACTTATCCTACAAATCCTACAATGCACTGCAACAGCTGCCGTGCAAATCAACATCAACCCCTTCTCCCGCTGCTTTAATGACACACTGATCAGTGGTCAATGGATGAATGCATCAGTCAGTGACAGTACAGTGACACTTAAGCTACCCCCCAAAATAAATGACCAATCGAAAAATGAACTTTGAAAACGGGGACTTTCAAAGCAGGTACGAGACAGAGCACCTGTTTGTCGACATCGGAGGTAAACCTGTGTGCCTTGTTTGTGGAGCTCGTGTGGCTGTAATTAAAGAATATAACATAAGATGGCACTATGAGACATAACATCAGGACAAGTACAAAAACCTGGACACACAGCAGAAGCTACAGAGGGCAGAAGAATTTAAAGAGTCTGGTGTCACAGCAGGCTATGGTCACAAAAGCAAAATCACAAAGTGAAGCTGTCGTGAAAGCTAGTTTTATAGTGGCAGAAGAGAAAGCCAAATCAGCCAAATAAGCCCAGACCCAGGGAGAGTTTTTGAAGCACTGCGTGATTAAAGTGTGCAACGTCTTGTGTCCAAGCAAAAAGCAAGCATTTTCAAATGTAAGCCTCAGCAGAAATATTGTCACTGATTGGATATGTGAGCTTAATATGTGAGCTTAAATATTCTGAGCTGAAATATTCTCATTCTGCTTTATGTTATTGTTTAAGAAGAACTTTTTTTTTTTTTTTTTTTTTTATTGAGGAAAAAGTTGTTGCAGTCTGGCTGTACCAGATCATATTTCTGAATAAAACATAGTTTTAGACTGTTCAGTAAATGTTAATCCTATTTGGCCCACGACTTAGAATGTGTTTTAAATTTTGGCCCCTTCTGTGATTGAGTTTGACACCCCTGTAGACTGCAAAAAAACTAAAATATTACATTAAAGCAACTAAAATATATTGAATCAAAAGTATGAATACATATTTTGTGTGGGTCACATATGAAATGATTACTGGCAGAAATCTGCAGTGACGTTTGAATGACTTTTTTACCTAATGTTGAGTTGAATTAATGTTGAGTACATGCAAATACTGTGTGTGTGTGTGTGTGTGTGTGTGTGTGTGTGTGTGTGTGGAAGTGTGTGGAAGTGTGTTATATTTATCAACAGTCAATCTTGCATACTATTCGACCCAACAACCTAATATTTTTGTGCACATTTATGACTATGTTCAGGTAACTGAGCTCCTGACTGCTGATCTCTTACGTCTCTTAACTGACAGGAAAAGTGATTGGCAAGTGTTAAGAAAAAAAAATTAGGCTTACTTTGTCATTTGTATGTCACACTTTGGCCTTTGTTATGACATCCACTGAAAATTGTTGTCTCATCTTGAACCGATGCAACTGTAGTTTTATTCCATACCTGGCATGGTATGATCCAATAAGTTAAATTGAGATGAATAAATCTGCTATTCAGGTGGAGACGGTTAACTAGGAACCTGGCTGGGTGTCACCAGAGAAAGCTGGCAGCAGGAGAGCAACTGAGATGTTGGTGGGAGACTAGGCCTGAGACTTGATGAGTGACAGGCCTGGTGAAGGCTGTCGACCCCAGGTTACCTTGTGTAGTCACACAAACAATGAGAAACAGTCTGCTGATGGAGACAGAAAAGACATGAAATGTCTCCTTAAGCAGAACTGAAGTGTCTGTTTATTTACTTTATATCCATGTGATAAATATCCAAATGTCAATTAGATGGTAATCTGCATGACAAAGAAATAAAAACAAAATGATTTGATTACAGTAATTATTCACTTACAATGATCAATTTGACCCAGTCAGATGTGATCACTATGAGAGGTTTCTACTGTATACTGCAGACTGATCATAGGAATGGATGGATAGGAAATGTTGCAGGACATCTGGTAAACAGGTGAATAGTGGCAAAAATGTGGGATGGGGAAGTGAGAATGTGACTGGAGACAGAAACAGAGTGGTAGAATATAACACTTTGTGTCATTTGATCGTGTATCTTCAGTGTATCTTGAATTCCACATCAGTTCAGGTGAAAAATAACTGCAGATAATAAAATTGTTAAATGGTCCTACATAGTCTGCTTATATAATTCAGAGAAAGTAACTCATAGTTCATGATGTGAGGAGGTTGTTGATGACTGATACAGCAGGTGATCTTTAGCAACACTCCTTAAATCTTGTTGTAACTCAGATTAATCAGGTGTAAGTTTAACTTAAACCATGAAACATGGCAAAGGCAACATCATTTAAAGGCCAAGTGCTTTGTATTTTAACTATAATCTTGGAAATGTAATGAATGTATTCTCACTCATGATCCAATTGTTAAGAGATTACATTATCAGAGAAATTCATTCAATAATATTTAAATATCTTAACATTACTAATACTATCAAATTTGTTTACTGTCCATTTGTTTGAATTGTGTGCAGAAAAAGTATTCATTCTGTCCCATTGAATTTAGTGCAGTTTTTATGACTCAGTGCCCCGACCCATGATTGCTTTCTTTGTGTTCCTCTCTGGTCTCAGCAGGATTATATAACATTTGGGTCCAAACAGTGCCCCCAGGAGGCCAAAACTGGAAGCCAGGATGGCAAACACCTCCACTGCATCTGCATATTTACCTGGTGAGCTGATATAAGCAGGGACAAAGGCCACCCACACAGCACAGAAAATTAGGATACTGAAAGTGATGAGTTTGGCCTCATTGAAGCTATCTGGAAGATTCCTTGATATGAATGCAATCAGAAAACTGAGGATAGCCAGTAAGCCAATATAACCAAGTAACACTGCAAAACCAACTGTGGACCCAACTACACATTCATAAACTATTTTGTCATTGTGGTATTGAGTGTTTTTATGAGGAACTGGTGAGGCAGATACAAGCCAGGCAGTGCAGATTGCTGCCTGAACAGAAGTAAGAAACATAACTGTTCCTCTCTGCTGCAAAACACCAAACCACTTCAGACTGGCTCCACCTCCTGGCTTGGAGGCCTTGAACACAGCCAGAACCAACATGGTTTTCACCAGGATGCATGAGATGCAAAGCACAAAGCTGATCCCAAATGCTGCATGTCTCAGCTGGCATGTCCACAGTCTGGGACGGCCAATAAACAGCAGTGAACACAGGAAACATAACTGAAGAGACAGCAATATCTGGAAACTCAGTTCTGAATTGTTGGCACGTACTATAGGTGTTCTGCGATGATAGATGAAGATGCTTAGGACAACAGCACAGATACATGTGCCCAACAATGAGGCAGCTGTCAAGCAGATACCCAGAGGCTCATGGTAGGAGAGGAACTCTATTTTCTTGAGAACACAGTGGTCACGCTGGGGGCTGGGCCAGAAGTCCTCTGGACAACTGGTGCACTCCATGGAGTCTGTGAAAAACGAGACAGCCTCAAGATACATGTTTATACTGTATCAATAAAGTACCATGTTTAAAACTGAATATCAACCAGTCTCATTGCTGATCTTTCCCTCAGAACAAGGGATGCAGTCAAAACAGCACACAGGTTCTCCTTTCTTTCTGGCCATGCGGGTACCTGGAGGACAGCTCTCACTGCACACTGACTGTGGTGGCTATAGGGAGAAAATCAAATATCTGTAATTATGTCATTACTTTAGACTTCTATAATGGGTCATCAAAAGGGAATATGAAAAATCATAGTTAACCTTTTTTGAGTCAAAGTTCCAGAAGATTTTATCTTCATCAATTGTGAGTTCTTCTCCTTTGAAGGTCGACCTTTTAACCTCACCCACATTCTGAAATTTAGTTCTTCCATCAGGGAGCCACAGCCAGTTCATGATATCATATATTGGTAAAACATCCCCATTCTTATCAAATGACACTTGATCACCAAAGGATGTGGTGAAGTTGACCTTTTCCAAGTAATACAACAGCTATCAATATCAGAGTGAGGGATAGAGGAAAACCAAACAGGACAGATGAAAAAGAAATACATATGTCTATGGTGAGCACAATAGTAGCATTCAATAATCACATTCAAGACATCAACATATTACTGACCTAGGAATGCTTTCCACTGCTATTAATCAGTGGTAGGGAAAATTCTTTCAGGTATTTGTTTTGCACTTTACAATTAGTGCCCTCATAGCCTTGTATTTAATCCTATAACCCAAATGCTACTCTACAAAAAACACAAAAGTATGTGATTTTGTCATATAAACAGGTGGAGTGTAAACTGATATCACACCTGCCATGGCTCCAGTCCTTTCAAACTGCCACAGCTGTGCCCACTGAAAGGCCCTCTCCCTGGCTCACACTGCAGCAGGTCATCAAGGGCATACGCCAGAGCATACACAGCCTTGTAAACATTATACTCTGGCCTGAGGTTTGAAATATCCAAAAATTCAGTCTCTACATTCTCTAGATCTTCCTGTCCAGTGCATAATGCTCCCCCAGTGTCTACACCTGCTATAGGTGGGGCAAATCTACACTGAAATGTGTATTCCCAAAACTGGTTCACCTGAAACATGTTGAAAACAGTGTGTGTTATAAACAATACATTATCCTTCTAATTACCAGATAAGATTGCATGGTTAATCCCTCACCATGCTATTTCCATAGCTGCTGTTGTGGTGGGGATCAGGACGTATTTGTAGGAGGAATTCTCTGAGCCCTGGAATTTCCCCTCGTCGGATGGCGATGCCCAGTGTGCCAGCCAGGTATGGCATAAGTTGTGGAGCCTGGAGCACAGTAGCTGCTGTCCAAGATTCACTGGCAATCCACTGTAGGCCTGTCACATTCTGCCTCACCACCTGTGTATTATACCAAAGATATAAAATCATATGACCATGCCACTAAAGTAGTGTTTAGTTTTCTGTATTATACAGTGTAATTTTAATGAGTGAATGATCTCAATCTAAAACCGTGCCTTTAAGAAATAAGTGGTGTGATTTATTCACTTTTATATATTTGTCATAGGCCAACATGTAATTGGTTACTTATATATTTCAGTTTAACAAACAGTAAAAACATGAACTTGTATACATTAAGTTACTATTAATCTTTATTTGAAGCCCAACCTCTTCCATGAGGTTAATCATGTTTTTGTCATGTGCAAACACAATGACCACACGAGCTGTAGATTTCTTCATCACATCCACAATCCTCTGTAGTTCAGCTTTGTCATTGCTCCAAGGCAAAACCTCTAAGTAGGCCAAACAACCTTCACCAGACTGAGCCAGGTCAGATTTAAAATATCGGGCAGCGTGGAGTCCATAGTCATCATCACTGATCAGTAGACCTGCCCAAGTCCAGCCAAAGCGGTTGAGAATCTGAATCATAGCACGTACCTAATTAAACAAAGGCATGGTGACACAAAGACTGTGATGGATTTACGGAATATATTTTTCCCTGCAGTAAATGGATGTGTATTCTGAGCAATGTGTAACTGTCAATGCTTTCTTTTTATGAATTTTCATTTTGCTGATAGATGCTCACCTGGAAAGCATCACTTGGGATCGTCCTAAAGAAGGATGGAAATTTGTGCCGGTCACTCAGGCAGGAACATGTGGCAAAATAACTCACCTGTGAAAAACACAGACAGACACATCCTAAAAACATTCAAAGTCTATCTTTTCACACTTTGTTCATTTCCTGTATACAAATGACATTAAATTAATTTGAAATAAAATAAAATAAGCCAACAGAATTCTGAAATGGTAATGTGCAAAACTTACCATAGGTACTCTGTACAAACTTAAGACACTGGAGATGGCAATAGAAGGTGTAGATGAAGAATCACCCACAATCCCTATGACTGGAGGGGTTCCTACACAGGACTCATCTATTGTAAAGTGGTCTTCTTGACCACTGACTAAAGACAACGCTGCACTGAATCCAATCCCAAGGTTAATACAGGTATCATAAAGACTGTATCCCAGAGTCACATTAGGTAGCAGGTTGGAGTTTCTGTTGATCTCATCAATAGCAAAGGCCATGGTCTGAGCCCACCTGAATCCTATAACATCAAAACTAACACAAAGAATAACACTGTTTACTACTGAAAAAGACAACATGACACAGTGACTGTGTCAATATGTACATGCACAACAGATTTTGCAAAGATTTAAGCCAGTTACTGTGTAAAAAAAGTCATATGTTTAAAATAGCATATAACACAATGTGATTCTTTTTGTAAGACTTGATTGTCAAAAATGCATTCCACTAATTTATTGTCAAGTGTTTTTCCTTTTTGTTGTTTTCCTGACAGACTTACCCATGGCAGGTAGGCTGCTGTGGCTCTGAGGTAAAAGACAGGTCAGGAAAGACAGAAAAGAAGTGTGCCTGAAACAGACCACCAAGAACCACATCTCCAGCTTTGTGCATCCCATTTAGTTGAAACTGTCCCTGTAACTGGCAGGAAGGGGAATAAAGAGGGGAGGACATCACAGAAGTAAAGCAGGAATACAACATGAAATACCTGAGCAAGAGCAATTTGATCTCTAAAAATCCACTCATGACTTTTGTCTTGTTTACCCCTCTTCTGAGACTACTCTTTTTTTTTTGCCATGTCAGCCCCTTTTATTGACTTGCAATATTGTTTAATCTTGCACACCACCCATTAGGTCATGAGTAAAAGTAGGGGGTAGGACCTAAAATACATTTCATTTGTAACTGTGTATTGAGGCAGAATTAATTAGTGCACTCCCAACAGTCATCTTCCCAACCCAAACTGAATTTGGGGACGACTGCAATGATTGAACTTCCCCGGAATTTGCAATCTATCTTAAGTTTTAGATGAAGTAAATTGACTGTTTCATCTTTCAGTGAACCATCTGTTTGCATTGTTGTCTTCAGAATCAGTCTGCAGTCCTGCGTAGATACATACATGAAAATAATCCCAAATTTGTGTGAGTACAGTCATGAATGTGCACAAAAAAATACGCTGATGGGTCCAGTAGTATGCCACGCCCACAGATAGCTGCTGGCAGAGCCTCCTTTTCATGGTGGCATAATGCTATACTGCTGCATGCGTCGTGATCAGCTGTTTTATGTTTAGGCTGTCAGTGTTGCAGTATGAGCACTGTATGCTTCCCACTCCCTCGCTGAGTGTGTTAACAGATGCTGCCTGATTGGTATGAAGGCCACATGGCCCCAGTTTTATTCTTTAGGGCTATCATTCTTGTTACTAACATACATTTCCCTTATGTATAACAAGAACTGTGAGTAAAGGGTCTGTGTTTAACTGTGTCACTGGGGCGCTGCAGTGGCTACACTAACACATGCAGAAACGCTGCTGCTTTGCATGTGCTTCGATGCTTGACTATACAGCTACCTTTGCTTACACCTCCGTTTTGCCCACAGCTGCAGCTTAATTCTTGGACTCTGGTGATGTACTGAAATAACTGTCAGGTCTTATTTTAGATTTGGACCATCTTAATTGTGTGCATGTGTGGACAGAAGTGTTCATCTTATGTTGTTACTAGGGGTGGTTAATCTGTCTGATTTCTCTATCTGATTCAATTACAATTATTTAGGTCCCGATTCGATTACCAACCGATTTTTGACTATTAACGATTCTTGATTAGCGATTATTGATTTTCGATTTGACAACAGTAACCCAAAATACACCACAAAGTTATTGCACCATTAAGAAAAAACAGTCAGTTGCTGAATTACTTAACTCTTATTGAGTAACAACTCAAAGCACTTCCTGTGTAGTGCAAAAAAGAAAAAAGTGGTGGGATTAGGGTTAAATTATTTTAAAAATGCACTTGTCTTTGATCTTTGTCTGTAATTATCACCATAGTTATGTAATGTAATAATGATAATAGTAATGATAATGGTAATAATATTAAAAACTTCAAACTTATACAGTGCTATACTATGTATATACTATACATATATTAGATCATTATACACTGTACAGTATAATACACAACTACGCTCTGTAGTCTGGCTCAATGTCCCGCCTACAGCACAGCACATGTGATTGGTTAGAAGTCATGATCAATCAATCAATCAGCAGACACACTGTGTCACAGACGGGGCGAGACAGAGCTGCACCGGTGAGCAGAGAGGAGCTGTGTAGAAGTTAAGACAGCTGATATCACCAAAGTTTCAATGAACATCACAGTTTGATGATCTGTTTCTTTGGTGATAGCATAGTTACATCAATGAAAAAAGTTATGGTCTGGATTTCATTCAAGGTGATGCGACGGCTTTTAAATCAGTCGCTCTTCAGAGATGCGCTGCACACAGCAGCGTCTGTCCTGTCTGCAACTCTGCATTGAGATTACAGTGACAGTAAAACTATGATGCTCACATGTGGTCCACGGATCACATGCATGCCGAACCGTAGAGGGCGATCCGTACGGGACACGGATCAACTGCGATCCATTGCAGCCCTAGTTGGTTGCTTGTTGCTGGTTGATTCTCGTCCATTTTACACACCTGCTCGTACGGCTCACTCGCTCTGGCTGCTGCACGCACTTGCGAATTGGAACTGGGCACGCTTGCGTGACATTCACAGGGTTTTTCCTGGCTCAAATTGAGGCAGAGGTGGTACCATCCTGACCATGCGCCATGATGTGCATGTATTCTGTAAATTCAACTGACTCACTTTCTTTTACAGGCAACATACTTTAAGTTAAGAGTTCCAATAAGAATATGACTATTATCATGTTAAAACATTCATTTCTTAAAACTATATACATACACAAATCAGGTGCCAACTTTAAATTGAAAGTACACTTTATCCACACATCTCGCAACCAGACACAGAACATTTCAGCCTCCTCTTTTTCATTCTGTAGAACCTCCTCATGCACTCCTTGTAGTCCAAGGCCTCCTGGTCTGGTCCATCAATGGCCACCTTACAACAGACATCCAAGTGCCTCTCCTTCAGTCTGTTACGCAGAGGTGTCTTCACCTTAAACAAAACAATTCATCATGCATTAAGTATTTTTGTATTTATTCTGATACAGACATGAAGAGTGATAGTGTTTTCAATCATATATTACAATTTTGAGTGCAGAGAAGAGCCTCTCCACATCTGCAGTCTGGACAGGGGCTGTGAGGGCGATAGCAGCTGCAAGGCTTAGGGTGGGATACAGCTCAGCAGATTCTGCAGATACAAGCCACAGAAGCACCTCCCTCCAGGGATTTGGTCTGAATAAAAGCAGTGAAAACAAAGATGAATGAAATTATTCAGTAAAACCAGACTGTTGTGGTGGTGATACAGTTAATGTAACTTAATATATAGTACCTTCAGATCAGGACTCCCCACCCTCAATCTGTATGAGCTCCACTCAGACAACAGGTCAGACTCCCTCAGTCTTGGAAACTCCTCAGCCAGTGTCCTCATCTCAGCATCCCCATACTCTGTACTAGAGTTGGCTCTGTGTTTTTGAGAAGATCTGGAAAGAGGAATAAAAAATAATGTTTCAATCACGTACACGTTGGCTTTGCGTTGTTATGCTCCTAATTGGAAACGGATTTAAGTACCCTCGCCTCGCCGACTCATCCTGTCCTGCATTCTGACCCTCGCTATCACCAGTCCCTTGTGAACTACTTTCAGACCTGACACAAATTTCCACAAAGTTGTCACCAGCATGAATTATTACATTTTAACTGCCTGTTATGTTAATTTCTCTGCTCTGTTTCACCTGGACTCTTGACTTTCCTCCTCGCGAGGTCGCTTTTTAAAGTAGTGGCTGATTTTGCCTGCCATATCTGCAACGCTAAAAATCATAAACGTTACTCTGACACGGGGGAAACTTTTTTTTTAAATAAACATGACATGCTTGGGTGCAAAAAAACAAGCAATATTTACCTGTTTGTACCATCCGCCAGAGAAAATCAGGACGCCGATAGCACCAACTAGCGGGAAAAAACTGGAAGAAACACGATTCGATCTGTTTCTTCTTCAGTAGTTGCTTCAGGTCTTTCCGGTGCACTGCTGTTGATATAGCGCCTCCATAGTGGCGCAACGCTGCAACTGCAGTTAAAATACGTAGCTGCCGCAGAGGGACATCGATCGCTCAATCAACACAGCTGGAGCTTTACGCTGTGTTGAGCGATATCAATCGCTCTGGCTGGGGGCGGCACAAAATTAGCTGGAGGCGGCCGCCACGAAATTTGGACGCAGGAAAAACCCTGCATTCAACTTCCATTGACCGCGGGATAACATTTTCTCAAAATAAAATAATGCAAAAAATAATCGATTTTTGAAAATTTAATAATCAATTCATACTCGTCCATAACATAATCGCGATTCATTAATAATTGATTTTTTACACCACCCCTAGATGTTACTGTTATTTTTTGTGGGTCTGACCATCCCACATCTACTGATCTATTTCATTTCTGTTGCTCCTGATTTGCTACCTCACACTATTACGTTTATTGATGTCAGTTAATATTATTTTTCTGTATTATTATTATTTTCTCTAAGATTCTTTTGAAGTTAATTTTTGTTTTGGCAAGCTGCACCCACCACTGTGAGGTCATTTTTGCTCCTTAACAACATCTGCATCGCAACAAGGGTCATTTATAGTAGTTGTTAACTTGGAATAGTATGACTGTTGTTGAGAAGAGGTGCCCTGCACAGGCAATGTCTGTGGGGTGGCTGGTCGCTCTATTGAGAGTATACAGATTATATTGTGATGTTTGGTTTATGATACCAACCATTTAAGTGTCCAAAAACTTTCATCAGCCCCATAGTCTATTAATTCTAACAGTTCATTAGACTGACTTTTCCAAGTGAGCATGGTGTGTAGCTGAGTAAAGGACAGGAGGACAAATTACAGGAATAGCGGCTCATGGGAATCTTACCCCTCCCAGAGAGCCTGGTCGTTTAACAGGCGATGAGGGCAAGAGGTGAGGAAGTGTCCCAACTGACCATAGTAAATGCAGCTGTTACAGGCAATGCAGCGCTGACATTCCTCTGGCCCAAGGCAGAAGTGGGGCAGCTGCATGAGTTCAGCCTCAAGTGAAGATTCCTGCATGGCCAGGGCTTGGAAAATATTGGCATCTGTCATCCATGTTCGGCCTACTGAGGTGGATGGTGGCAAAGCTCGCGGAGAAGGGAAGGGATGACGGTGAAGATGGTGGTGCTGTTTCTCCCTGGCAGAGCAGATTATCCACTTGGATAACTAGGCAGATAGCCAATAGTAGGAGGTTCTGTGTATGACATCAGTTCATTATAACCTCATTCAGTCCATGGGAAGAACAGCTTGCAACAAGTCTTCATTCCAGCCACTCTCACCAGAAAGCATCCAAAACTCCCTGGCATACTCAGCAACACCCTGGGATCCCTGATGGAGACAAAACAATGTTTAAGAGGCCTACTCGCCCCAAACTGGATGTTCAAAAATCTTGTGCATGAGTAGGACTGAGTAGGAGGCAGTAACTGCAGGGGGCTTCTCCCTCACCGCCATAGCCCAGGCCCAGCCGCTTCCTCAGAAGAGACTAATAACAAATGCAATCTTTGCTTCATCCATCCGGTAAGACAGGGGCTGTTGTTCAAACACGAGGTTACATTGCATGAGAAAAGATTGACATAATCAAAATCTCCATCATACCCATCATACCTTTCTGGTGTGGGGACCCAGTGGAGCTGGAGTAGCAGCAGGTCAGAAGCAACAAGAACAGGAGGGGGCAAGTAGACTGAGCTGATTCTCGACATCAGAAATACTCGCTGAGAGCTTTGACAACATCCCGCAGAGACTGGATAGACTGGCTGAGGAGAGCTCTTTGAACAGACACAAGCTGGTCAATGTCAAGGTCTGCTGGGTTCATTCTGGCTGGATCGGGGTATCACAGATCTAGGCTGAACCCAAATGCAGACACAGAAGGTGCAGGTAAGTTAAAAAAATAAGTCTTAAGAGGAAAAAAGTAATTTGGTTGAGGTGGGTAACTGGTGGAATCTGGTGAGAGTGAGCTCTCTGGCAGGCTTGGGCAGAAGAGAATTCTGAAAGCAGATCAAAACAATAAATCAAAAAAATCCACAAGCAAAGGTCAAGAAACAAAGGCACAAACACACCACTTGTGGCATAACGGTCTGGTAGGGACTGGATGTTGGAGCTGGCTACATGTTTGTGTGTGTGTGCATGTTACACAATCTAGCAGCGTTGCTGCCATTACTGCAGTAATAAGTCATGACTGCCAATTTGTTGTCTAGTGGTCATGTCTACAGGGGAACCCAAAATTTGCGTGATGCCATGGGTCTGGGGATCCCATACTAGACACTATGACTGTGTGAACGGAGGGAGAGAGAGAGAGGCCCAATATGATGTTTGGGAAGGAGCTGAGAGAAGCTTTTTTAAAATTATGGGACATTATAAAAACTGGTGAATGTAATCTTTAAAAGCATGTAGGTGTAGGTAAGACCCACATAAAAAATAAATACATATAATTGTACTGTCAAATGAATCCAGATAGTCTGTATAA
The DNA here is from genome assembly GCA_020091685.1 of Lutjanus erythropterus. NCBI lineage: Eukaryota > Metazoa > Chordata > Actinopteri > Lutjaniformes > Lutjanidae > Lutjanus > Lutjanus erythropterus. Next base: position 27,886,246 of record CM034594.1, on the reverse strand, counting down.
TTAACTCAGAAAGTAACTCACTTTATAATGACAGAAGGAAGGCCAGAATGCTCTTGAAGAGTGATCCAGCGGGTGAGTCTGGTTGTCTACATTACATAGGACTTCTTGGATCTTGTTTAATCAGGTATATGCTGAATTTAAACAAGTATTCTCACAAAAATGATCCCATTGGTCATAGATTTCATATTTAGTTACATTTATTCAGTATCAGTCCTACTGTTTATATTACTACTAGTCCAGGGCTTGAAGCAGGAAAAAATCCTGTGCCTGAAAATTTTTTATGCACTGGGGAGGGGAGGGGGGTGCCTGGGCTCCACTAGGTGGGTCCGGGGGAAGAAAATTTTGAACATTTGCAATCTAAATTAATTAATCTTGTGCACTTTGAGAGTATCAATCACATATCACATGAAGAAGTTGGAATGACAATTTCAAGGTTTTTAATAATGAAATATGAGCTTTTCAGCCAGCTGTCTCTTGAATTTGGGGGCAAGGCCGTGTGTTTAAATAACTAGTGTGGTTGTTGGAAACCGATAATTTAGCCAACGCATTTTTGTCTTCAGCTAACATCTTGCACATCTTGCTCCACAAGTGGTCGTGCCATTGTGAACGAGAGATCGTGTTCAGCTATAAACGCAGTCATAGGAATTTTCTGTCCATACACACGGTCGGTCATAGATGTTGGGGTGGTACCTGTAGCTGTCGCTCCTGGTAAGGTCGATGTGTGGGAGAGAGCACGGATGCCATGTGACCCGGGTCTGAAGCATGACGAACTAAAACTTTTTTCCCGCTGCTGCCATACAGTAGTTTTCTGGAGCACGGTACACAAAAACAAGCTCCTGGCTCCTTCACTTTTTGACACCAGCTACTGTGAGGCTTTCCATCTGCTCCGGCCTCCTCTATCCAACCCCAGCACCACTTATTTCACTCCCACTTCCCATCTCTTGGTTTCCTCACCTGGTTTAATGTACCTGGCATCCATGCTAGCAGTAAACAGTAAGCTCCTCACTGCTAACGTTGTCCGAGGTGATGAAAGCTTAAGGCCCGCCCTACTCTGCCTCTGATTGGCTAGAACTCCTTGGTTACCTTCAGTACCATTGGTAGTTGGAACTATCACTTCAAACGAAAAAAAAAACTTCACCAAAATATTCCTACACCAGATTTCCGGCACCGTGCCGGAGGCCTTCAAGCCCTGCTAGTCTACTTTTCTGACTGCACTATTGTATTGTAGACAGAAAAAACATTCATTCTGTTCCATGAAATTGTGACGGGTGGGTTTAGGACCCAAATGCAGCACTCTGGAAATCTGACAGTTGGTAATGACCTTTATTAGTAAACAGGCAAAACAGGAACTTGGCCAGACAAAGAAACACAGGTAACAGTTCATTCTTCGGGCTCAGAGCCCTCACGCAGTCTCTGGGTGTCAAGTTTGTGGAATTGGTTGAGCCAAACCAGGAAGCGCGAACAAGAGTAAGGACATGAGCCCATGGACCCGAACAGTTGTGTTCACTTGCTGGCAGAAGAAGCAGAAAGGGGCTTACAGGAGGCAAGGTTGACAAGGCAAGGAGTCCAAAACCAGAAGAGCAGGCCGATGAAGCAGCAGGGAAGTCAGAACCAGGTGGAGAAGTCGGAACCAGGGGAGCAGACAGAAACCAGAGACACTGAGGCAGAACTTCTGGTCAGGGACAGAAGGCTGGTGAGTTTACCAGGAGATAGGCAACACAGGCAGGTCAGAGGCAGGCAGGCAGGTAAGGAGTGCTGGAAAGTCTCACATGAATGCTGAAGAACAATCTGGCAAGGAGTAAGAGTGCTGGAGAGGCTTATATGCAGGGCTGATTGGGGATGAGCTGCAACTGTGCTTGCAGGTGAGTGGAGTTGGGCTGATGAGGTGGGAGTGGCTGGCAGGTAGAGTGGAGCAGAGGCAGAGAAAGTGGAAAATTACTGAGGCAGTAATTTCAGGTCCAGTATTTTCTGATCAGGCATCTAACAGAGTCTATCAAATAAGGTGGAAATTAGACTTTAAAATATGTCACTATTATCATTCTATCTATATCATTCTAATGTGCTTTATGTGTCTGACTGAATATGGTTGAATAAAATACTGAAATATTAATGAAACATTTTTTGATATGTATTTTAGGTAAATAAATTGGTGTGTAATTTAATAAAAAATGTTCAATGGATCAATAGATTAATCAGTTAATCAAAATTGTAAATCAGGTGCTCTACGAGAGAGCTACACTTTTGCACCTCCTCTATGGCACTGTTTTCAGCATTTAGAGAATCTGCCCTGTGACGGGAAACTTAAATCAATCACAGGTCTTTCAGGACCTGGGGGACTAGTGCAGCTGCACATGCACATTCCTTCGATGAGACCCTGAATCAGTGACGGATACTACTGCAGAAAAAGTTGCAATAAATCAGCATTAGAATAAAGAGAAAAGAGCCTAATGAGCAACATGCTCAACTAGGGACGGGAATTGTAAGATTTTTCCGATTCCATTTTCGATTCTGCTTAAAGATTCTCATTTGGAAAACAGGAGAATAAACAGGAAGCTAGACCGCAAGGAGTACTGCCGGCCTCTGAGCCAGTCAGACTCTGTCTCTCGTCATGGTCATCTAAATGTAATGCAGGAGAAGGCATTCAATTAATGTTAACAATTAGTAATAGCAGGTTTTACAATGAGGCAAATGGCGCTAACATGATAGGCAGTGTTAGTTACCTGCAGCATTAACTAGGGGTGCAACGGATCAACAAACTCATGGTTCGGATCGTATCAGTTTTGAGTCACGGATCGGATCATTTTTCAACTCAGCAAAAAAGAAAAAAGTGGTGGGATTAGGGTTAAATTATTTCAAAATTGCACTTGTCTTTGTTCTTTGTCATGTGTGGAGCTATTTCAGCTCCACGCAACCAAGATGTGGTTTGTGATGTTTGTGGAAAAACAGTAAGGAGTTGTGGCAACACAACAAACCTTGTGAAACACCTCAGGTGAAACCACAACACAGAATACAAGGCATTTATGATGAGGCGGACAGAAGAGGAGAGCACAGTGTCAGGTGCTGCTGCTAGGGCAAGACAGACGTCTCTGGTGGAGTTCTTCGGTGCTGCAGGCAGGAACTATCCAGGTACAGAGGGAGAAAATGTGGTGCTGTAAGCGGCGTTAAGCACTGTTGCTCAAAGTTGCTCAGAGTTGTTCAAATAAATAAATATGGTCATGAAATAAGTAACGAAATAAATACATGCTTCAATAAATACCTGCATGAGTTCAGCTTGGGCTAGCTTTAACTGTTAAATGAATATTTTAAAATGTAGGTATTGACAAACTTGTGCAATTATTGTGGCATTTATTTATTAAATTAAATATTTTACTGGCAATTTGAGTCACCCAGTATTATAAAACAGCAAGTGTTTGTATCCCCTTATTGTAGGCTATTTGGAGAGACTCATACATAGTTGAATCTAAATAAGATTAAGCATTCAGTGCAGAGTAGCCCCATCATTTGTTTTGCCCTGTGATTTTATATCGTTTGAAGATGCCTGGGAGAGATGACTGTGAAGGATCTCCAGCTTCTGCCCATAGTGGAAGACCAAGGTTTCCAAGGATTTGTGAGAGCTCTTGACCCAAAATATAAACTCCGAGGAAGAAAAAAAACTGACAGACTCATCTTGTAAAGATGTTTGATGAATGCAAAGGCAAAGTAAGGGAATCTTTGCAAAATGCTTCTAGTGTTGTACTTACAACTGATATGTGGACTTCAGTGTCCACAGAGGCATATTTGACTGTAACATGTCATCTCATTGAAAACTGGCAAATGAGGGAATTTGTTTTGGAAACCCACACTTTCCATGGGCAGCATACAGCAGATAATATCAGTTTAGCGCTTAAATGCATCACAGAAGAATGGGGCATAACTGACAAGGTTGTTGCAGTTGTGACAGACAATGGTGCAAATATGGTTGCTGCAGTGCACAAGGCTGGATGGAGGCATCATCCATGTTTTGCACATACACTGAATTTAATTGTAAAGGACAGTTTAAAAACTGTCCCCGAAGTGGTGTAAGTGCTGGAGAAATGCAGTGCGATCGCGATCGTATCCTTTTTTCACCACCGCACACAGGCCACACAGAAGCTCAGGGGTATTCAACAACAGTTGAAAGTGGCAGAGCGCAAGCTAATCCAGTCAGTAGATACTCGCTGGAATTCAGTTTTTTACATGCTGGAGAGGCTCTGAGAGCAAAATGAAGCTGTGACCACAGCCCTCTGTCTTTTAGGGAGGAATGCATTGTGCTTAAATGAGGGAGAATTATCCCTCATCAAGCAAACAGTTGATGCACTACGGCCATTTGAAGAAGTGACACAGGAACTTTCAGCTGAAAAGTATGTTTCAGTCTCCAAAGTAATTCCGTTCATGTCACTCATTCACAGGGCTGTAGCAGCCTGTGAACGTCAAGGCAGCTCCCTTACCACACAACTGGCACACCAATGTCAGCACAGATTCAGGGGTATTGCGAGTATTCACTGTCTAGCTGCCAGTACATTTCTGGATGTTAGGTTTAAACATCTTGGTTTTCGAAACAAAGACAATGTGGAATGTAGCGGAACAGTTGCCCAAATTCCTATCAACCCCCTCTGTACTGTAACAAGAGAGGAATAAATTATCTCAATGTGGACCAGCGTCTCAGAAGATCTAGTTTGCTCTGGGAGAGGATGCATACCAAGTAGCACAGGTGAAGCAAGACACGAGACTCAGCAGGTACAGTTAAGAAAATATAGAACATTTATTCTTTAGTTCTTGGTTTTTCTTTCTTCTTGTTTTTTCCTTTTTTTCTTTTTGATTTAAAGTAAAAGATTCACAACAAAAAAAAAACAATAGGAACAATTTTGCAAATCAGTTTACAGCATACACCATGAAAAAAAAATAAATAATAACCTCTTTTCTTCTCCTTTCAGGTTTACCAAGGAATCCAACCGTCAGGTAGTTATTTAATTCCTAATTTTGTTTAGAATGCTTTTTTAGTTGCAAGGCACTTATTAATCTTCCCCATTTTATAGTATTTTAGTTCAATAAATCCTATTTAAAGTGCCTCTAATACTAAATAGACAGGTGACTCCTTTAACTTTTAGTTGTCCCTGTTTATAACTCAATCAAGTGCTTAATTGTCCCCTTAATGGAACCAATTAAGCCAAAATAGATAAATAAAATGTTTACTAGGGTACCCTATTGGTGTTGCTCTTGCTGCATCAACCCGTATTCTCACACAGACAACAGTTTTATATAAACACAGAAATTCACAAAATAATATTTTGTATACTCCAGTTATATTGACACTAAACTCTCAAAATTGGGAATCCAATTTCAATACTCTCACAATTGGTTTATTTTCATCCAATTTCAACACTGGCTATTGCAGGTAGAGCAGCACCTATCAACCAAAATACAAAGGGATGAGCAACAACCCATATAATCTATAAACACTATAAACATTCAAGAACAGTTCAACCTTGGTCTCAATAATGAGGTTGCGAATCAAAGGTTCAGTTTGATAAGTTACTGTAGAAGTCCGCTCACGGCTATCACTTCAACTCAAGTGGAGTTGTATTCCTTTAAGGTCAGGCTCGATACCAAAGTATTTCTTGCTTAATCAAATTCTTTGTGGTCTGACGTGAAGCAGTGGTTGTGACTGTCCCACCACCTTACTGGAACTTCTTATGGTCCGTTACGAGGTGGTTGTGTGTGTTTCTTACCACTGTTAGTTGAAAGTCAATAATTCAAGCTTCTCTCTCTCTTCTCTTCTGGATCCGGTTCATGGGCATGGGTCACCACTCCAAGACCAACTACACTTCTCTCCAACAGAAGCAAGTGGAACTGAAGACTTCAGGGGTCTTGCTGGATCACCCTTTTAGTCACAGTCATCAAAAAGGGAAGGAGACGAAGAAAGGAAGAAAGAAGATCTGGCCTTGTAGTCACAAAGCCAGGAAAAGTGTCACTCACAATTCATCATGTTCTTTCCTCTGTAACACAGCTACAGCAGTGTTACCATTGTTTCTACTGTGTTGACCAATGTTACAAAAGCTTGTATCATTCAACTATAATGTCTTTAACCTTACAAAAATAAAATTACATTGCCACAATAAATACAAAAATTTGTCATTGCTCCTTTATCAATATATCATATCAACTTTCCTCATTCAGTGTTAACTATGCAAACTCTATGACAACTGCACACACACAGACTGTACAGTTAGCTTTAGCTCATTTTAGCTTCACTAGCAGAGGTAATTTCAATCACAATGTGGCTAATTGAACACTCTAGTCCTATTTCACATTTGCATAAACCTCTACGAGCATTTTCATTCAAGGCTGCACCACGTATGGTGCGTTTGCAGCGACTGCTGTTCAATTTAACATTAGCAGGCACCATAGTTTGTATTCACAGACCTTTAATAGAGCGGGCCGTGGCTAGTACGGCTAAGGCTAGCGCGGCTAACGGTCGCTAGCGCTAGCTCAGCTAACGGTTGCTAGCGGTTGCTAATGCTAACATTGCTATCACATTTCCATGCCGTTTCACCCGTTACGGCTTATTAGCTTCACATTAGCAGACATTAACATCTCAATCACTCACCGGAATTTATCTTCGGCAAAATGGAAGCAGGAGTGTTACTGCCACAGGTCTTTTTAGGGTTGGTGAATCTGGTTGGGGAGACATTTACTTTTATACTCAATATCAAAACTTTAGAAAGTGGTGGTAAATCACCGTAAGCATGCGCATTTTACTTACTCGTGTCTACTATGTTCGCTGTCTCGACACACGTCTGCAACGCTCCCTGATCAGGTAGGAAGAGAACACGCTGTGCCTCAACACGATCGTATCAACTAACTACGTGAGGGGGCGGGTTTGACCCCTTGATTGACATGGGTACTGCCAACAAAATCATCCGTGAAAACTTTCACAGGATCAATTTCTCCAACCATATATTCACCTTCCTGCGACTTCTAATTATTATGTCACTCATAATTTCTGCAAAATAGTGACATGTTTAATTACTTGCAGGCTATATTAATTTCAATAACCTCACCTTTTCTTTTTCCCTTTTCCATTATTATTATTTCTGTTTTTACAGTTAAGTAGTCATTTCATACTACTACTTATTTGTCTTAAATCACATTTTGGATTTTTTTTTCTTAAAGTTCTGGTAACCGGGGGTTACAGGAAGTAATGAAAAAATGTCTCCTCTCTGAAATGCAGGAAGTCTATCAGACAGGACAGGCAGCTCCCACTCTAGCCCCAAGCTCAACAGCTACTGTTAGCTCTACCTCATGACCTTCTACTTCAGAGCCTTCTACCTCAGGGCCAAACCAGAGTCCTGCCCCCTCAGGTTCAGCTGTATCAAAAGGAGGGATATGGACTGATTTTGACATGCAGGTTTTGTCAGGACAACATCACCGGTCAGTTGCCAGTGATGTGCTCATTGAAGTACATCGGTACTTAGAAGAAAAAGTGATTCCCTGAGATAGGGATGCACTGGTATGGTGGCAAGAACACGAACCAACCTCCCCAGCTCTGAGCAAACTAGCATTGAGATACCTGGGAATTACTGCCACTTCTGTACCGGCAGAGAGAGTCTTTTCAAAGGCAGGAGAGGTTCTGAGCAAAAAACAGAACAGACTAAAGGGGAAGACAGCAAAGATGCTATTCTTCCTTAACAAAAACTTGTGAATGAGGGAATGTGTCAATATTGGATGCTTTTGTTGAAGTGTTATTTACATGTTCAGTATTTTCATGTTAACATGTTCATGTAATGTGAATTAAGATGCAAGTTTTCATTTGTATAGTAGTTCTTAATAATTAAACAATAATTTATTTTAATGGTTTTATTATTTTACGTATTTTCTTTTTATTTAGCATTTGAAACACCATTTTCCCTCTCCTTGAACCGCCACCTTATCGTGGTGGAGGGGTTTGAGAACCTGAATGATCTTATGAGCTATGTTGTCGGGGGCTTGTTGCCCCTGGTAGGGTCTCCCAAGGCAAACAGGTCCTAGGTGACGGGTCAGACTAAGAGCAGTTCCAATGCCCCAAATGAATAGTTCAATATCAGGGATGTTTACATCGCCCGCATTGGCGTTACTGGGGCCCCACCCTGGAGCCAGGCCTGGGGTCTGCTGCTCAGACTGCTGCCCCCGCGACCTGGCCCCGGATAAGTGGAAGATGATGGATGGATGGATGGACACACCATTTTCACATATTTTATGATTGTGTCCTCTGGTTTTTCTGTTGCTGTATTAGCTCGGCTATATTGTAAATTAGGCCGTTACCTCAATATACTTCCCAGGTTTAAAATAAATAAATAAATAAATTACTATTCTTACTTACTACTATTCTTTATGGAGCTATGATTTGAAATACACTACTTTTTTTAGATTTCCCAGACACATTAGGTGTATTTGCACAAAGTATCGGTATCGGATCGGTATCACCGATACCAGCCTGAATTTTACTCAGTATCGGATCGGAAAGGAAATCGGTGGTATCGAACATCACTATCGGTTACTTTTGAGCTCATCTTCAGTTGTGTTCATTTACGTGTATCATGGAGCTTTGCAGAGTTCTGAGAGGACAGGGCGGAGCTGAGACACAGAGCTGACAGATAGCTGCTCAGAGCCGGGGAGTTCTTCAGAGCAGGGTCTGCAGCAGACTGGAGCTTCTGGAGGAAAAAAACACTGGAATTGCTGTGATCCTAGCTACTTTACTGGCAGGAGAGAAGCTCAGAGTGTATCTTTCAAACTTCTGGGATTTAATAGAGGATTGATCTTCACTCCTGCTTCAACCTTCTGCAACAACAACGAATACATAATCAAATGAGAGCTCAGAGTTTGTTTTTGAAACTTTTGGGATTAAAAAGTGAATTTATCTTCATGTTTGCTTGTAAATCTGTGTGCAGCAGCACCATGGAGGAGCGACCGCACTGTTTACAGGGCAAGAAAATGACAACATGATTTTGTACTGACATTTTTGGCCACGCGAGTCAAATTGTGTTGCCACTGAGTTGCATTTTCATCACCGCTTACATCGTGGCAAGCCACACCTGACATGAACTGCGAGCTCGACTCGTCTCCAAGTGAGCTGCAGTCATGTCAGTAAGTCAAGGAGGTAACCTTCCTTTCTGTCCCCCTCCAACAAGTGAGTGTTGTGATACTGAGCTCATTTGTGTGCAGGAAAGCAGAGAGTTTTTTTTTTTCTATCTTCACGCTGAATTGTTAGGTTTTTAAATGTAGCTTATCTCCTCTGTGTTTTTTACTGTCAGGTTTCTGTTTTATTATACACAGCTGATGTCTGTCGGTCTGTGCTCGCTCACGATTGCCTTGGTAAACTGTTGCTTACACTCATGAAAGGCATGCTGCTTGTCTAGTGGGAGGGGCTGAGGACACAGAAAACAAAACCTAACTCAGATGAGACTCAAAAATCAACCATTTTCAGGCTGCAGCTTTAAGTTATAGATGAAAGTATAAATAAACAGATGTTTCACTTGCCAGTGAAACATCTACTTGCCTTGTTTCTTTCAGAATCACTCTGCAGTCCTGAGCAGATACATCTATGAATCAGAAGAGCCACTTTGTACTGACTGTAATCCCAAACATTGTACCAAGCACACCAAATTAGACATCACCAAATATTGATGTGTCACAGGTCCTGCTATGCTGGGCATGAAACCAGATTTTAAACCTGAGGGAGACAGGAAAAAGAAGAAGACTTAACTTAATAGATTGCAGATCTCCACCAGGCCACCCAAAATATCTAGATGTAACCCCTTTGTAATCACTATCCAGTCCTTTTTGCCAAATTTGAAGAAATTCCCTCAGGGTGTTCCTCAGATATTGCATTAACGAGAGTGGGATAGACACAAGGTTACAGTGACATCTGACCTTTGTCCACCATAATGTAATCAGTTCATCCTGTGCAAGTCGCCAAGTTTGAAGACATTCCCTCAAGGCATTCTTGAGATATCATGTTCACAAGAATGAGATGGCCCAAAAACATAATGCCTCTGGCCATGGCTGGAGCTGGCATCAGGGCTTACAGAGAGGATTTTTCAAGGTTTCTCAAAGATTGTGAATAACAAAAGCCTATGAACACACAGTCATAAATGTGCACAAGCAATCAGGCTGATGGGTCCAGTAGTATGCAAGAATAGCAGCGGACAAGCTCCAGGTCTGTTGTCAAGCTTGATGGGAGACGGCTGACTGGGGACCTGGCTGGGTGTCAGCAGAGATGGCAGTTTATCTGACTGACATTGGAGGCGGAAGACTAGAAGACCTGAGGCTAGCTGAGTGAGAGGTTCGACTTGGCTGTTAATCCCCAGGATATCAAACAAGGGGCCAGGCTGGGGTCTGCTGTTACACCCCTGAAAAAGGGGTGAAATAATGATAAGAATGCTGTTTCTTCAACAAGTGTTTTCACTGAAATGAGGATGTTCTAGTAAATTCCCCTAGGCAGTGGGTGAAGACAGACGCAATCGATTTCAGACCACCAGATCAAGACCACTGTGTAGCTCACCGGTTAACATTCTCACAGCTTAAATTACACAATAAAGAATAAAGTGGACACTGTAAAATAACCACTCTTTTATGGCTTTAACCCTTTGTTAAACACATAGCAGATTTGAACTGTTTTTAATAATTTTTACAACTTTAATCCCTCCCAATGAATTTTGCTTATGAATGTATTCATGTTTTTAACCTGATCACACTTTTTAATATTATGACATAATATGAAATATTGAGCCTAGATGAGAGTGATTCAGGCTCGGGTGTGGGCTGGAATCTCAGTGACTTGGAGGCAGGCTACGATGCAGGCTGGCTACCAGGCCAGATCTTTGCTGACTGGAGGCTGGTAGGCCTGAGGCTAGCTGGTTAGGTAACAGACTGGGCTGGAGAAATGGGTTCAGGAGGCCTTCAATTTCAAAAACTGGCTTTATAGCTCCAAAGAAAAAGCCAGGCAGGGCAGGTGAGTGTCTGCTGACTCCATGTCTCGCCATGTTGTACTGTCACAGTGTGAATGGCAAGACAACAGGGGAAGGACTTTTTGGATTTAGGGCCATTATTATAACTGGCGTGTGTATCGTTAAGTCCACATCAATCCAGACAAGTAAAATATAAATACATACAATAATGTCAAATAAAAAATCACGAAGGCAGTGATACCATGTGAATTTATTCATACATTTATTTGGCATCTACCCTGATTTCACAATACCTTAATATTGCTTTATTCTCTGGCTGTATTTTTGGATTGTGTACAGAAAAAGGATTTATTCTGAGTCAGGGCTCCGACCCATGATTGCTTTCTTTGTGTTCCTCTCTGGTCTCAGCAGGATTATGTAACATTTGGGTCCAAACAGTGCCACCAAGAGGCCAAAACTATGAAACATGGCAAAAGCAACAGCATTTAAAGGGCAAGTGCTTTGTACTTTAAATACAGTCTGAGAAATGTACTGAATGTATTCTCACACATGATCCAATTGTTGAGAGATTACATTACCAGAGAATTTCATTCAATAATGTTTATATATCTAAACATTACTAATACTATTAAATTTGTTTACTCTCCATTTGTTTGTATTGTGTACAGAAAAAGTATTCATTCTGTCCCATTGAATTTAGTGCAGTTTTTATGACTCAGTGCCTCGACCCATGATTGCTTTCTTTGTGTTCCTCTCTGGTCTAAACAGGATTATGTAACATTTGGGTCCAAACAGTGCCACCAAGAGGCCAAAACTGGAAGCCAGGATGGCAAAGACCTCCACTGCATCTGCATATTTTCCTGGTGAGCTGATATAAGCAGGGACAAAGGCCACCCACACAGCACAGAAAATTAGGATACTGAAAGTGATGAGTTTGGCCTCATTGAAACTATCTGGAAGATTCCTTGCCATGAATGCAATCAGAAAACTGAGGATAGCCAGTAAGCCAATATAACCAAGTAACACTGCAAAACCAACTGCTGACCCAACTGCACACTCATAAACTATTTTGTCATTGTGGTATTGAGTGTTTTTATGAGGAACTGGTGAGGCAGATACAATCCACACAGTGCAGATTGCTGCTTGAATAGAAGTGAGAACCAGAACTGTTCCTCTCTGCTGCAAAACACCAAACCACTTGAGACTGGCTCCACCTCCTGGCTTGGAGGCCTTGAACACAGCCAAAACCACCATGGTTTTCACCAGAATGCATGAGATGCAAAGCACAAAGCTGATCCCAAATGCTGCATGTCTCAGCTGGCATGTCCACAGTCTGGGACGGCCAATAAACAGCAGTGAACACAGGAAACATAACTTCAGTGACAACAATATCTGGAAACTCAGCTCTGAATTGTTGGCACGTACTATAGGTGTTCTGCGATGATAGATGAATATGCTTAGGACAACAACACAGATACATGTGCCCAACAGTGAGGCAGCTGTCAAGCAGATACCCAGAGGTTCATTGTAGGAGAGGAACTCTGTTTTCTTAGGAACACAGTGGTCACGCTGGGGGCTGGGCCAGAAGTCCTCTGGACAACTGGTGCACTCCATGGAGTCTGTGAAAATAGGGACAGTCTTGAGATACGTGTTTGTATTGTATCTATGAATTGTCATGTTTAAAACTGAATACCAACCAGTCTCATTGCTGATCTTTCCCTCAGAACAAGGGATACAGTCAAAACAGCACACAGGTTCTCCTTTCTTTCTGGCCATGCGGGTACCTGGAGGACAGCTCTCACTACACACTGACTGGGGTGGCTATGGGAAGAAAATTAAATATATGTTATGCTATACTACCTTGTACTTATATTTTGAATTATCCATTGGGTGTCCCAAAAAATAAGTAACCTTTTTTGATTCAAAGTTCCAGAAGATTTTGCCTATATCAGTTGTGAGTTCACCATTCTTATCAAATGACACTTGATCACCAAATGATGTGGTGAAGTTGACATTTTCCAAGTAATACAAAAGCTATGAATAACAGGATAAGAGAGAGAGGAAAAGCAGAGAGAAAAGGTTAAAAATAATTGCATTTAACTATGGTGCACACATGTGGTGGTTTTGGCACAAGAGGTGGTGAAGAATAAAATTGAAGATATCAGATTCATAATATATATTGGTAAGGGATCACCATTCTTATCAAATGACACTTGATCACCAAATGATGTGGTGAAGTTGACCCTTTCCAACTAATACAAAAGCTATGAATATCAGATTAAGGGATAGAGAAAAACAAAAGAGGACAGATTAAAGAAGATTACATGTGACTATGGTGAGCACAGCAGTAGTATTCCATAATCAAATACTAGATGTCAGCACATCGCTGACCTGATAATACCATCCACTACTATTACCCAGTGGTAGGGAAAATTCTTTCGCCAAGTAGCATGTGATTTTGTAATATTAACTATCACACCTGCCATGCTACTCTACAAAAAACACAAAAGTATATGATTTTGTTACATAAACAGGTGGAGTGTAAACTGATATCACACCTGCCATGGCTCCAATCCTTTCAAACTGCCACAGCTGTGTCCACTGAAAGACCCTCTCCCTGGCTCACACTGCAGCAGGTCATCAAGGGCATATGCCAGAGCATACACAGCCTTGTACACATTATACTCTGGCCTGAGGTCTGAAACATCCAAAAATTCAGTCTCTACATTCTCTAGATCTTCCTGTCCAGTGCATAATGTTCCCCCAGTGTCTCCACCTGCTGGAGGTGGTGCAAATTTACACTGAAATGTGTGCTCCCAAAACTGGTTCACCTGAAACACATTGAAAATGGTGTGTTATAAATAATGACAATACATAAACAGATGAAATTGCATGGTAAATCTCTCACCATGCTCTTTCCATAGCTGTTGCTGTGGTGCAGATCAGGACGTATTTGTAGGAGGAATTCTCTGAGTCCTGGAATTTCTCCTCTACGGATGGCGATGCCCAGTGTGCCAGCCAGGTATGGCATAAGTTGGGGAGCCTGGAGCAGAGTAGCTGCTGTCCAAGCTTCACTGGTCAACCATTGCAGGCCTGTCACATTCTGCCTCACCACCTGTGTATTATTATAATACACAGGTGGTGTGTGTGTGTGTGTGTGTATATACATATATATATATATATTTCACCCCTATAAATTCTCTCCGTTTAACACATAATCATAAACATTAAGTTTTATACTTTAATTAAGTCATAATTAAGTTCTATTCCAAGCCCAACCTCTTCCATAAGGCCAATCATGAGACTCTGATGTGCAAACACGATGACCACACGAGCTGTGGATTTTTTCATCACATTCACAATCCTCCTTAATTCAGCTTGGTTATTGTCCCAACGTAAAACCTCTAAGTAGGCCAGACAACCTTCACCAGACTGAATAAAGTCAGATTGGAAGGACTGAGCAGCGTGGAGTCCATAGTCATCATCACTGATCAGCAGACCTGCCCAAGTCCAGCCAAAGTGTTTGAGAATCTGGATCATAGCACGTACCTAATTGAATACAGAGTGAAGAGATTAGTGTATAGGCTGAAATAGTCTTTCTGAAATGCTGCAAAACAGGGTTAACAATTGCCTTTCAGTCTTGTTATCTGAAACCAAACAACCACATCAGTGACACAAAAAATGTGACTTGTTACACAAAAGGAAAATATTTTTGCAGTAATGGGACAAGAGCACCTGCTTTTTTAAAATTAATTTTCATTTTCCTGATAGACTGTCACCTGGAAAGCATCACTTGGGATTGTCCTAAAGAAGGATGGAAATTTTTGCCGGTCACTCAGGCAGGAACATGTGGCAAAATAATTCACCTGTGAAAGACAAAACTGTAATCCCAAAAATGTTGAAAGACTTTCTAAGGCTTTCTAGGATTGATTGCTCCATGTTCACAAAAACATTCAATGTGAAATTAAGTCAAAATGATCCCCAGTAATTTTTAGGTGGCAATACAGAAAACTTACCATAGGTACTCTGTACAATCCTACGACACTGGAGATGGCAATTGAAGTAGATGATGAATCACCCACAATCCCAAGGACTGGAGAGGTTCCTACACAGGTCTTGTCTAATATAAACTGCTCCTCTTGACCACTGACTAAAGACAACGCTGCACTGAATCCAATCCTTAGATTGGCACAGTTATCATACAGACTGTATCCTAGAGTCACATTAGGGAGCAGGTTAGGGTTTCTGTTGATCTCATCAATAGCAAAGGCCATGGTCTGAGCCCACCTGAATCCTAGAACATCAAAACTAACAAAAGAAATACCACTGTTTACTACTGAAAAAATACACAGTAACTGGGTCAACATGTACATTTTGCACAACAGATTTTGCAAAGAAGTCAGCCAATTGAAACAGCTATCACTGCAATATTTAAATAAAAGAATGCAAAGAGGTATTATGTTTAAAATGACATAAATACAGTTTTTTTGTCAGAGTAATGTTTGATTTTCAAAAATACATTTTACTGATGAGATTTATTTTTTGTAATCTTTCCTTTGTTTTTTGGTTTTTCACTGACAGACTCACCCATGGCAGATTGGCTGTTCTGGCTCTGAGGTAAAAGACAGGTCAGGAAAGACAGAAAAGAAGTGGACCTGAAACAGTCCACCTAGAACCACATCTCCATCCTTGTGCATCCCTGTATGAAACTTAAACTGTCCCTGTAACTGGCAGGATGATGAATAACGAGGGGATGACAAAGCAGAAGAATAGTAGAAATACAGCATGAAATACAACAGCAAGAGAAATTTGTTCTCTGCAAATACCAACATGACTTTTCTCCTGTTTAGCCCTGAGTCTAGTCAGTGTTAATGCTATGACAACTCCCTTTATTGACTTGTTCTATGGTTCTATTTCGCACATCACCCACGAGAGTATAAACAATAGTAGGGGCAGGGCCTAAAATGTATTTCATTTGAGATCATTTAGTATTGAGGCAGAATTCATTAGTGCACTTTTAATAAAGTCTCACCATAGACATCTCTCTAACCCAGATTTAAGTTGTGGATGACTGCAATGACTGACATGTACAGAAATTTGCAGGACAGTGATTTGAGTTCATTTGTTTATCTTTAATGTCATATTTAGAGGTCTCTGATATGTATGTTAAGTTGTAGATAAAGCAGATAGACCGTTTCACCTTCCAAAAAACATCTACTTGTATTGTTGTAAAATACAGGCTTTCTTCAGAATCACTCTGCAGTCCAGAGCAGATACATGCATGTATCAGAAGAGCCAGTTTGTACTTGTACTTGAGTATAATCCCAAATTTGTGTGTGTGATAAACATACTAAATAAAGTCACCAAATGGTAACCTTGTATAAAAGGCCCTGCTACGTTGCACATGTAGCCAGATTTTAGACCTGTTAAACAGGAGAAAGTAGAGGACCAATCTCAAAAGATCTGCAGATCTCAACTCAAACTCACACTTTGTAATCACCAAACAGTCATTTGTGCCAAGTTTGACAAAATTCCCTAAAGATGTTCTGAAAATATTGCTATCATGCGCGTGGGATGGTCGTGAGGTTACAGTGACCTTTAACCACCAAAATGGTTACTGGTCTCTTTTTTTTGAAAAAAGTCCATCAAGGTGTGCTTGAGATAACGCATTCACAAGAACAGAATGAAATGGAGGACAGTGACCTTGACATTTGATCACCAAAATTGAATCAGTTCATTATTAAGTCGAAGAGGTAATGATGTGCAGACTGACCCACAACTTGGGGTGGGAGTTTTTTGGCACCTCATAATTCAATTCAGTTCTGAATCAGAGGGTTGCAATTCGATGATAAAACTATTCTTGATGCATCTTGGTATGTCAAAATTTTAAGCTTTGAAACCAAGAGGTGCTGGTTGCATAATATGCATTTGCAGTTGTTCACATTCACCCATTCTCACCAAAATGTTACGTTCTGAGCTAGGGCTGGATCCCGGATGCAGAGACTGAGACTGAGTCAGTGTTCAAAAAGGTTTATTTTCCCACACACGGGACAAAAAGACAACAAAAAAGTGAGGGCAGGTGCAGGCAGTGGTCGGCTGGCTGGCGAAGCAGGAAAAGACTGAGCAGGCGACAGCCCTGGAGCATGAGGGCTGCATAAACGGCTGGACGGAACGCAGGTGCTGCACAAAAACACAGAAGAATTAGCGTCTCAAAAAACACTAGTAATGCATGGGAGTGCAAGAGAAAAGCTGTGCTGCTTTACTGACTGGAACAGAGAGACAAGAGAGACATGAAAAGCCAGGTGAACATTCAAAGAGGCGGGCAACTTGAGTCTCATCACACAAGGATTTATTACCTTTTCAATTTCAGAGGGTCCGATGTACCTGGGGGCTAGCTTCCTGCTCTCTGTCTGCAGGGGAAGGTCACGTGAGGAGAGCCAAACCTTTTGTCCTGGCTGATAGTGAGGGGCAGTAGCGCTACGCCTGTCCGCTAACCGCTGGTTGCGGGCAGCAGTCCGCATGAGAGCCTCCCTAGCCTCTCGCCAGACCCGACGGGCTCGCCAGAGGTGCTCCTGAACAGAAGGGACTGCCACTTCAGTCTCCTGGATGGGGAAGAGGGGAGGTTGGAAACCCATGGAGGCAATGAAAGGGGACATACCTGTGGCAGAGCTGACCAGGGAGTTGTGGGCGTATTCCACCCAGGGAAGGTGGGTGGACCAGGAGGCGGGATGTCTCGAAGTGAACGCACCGAAGAGCTGACTCGAGGTTCTGGTTGGCCCGCTCCATCTGGCCGTTGGTCTGCGGATGGTACCCAGACGAAAGGCTGGCCGATGCCCCCAGAGCCTGGCAAAAGGCTCTCCAGACCTGAGAGGAGAACTGCGGGCCCCGGTCTGAGACGATGTCCTGAGGGATTCTATGGAGTCTGAACACGTGTTGGATGAGGAGGTTGGCAGTTTCTAGAGCTGAGGGGAGTTTAAGCAGAGGAACAAAATGCACTGCTTTGGAAAAACGATCTCCTATGGTCAGTATTACTGTATTACCCTCCGAAGGTGGAAGTCCAGTGACGAAGTCCACAGCAATGTGAGACCAGGGACGATGAGGGATGGGCAAGGGGCGTAGGAGGCCAGCAGGAGTCTGATGGGAGGATTTGCTGCGGGCGCAGACGGAGCAGGCGGAGACGAACTCCTTGGTGTCAGCAGCCATGGTTGGCCACCAAAAGCTGCGCTGGAGCAGGGAGAGGGTTCGATGAAAACCGGGATGACAGGCGACTTTGGAGGCGTGTCCCCACTGGAGTACAGGAGTCCTGGCGGAAGGCGGGACGAACGTCCGATTGGGAGGGCAGCTTTCAGGGATGTGTTGGTCTCGTTGAGCCTCCTGCACCACTTGCTCTATCTCCCACCTGGCTGCCCCCACCGCACAGGAGGATGGGAGGATGGTTTCCACCGGAGCGTCTTCCATAGGAGGGGTGAACTGTCGGGACAAGGCGTCGGGCTTAATGTTCCTGGACCCGGGGCGGTAGGTGAGGGAGAACTGGAACCGGCCCAGAAACAAAGCCCATCGAGCCTGCCGGGAGTTTAGACGTCGGGCCAACCGTAGGTAGGAGAGGTTCTTGTGGTCGGTCCAAACCACGAAGGGGTGTGTGTGGAGCCCTCCAGCCAATGCCTCCATTCTTGGAGGGCTAGGACCACAGCCAGCAGCTCTCTGTTGCCAACGTTGTAATTCCTCTCTGCCGGGGAGAGACGGCGAGAGAAAAAGGCACAGGGGTGCATCTTGTGGTCCACCGGGGAGCGCTGGGAGAGTACAGCTCCAACACTGGTGTCTGAGGCGTCGACTTCCACCACGAACTGGAGAGAGGAGTCTGGGTGGGAGAGCACAGGAGCAGAGGTGAATAGACACTTTAAACGGTTGAATGCGGCGTCCACTGCCTGGGACCACACAAAAGGGTGTTTACTAGAGGTGAGCTGAGTGAGTGGCGCTGCTACTTGACTATAGTTCCGAATTAACCTTCTGTAAAAATTTGCGAAACCCAAAAATCTCTGGAGGTGTTTTCTGGTGGCAGGGACAGGCCACTCGCTCACCGCTCGAACCTTGGCGGGGTCTGCCCTCAGCTGTCCTCTCTCCACCACAAAACCCAGAAAGCTGATGGAAGGAACATGAAACTCACATTTTTCTGCTTTCACAAAGAGTCTGTTCTCCAACAGTCTTCGAAGCACCAGTCTTACATGTTGGATATGCTCATCCAGGTCTCTGGAAAAAATCTAAATGTCATCCAAATATATGAACACGAACCTGTTGAGCATATCCCTCAAAACATCATTAATTAGAGCCTGGAAGATGGCTGGAGCATTGTTTAGACCGATGGGCATAACCAAGTACTCGAAATGTCCGAGGGGGGTGTTGAACGCCGTTTTCTACTCATCCCCCTCCTTGATTCTAATGAGGTGATCGGCATTACGGAGGTCTAATTTAGAGAAAATTGTGGACTGATGCAGAGGACCAAAGGCGGAATCTATCAGAGGGAGTGGGTATTTATTTTTTACGGTGATGTCATTTATCTCCCTGAAGTCAATGCAGGGGCGCAAGGTTTTATCCTTCTTCTCTACGAAGAAAAACCCTGCACCCACTGGGGAGGAGGATGGGCGGATGAGGCCCGCCGCTAGTGAGTCCATGATGTATTGCTCCACGGACTCCTTCTCTGGCTTGGACAGATTGTACAGTTTTTGGGAAGGAAAGGGGGCACCCGGGAGCAGCTCGATGGCACAGTCGTAGGGTCGATGTGGGGGAAGAGAGAGAGCCTTGTCTTTGCTGAAAACCTCCTGAAGGTCATGGTATTCTGAGGGAATGGTGGACAAGTCAATTGGTTTTTGTGGCTCAGGTGGCGAGGGGGCACTAGGGGGACTAACTGAGTGAAGGCAATGTGAATGGCAAAAAATACTCCAATTGGTGATGGCGGATGCGGACCAGTCAATATGGGGGTTATGAAGTTTTAGCCAAGGGAGACCCAGAACCAAAGGGGATGTGGGAAAGGGAATAATTAACAGAGAAATAGTTTCCAAATGGTTACCTGAGAGCTGCAGGGTCAGGGGAGCTGTACGGTGAGTGACACGAGCTAGTAACTGTCCACTCAAGGTGAGCACGTTCCTAGGCTCTGGGAGAGTCTCTGTGGGGAGATTAGCTTGGGAACACAGTTTAGAGTCAATGAAGGTGTCGTCTGCCCCACTATCAACCAGAACTTGCACAGGTAAAGAGTGGTGTGGAAATCGAAGCATACCTTGCAGTAGAATACGGGCAGAGGGTGTGGTGGAGGAGATGGTACGGCTCATCAGTGCCCCCCCGATGGCTGACGAGCCTGCCCTTTTGGCAGTTGCGGACAGGAGGTGAGGAAGTGGCCAGGCTGACCACAGTAGATACAGAGCCGGTGCTGAATGCGGCGTTCACGCTCCGCGGGAGACAATCTTGCCCTGCCCAACTGCATGGATTCCTCCATGCCATATGGAGAGGGAACATCTGGACTGGGAACTGGCGCTGGAATGGGGGTGGAGTCCCGGGAGGTCCCGCGTGGAGATGCTGACGCCAAGGAGTGGGTTGAAGCACCGGGAGGAGGGACACCCTGTCTCCCTACTCTCTCCCTACGTTTCTCTCGCAGCAGGTTATCAAGTTTAATAGCCAAAGAAATCAGTTCGTCTAGAGACTGGGTCTCGTCTCAGGCAGCCAATTCGTCCTTTATATTATCTGCAAGTCCCAGAAGAAAAACACTTTGCAATGCGCGCTCATCCCACCCGCTCTCGGCTGCCAAAATGCGGAAGTCAATAACATACTGGGAGATGGCGGCTGAACACTGGCGAAGGGAAAGGAGCCGGCTGCCGGCTTCTTTCCCTTGGACTGGGTGGTCAAATACTTTGCGCATTTCGTAAACGGAGGAGGAGTATGACTGAGTTATTGCCGAATTATTAGAAACAGCCAAAGCCCAAGAGGCAGCACGGTCAGCTAATAAACTCATTATGAAGGCAATTTTGGACCTATCAGAGGCATATGTCTGGGACTGCTGATCAAAAACCAAAGAGCACTGGTGTAAGAACTGGCTACATGTCCCTAGCTCACCCGAGTACCTGACTGACCCGGGAGAGGCTGGGTGGAGGAGCTGGAGTTGCTGCTGAGGGAGCGGTGGAAGGAGGAAGATCACCGGGAGGGGCCAGACTGGAGATCTGGTTGACGGCTTGATCCATGCGTCCTTCGAGCTGAGACACACTGGTCGTAACGTTCTGGAGGGTGCCCAGCATCTCATGAATAGTTTGCTCCATGTGGCCAACACGAGCTCCTTGCGTGGCTATAGCCTGCCGAAGTCTATCCGTCTCCGCAGGGTCCATGTTCAGGCCGGATTATTCTGTTACGTTCTGAGCTAGGCCTGGATCCCGGATGCAGAGACTGAGACTGAGTAAGTGTTCAAAAAGGTTTATTTTCCCACACACGGGACAAAAAGACAACAAAAAGCGAGGGCAGGTGCAGGCAGTGGTCGGCTGGCTGGCGAAGCAGGAAAAGGCTGAGAAGGTGACAGCCCTGGAGCACGAGGGCTGCATAAACGGCTGGACGAAACGCAGGTGCTGCACAAAAACACAGAAGAATTAGCGTCTCAAAAAACACTAGTAATCCATGGGAGCACAAGAGAAAAGCTGTGCTACTTTACTGACTGGAACGGTATTATCCGGCGCAGGAGTGGCGTCTTGACTAGGCTTATATTGCAGGTGAATGAGTAGATGAGCGCCAGGTGTGTCTCGTAGAGATGAGCCAGCCAATCACTGCCGCCGCTGTGCACACACACTGCCCTGGAGAGAAAAAAGGAGGGGGAAGGGGAGACAGGGAGAAAACACAAGGCATGCCACAAACAAACCAAAAAATCCTACAACCATGACACAAAACTCAAGAAGTAGCCCAGTTTAGAAGTAATTGTGATATACATGTTACATTTAAGGATGGGAATCTTTTTGTTGGATTTGATTCAGATCTGTTCTTAAATGAATAAAAAGGGGACACAATTTTCAGTCTCTTGGGCCAGGTTCCCTGAAATACAATGTGACCATAACTGGCAATTAAATGGGCTGCAGCTTTTTTTTAAGAAGTTAACTGCATCAATTAATCTGGTCAACTTTGTAGAAAATACCACAGGCTAAGGCATCGGGTCATATGACAAAGCAGCAGTTGGAGTAAGTTATTTATGACTTCCAGAGACATTGTGTGCAATAGTCTACCATCTACCTTTTTGTCGCCACTCTCTGTCAGTTTCCCTCTCTCTCACAAAGCACACAAGCTCCACATCCCCTGGAGTCAAAATAGGTCCTGTATATATGTAAATAAGTTTTGAAACCGTGGACTCTGTTCTTCTTCTAGCCAGTGCAGCCTGACACTAGTCTAAAAAATACAGTATTGACCTACATATAGTTAATAGATCTTCCCAGTGTACACAGGGCAGAAAGAAAGCAACGTGACAGCCTCTCTAGTCCAACAGTAGTATCAGCACTTTGGGGATTGCTGCGCTTGGTATGGTTCTGACAATTGTGCTTCTATAATAAAAGTTGGGTCGGGTTGAGTTTGGGTCGCTGATTAACACATTGTTTTGCATGATGACTCTCCTGACAAGTTGGGTGGGTGTGGGTCTTAAAAAACCCTGAATCATGCATCACTACCAAGTGGTCATGTGTGACAACTTTGGAGAAATTCCCTCAAGGTGTTCACAATAAGATGATCCAAAAAGATTATGCCTCTGGAAATGGCTGTTGTCAGAATGGAGGCACAAAGATTTTCAGTGTTTTTCAAAACTTGTGAATCACAGAGATCTTTGAGAATACAGCGATAGATAAAAAGGCTGACTCAGCAAAGACTAATCAGAGACCGTTGTGCCCTCATCCTCAAAGAGACATGGCTCAAAATGCTGACTTCTTACACCTCTTGACTGGCAGGTAGAGACTGAAAAATGATCAACAACTGCTAATGAAAAAAATAATCTTCTTACTTTGTTATGACATCCATTGAAAGTTTTTGCCTCATCTTGAACTGGCACATCTGTGGTTTTATTCCATACCTGATATGGTGTGATCCAATTTAGTTAGGAACAAACTGAGATTAATAAATCTGCTCTTCAAGTAGAAATGACCAACTGGGAACCTGACTGGATTTTGCTATAGATGGCAGGTGGCAGGTAAGCTACTGAGATGTTGGTGGGAGACTAGGCCTGAGGCTTGAGGCTGTTGACCCCAGGTAAATGGATGAACAGTGGCAATAAAGTGGGGATGGGGATGTAGGAATGTGACTGGAGGGAGAAACTGAGCAATACAATATGACACTTTGTGACATCTGATGTTGGGAAACTCAGGAGCTGAGAGATGCTGAGAGAATTCAGGGGTTCTTGAATATTGTTTTAACTCAGATTAATCACATGTAAATTTAAATTAAACCATGAAACATGGCAAAGACATCAGCTTTTGAAGAGCAAGTGATTTGTATTTTAACTATAGTTTTAAAAATGTATTGATTGTATTCTAGCACATATGATTCAATTGGTGAGAGATTACATGATCAACTGAATTTGTTCAATAATAATTAAATATCGTAACATTACTAATGCTGATAAGATTGTTTGAGTTAATGTCTTGTGTACAGAAAATTGATTAATTCTGTCCCACTGAATTAAGTGCAGTTTTTAAGAGTCAGGGCTCCGACCCATGATTGCTTTCTTTGTGTTCCTCTCTGGTCTCAGCAGGATTATGTAACATTTGGGTCCAAACAGTGCCACCAAGAGGCCAAAACTATGAAACATGGCAAAAGCAACAGCATTTAAAGGGCAAGTGCTTTGTACTTTAAATACAGTCTGAGAAATGTACTGAATGTATTCTCACACATGATCCAATTGTTGAGAGATTACATTACCAGAGAATTTCATTCAATAATGTTTATATATCTAAACATTACTAATACTATTAAATTTGTTTACTCTCCATTTGTTTGTATTGTGTACAGAAAAAGTATTCATTCTGTCCCATTGAATTTAGTGCAGTTTTTATGACTCAGTGCCTCGACCCATGATTGCTTTCTTTGTGTTCCTCTCTGGTCTAAACAGGATTATGTAACATTTGGGTCCAAACAGTGCCACCAAGAGGCCAAAACTGGAAGCCAGGATGGCAAAGACCTCCACTGCATCTGCATATTTTCCTGGTGAGCTGATATAAGCAGGGACAAAGGCCACCCACACAGCACAGAAAATTAGGATACTGAAAGTGATGAGTTTGGCCTCATTGAAACTATCTGGAAGATTCCTTGCCATGAATGCAATCAGAAAACTGAGGATAGCCAGTAAGCCAATATAACCAAGTAACACTGCAAAACCAACTGCTGACCCAACTGCACACTCATAAACTATTTTGTCATTGTGGTATTGAGTGTTTTTATGAGGAACTGGTGAGGCAGATACAATCCACACAGTGCAGATTGCTGCTTGAATAGAAGTGAGAACCAGAACTGTTCCTCTCTGCTGCAAAACACCAAACCACTTTGAGACTGGCTCCACCTCCTGGCTTGAGGCCTTGAACACAGCCAAAACCACCATGGTTTTCACCAGAATGCATGAGATGCAAAGCACAAAGCTGATCCCAAATGCTGCATGTCTCAGCTGGCATGTCCACAGTCTGGGACGGCCAATAAACAGCAGTGAACACAGGAAACATAACTTCAGTGACAACAATATCTGGAAACTCAGCTCTGAATTGTTGGCACGTACTATAGGTGTTCTGCGATGATAGATGAATATGCTTAGGACAACAACACAGATACATGCCCAACAGTGAGGCAGCTGTCAAGCAGATACCCAGAGGTTCATTGTAGGAGAGGAACTCTGTTTTCTTAGGAACACAGTGGTCACGCTGGGGGCTGGGCCAGAAGTCCTCTGGACAACTGGTGCACTCCATGGAGTCTGTGAAAATAGGACAGTCTTGAGATACGTGTTTGTATTGTATCTATGAATTGTCATGTTTAAAACTGAATACCAACCAGTCTCATTGCTGATCTTTCCTCAGAACAAGGGATACAGTCAAAACAGCACACAGGTTCTCCTTTCTTTCTGGCCATGCGGGTACCTGGAGGACAGCTCACTGCACACTGACTGGGGTGGCTATAGGAAGAAAATTAAATATATGTTATGCTATACTACCTTGTACTTATATTTTGAATTATCCATTGGTGTCCCAAAAATAAGTAACCTTTTGATTCAAAGTTCCAGAAGATTTTGCCTATATCAGTTGTGAGTTCTTCTGCTTTGAGAGCTGACGTCTTAACCTCACCCACATTCTGAAGTTTAGATCTTCCATCAGGGAGTGACAGCAGGTTCATAATATCATATATTGGTAAGGGATCACCATTCTTATCAAATGACACTTGATCACCAAATGATGTGGTGAAGTTGACATTTTCCAAGTAATACAAAGCTATGAATAACAGGATAAGAGAGAGAAAAGCAGAGAGAAAAGGTTAAAAATAATTGCATTTAACTATGGTGCACATGTGGTGGTTTGGCAGAGGTGGTGAAGAATAAAATTGAAGATATCAGATTCATAATATATATTGGTAAGGGATCACCATTCTTATCAAATGACACTTGATCACCAAATGATGTGGTGAAGTTGACCTTTCAACTAATACAAAAGCTATGAATATCAGATTAAGGGATAGAAAAACAAAGAGGACAGATTAAAGAAGATTACATGTGACTATGGTGAGCACAGCAGTAGTATTCCATAATCAAATACTAGATGTCAGCACATCTGACCTGATAATACCATCCACTACTATTACAGTGGTAGGAAAATTCTTTCGCCAAGTAGCATGTGATTTTGTAATATTAACTATCACACCTGCCATGCTACTCTACAAAAACACAAAAGTATATGATTTTGTTACATAAACAGGTGGAGTGTAAACTGATATCACACCTGCCATGGCTCCAATCCTTTCAAACTGCCACAGCTGTGTCACTGAAAGACCCTCTCCTGGCTCACACTGCAGCAGGTCATCAAGGGCATATGCCAGAGCACAGCCTTGTACACATTATACTCTGGCCTGAGGTCTGAAACATCCAAATTCAGTCTCTACATTCTCTAGATCTTCCTGTCCAGTGCAAAATGTTCCCCAGTGTCTCCTGCTGGAGGTGGTGCAAATTTACACTGAAATGTGTGCTCCCAAAACTGGTTCACCTGAAACACATTGAAAATGGTGTGTTATAAATAATGACAATACATAAACAGATGAAATTGCATGGTAAATCTCTCACCATGCTATTTCCATAGCTGTTGCTGTGGTGCAGATCAGGGCGTATTTGTAGGAGGAATTCTCTGAGTCCTGGAATTTCTCCTCTACGGATGGCGTGCCCAGTGTGCCAGCCAGGTATGGCATAAGTTGGGGCCTGGAGCAGAGTAGCTGCTGTCCAAGCTTCACTGGTCAACCATTGCAGGCCTGTCACATTCTGCCTCACCACCTGTGTATTATTATAATACACAGGTGTGTGTGTGTGTGTATATACATATATATATATATTTCACTATAAATTCTCTCCGTTTAACACATAATCATAAACATTAAGTTTTATACTTTAATTAAGTCATAATTAAGTTCTATTCCAAGCCCAACCTCTTCCATAAGGCCAATCATGAGACTCTGATGTGCAAACCATGACCACGAGCTGTGGATTTTTCATCACATTCACAATCCTCCTTAATTCAGCTTGGTTATTGTCCCAACGTAAAACCTCTAAGTAGGCCAGACAACCTTCACCAGACTGAATAAAGTCAGATTGGAAGGACTGAGCAGCGTGGAGTCCATAGTCATCATCACTGATCAGCAGACCTGCCCAAGTCCAGCCAAAGTGTTTGAGAATCTGGATCATAGCGCGTACCTAATTGAATACAGAGTGAAGAGATTAGTGTATAGGCTGAAATAGTCTTTCTGAAATGCTGCAAAACAGGGTTAACAATTGCCTTTCAGTCTTGTTATCTGAAACCAAACAACCACATCAGTGACACAAAAAATGTGACTTGTTACACAAAGGAAAATATTTTGCAGTAATGGGACAAGAGCACCTGCTTTTTAAAATTAATTTTCATTTTCTGATAGACTGTCACCTGAAAGCATCACTTGGGATTGTCCTAAAGAAGGATGGAAATTTTGCGGTCACTCAGGCAGGAACATGTGGCAAAATAATTCACCTGTGAAAGACAAAACTGTAATCCAAAAATGTTGAAAGACTTTCTAAGGCTTTCTAGGATTGATTGCTCCATGTTCACAAAACATTCAATGTGAAATTAAGTCAAAATGATCCCCAGTAATTTTAGGTGGCAATACAGAAAACTTACCATAGGTACTCTGTACAATCCTACGACACTGGAGATGCAATTGAAGTAGATGATGAATCACCCACAATCCCAAGGACTGGAGAGGTTCCTACACAGGTCTTGTCTAATATAAACTGCTCCTCTTGACCACTGACTAAAGACAACGCTGCACTGAATCAATCCTTAGATTGGCACAGTTATCATACAGACTGTATCCTAGAGTCACATTAGGCAGGTTAGGGTTTCTGTTGATCTCATCAATAGCAGGCCATGGTCTGAGCCACCTGAATCCTAGAACATCAAAACTAACAAAAGAAATACCACTGTTTACTACTGAAAAAATACACAGTAACTGGGTCAACATGTACATTTTGCACAACAGATTTTGCAAAGAAGTCAGCCAATTGAAACAGCTATCACTGTAATATTTAAATAAAAAGAATGCAAAGAGGTATTATGTTTAAAATGACATAAATACAGTTTTTGTCAGAGTAATGTTTGATTTTCAAAAATACATTTTACTGATGAGATTTATTTTTGTAATCTTTCCTTTGTTTTTGGTTTTCACTGACAGACTCACCCATGGCAGATTGGCTGTTCTGGCTCTGAGGTAAAAGACAGGTCAGGAAAGACAGAAAAGAGTGGACCTGAAACAGTCCACCTAGAACCACATCTCCATCCTTGTGCATCCCTGTATGAAACTTAAACTGTCCCTGTAACTGGGGATGATGAATAACGAGGGGATGACAAAGCAGAAGAATAGTAGAAATACAGCATGAATACAACAGCAAGAGAAATTTGTTCTCTGCAAATACCAACATGACTTTTCTCCTGTTTAGCCCTGAGTCTAGTCAGTGTTAATGCTATGACAACTCCCTTTATTGACTTGTTCTATGGTTCTATTCGCATCACCCACGAGAGAGTATAAACAATAGTAGGGGCAGGGCCTAAAATGTATTTCATTTGAGATCATTTAGTATTGAGGCAGAATTCATTAGTGCACTTTTAATAAAGTCTCACCATAGACATCTCTCTAAGATTTAAGTTGTGGATGACTGCAATGACTGACATGTACAGAAATTTGCAGGACAGTGATTTGAGTTCATTTGTTTATCTTTAATGTCATATTTAGAGGTCTCTGATATGTATGTTAAGTTGTAGATAAAGCAGATAGACCGTTTCACCTTCCAAAAACATCTACTTGTATTGTTGTAAAATACAGGCTTTCTTCAGAATCACTCTGCAGTCCAGAGCAGATACATGCATGTATCAGAAGAGCCAGTTTGTACTTGTACTTGAGTATAATCCCAAATTTGTGTGTGTGATAAACATACTAAATAAAGTCACCAAATGGTAACCTTGTATAAAGGCCCTGCTCGTTGCACATGTATTTTAGACCTGTTAAACAGGAGAAAGTAGAGGACCAATCTCAAAAGATCTGCAGATCTCAACTCAAACTCACACTTTGTAATCACCAAACAGTCATTTGTGCCAAGTTTGACAAAATTCCTAAAGATGTTCTGAAAATATTGCTATCATGCGTGGGATGGTCGTGAGGTTACAGTGACCTTTAACCACCAAATGGTTACTGGTCTCTTTTTTGAAAAAAAGTCCATCAAGGTGTGCTTGAGATAACGCATTCACAGAACAGAATGAAATGGAGGACAGTGACCTTGACATTTGATCACCAAAATTGAATCAGTTCATTATTGTCGAAGAGGTAATGATGTGCAGACTGACCCACAACTTGGGGTGGGAGTTTTTGTCATAATTCAATTCAGTTCTGAATCAGAGGGTTGCAATTCGATGTAAAACTATTCTTGATGCATCTTGGTATGTCAAAATTTTAAGCTTTGAAACCAAGAGGTGCTGGTTGCATAATATGCATTTGCAGTTGTTCACATTCACCCATTCTCACCAAAATGTTACGTTCTGAGCTAGGGCTGGATCCGGATGCAGAGACTGAGACTGAGTCAGTGTTCAAAGGTTTATTTTCCCACACGGGACAAAGAAGACAAAAAGTGAGGGCAGGTGCAGGCAGTGGTCGGCTGGCTGGCGAAGCAGGAAAAGACTGAGCAGGCAGACAGCCCTGGAGCATGAGGGCTGCATAAGCGGCTGGGCCAGGCAGCAGGTGCTGCACAAAAACACAGAAGAATTAGGCCAAAACACTAGTAATGCATGGGAGTGCAAGAGAAAAGCTGTGCTGCTTTACTGACTGGAACAGAGACAAGAGAGACATGAAAAGCCAGGTGAACATTCAAAGAGGCGGGCAACTTGGTCTCATCACACAAGGATTTATTACCTTTCAATTTCAGAGGTCCGATGTACCTGGGGCTGCTTCCTGCTCTCTGTCTGCAGAAGGTCACGTGAGGAAGCCAAACCTTTTGTCCTGGCTGATGAGGGGCAGTAGCGCTCGCCTGTCCGCTAACCGCTGGTTTGCGGCAGTCCGCATGAGACCTCCCTAGCCTCTCGCCAGACCCGGCGGGCTCGCCAGAGTGCTCTGAACAGAAGGGACTGCCACTTCAGTCTCCTGGATGGGAAGAGGGGTTGGAAACCCATGGAGGCAATGAGGGGACATACCTGTGGCAGAGCTGACCAGGAGTTGTGGCGTATTCCACCCAGGAAGGTGGGTGGACCAGGAGGCGGGATGTCTCGGAAGTGAGCGCACCAAAGAGCTGACTCGAGGTTCTGGTTGGCCCGCTCCATCTGGCCGTTGGTCTGGATGGTACCCAGGCGAAAGGCTGGCCGATGCCCCCAGAGCCTGGCAAAGGCTCTCCAGACCTGAGAGGAGAACTGCGGGCCCGGTCTGAGACGATGTCCTGAGGATTCTATGGAGTCTGAACACGTGTTGGATGAGAGGTTGGCAGTTTCTAGAGCTGAGGGAGTTTAAGCAGAGGAACAAAATGCACTGCTTTGGAAAAACGATCTCCTATGGTCAGTATGCTGTATTACCCTCCGAAGGTGAAGTCCAGTGGCCAGTCCACAGCAATGTGAGACCAGGGACGATGAGGGATGGGCAAGGGCGTAGGAGGCCAGCAGGAGTCTGATGGGAGGATTTGCTGCGGGCGCAGGCGGAGCAGGCGGAGGCGAACTCCTTGGTGTCAGCAGCCATGGTTGGCCACCAAGCTGCGCTGGAGCAGGGAGAGGGTTCGATGAAACTGGGATGACAGGCGACTTTGGGCGTGTCCCCTGGAGTACAGGAGTCCTGGCGGAGCGGGGACGAACGTCCGATTGGGAGGGCAGCTTTCAGGGATGTGTTGGTCGTTGAGCCTCCTGCACCACTTGCTCTATCTCCCACCTGGCTGCCCCCACCGCACAGGAGGATGGGAGGATGGTTTCCACGGGCGTCTTCCATAGGAGAGGTGAACTGTCGGACAAGGCGTCGGGCTTAATGTTCCTGGACCCGGGCGGTAGGTGAGGAGAACTGGAACCGCCCAGAAACAAAGCCCATCGAGCCTGCGGGAGTTTAGGCGTCGGGGCCAACCGTAGTAGGAGAGGTTCTTGTGGTCGGTCCAAACCACGAAGGGTGTGTGTGGAGCCCTCCAGCCAATGCCTCCATTCTTGGAGGCTAGGACCACAGCCAGCAGCTCTCTGTTGCCAACGTTGTAATTCCTCTCTGCCGGGAGGCGGGAGAAAAGGCACAGGGGTGCATCTTGTGGTCCACGGAGCGCTGGGAGTACAGCTCAACACTGGTGTCTGAGGCGACTTCACCACGAACTGGAGAGAGGAGTCTGGGTGGGAGAGCACAGGAGCAGAGGTGAATAGACACTTTAAACGGTTGAATCGTCCTGCTGCTGGGACCACACAAAGGGTGTTTACTAGGGTGAGCTGAGTGAGTGGCTGCTACTTGACTATAGTTCGAATTAACCTTCTGTAAAATTTGCAACCAAAATCTCTGGAGGTGTTTTCTGGTGGCAGGGACAGGCCACTCGCTCACCGCTCGAACCTTGGCGGGAGTCTGCCCTCAGCTGTCCTCTCTCACCACAAAACCCAGAAAGCTGATGGAAGGAACATGAAACTCACATTTTCTGCTTTCACAAAGAGTCTGTTCTCCAACAGTCTTGAAGCACCAGTCTTACATGTTGGATATGCTCATCCAGGTCTCTGGAAAAAATCTAAATGTCATCCAAATATATGAACACGACCTGTTGAGCATATCCTCAAAACATCATTAATTAGAGCCTGGAAGATGGCTGGAGCATTGTTTAGACCGATGGGCATAACCAAGTACTCAAATGTCGAGGGGGTGTTGAGCGCCGTTTTCTATCATCCCCTCCTTGATTCTAATGAGGTGATCGGCATTACGGAGGTCTAATTTAGAAAAATGTGGACTGATGCAGAGGACCAAAGGCGGAATCTATCAGAGGTGGTATTTATTTTTCACGGTGATGTCATTTATCTCCCTGAAGTCAATGCAGGGGCGCAAGGTTTTATCCTTCTTCTCTACGAAGAAAAACCCTGCACCCACTGGGGAGGAGGATGGGCGGATGGGCGCCGAGTGAGTCCATGATGTATTGCTCCACGGACTCCTTCTCTGGCTTGGACAGATTGTACAGTTTTTGGGAAGGAAAGGGGCACCGGGGCAGCTCGATACACAGTCGTAGGAGTGGGGGAGAGAGAGAGAGCCTTGTCTTTAAAACCTCCTGAAGGTCATGGTATTCTGAGGGAATGGTGGACAAGTCAATTGGTTTTTTGTGGCTCAGGTGGCGAGGGCACTAGGGGACTAACTGAGTGAAGGCAATGTGAATGGCAAAAATACTCCAATTGGTGATGGCGGATCGGACCAGTCAATATGGGGTTATGAAGTTTTAGCCAAGGGAGACCCAGAACCAGGGGATGTAGGAAGGAATAATTAACAGAGAAATAGTTTCCAAATGGTTACCTGAGAGCTGCAGGGTCAGAGGCTGTCAGGTGAGTGACACGAGCTAGTAACTGTCCACTCAAGGTGAGCACGTTCCTAGGCTCTGGGAGAGTCTCTGTGGGAGATTAGCTTGGGAACACAGTTTAGAGTCAATGAAGGTGTCGTCTGCCCCACTATCAACTAGAACTTGCACAGGTAAAGAGTGGTGTGGAAATCAAGCATACCTTGCAGTAGAATACGGGCAGAGGGTGTGGTGGAGGAGATGGTCGGCTCATCAGTGCCCGATGGCTGGCCAGCCTGCCCTTTGCAGTTGCGGACAGGAGGTGAGAGAAGTGGCCAGGCTGACCACAGTAGATACAGAGCAGTGCTGAATGCGGGCGTTCACGCTCCGCTGAGACAATCTTGCCCTGCCCAACTGCATGGATTCCTCCATGCCATATGGAAGGGAACATCTGGACTGGGAACTGGCGCTGGAATGGGGTGGAGTCCGGGGTCCAGCGTGGAGATGCTGACGCCAAGGAGTGGGTTGAAGCACCGGAGGAGGGACACCCTGTCTCCTACTCTCCCTACGTTTCTCTCAGCAGGTTATCAAGTTTAATAGCCAAAGAAATCAGTTCGTCTAGAGACTGGGTCGTCTCAGGCAGCCAATTCGTCCTTTATATTATCTGCAAGTCCCAGAAGAAAAACACTTTGCAATGCGCGCTCATCCCACCCGCTCTGGCTGCCAAAATCGGAAGTCAATAACATACTGGGAGATGGCGGACTGAACAGAAGGAAAGGAGCCGCTGCCGCTTCTCCCTTGGACTGGGTGGTCAAATACTTTGCATTTAAATAGCGGAGGAGTATGACTGAGTTATTGCCGAATTATTAAAACAGCCAAAGCCCAAGAGGCAGCACGGTCAGCTAATAAACTCATTATGAAGGCAATTTTGGACCTATCAGAGGCATATGTCTGGGACTGCTGATCAAAACCAAAGAGCACTGGTGTAAGAACTGGCTACATGTCCCTAGCTCACCCGAGTACCTGACTGACCCGGGAGAGGCTGGGTGGAGGAGCTGGAGTTGCTGCTGAGGGAGCGGTGGAAGGAGGAAGATCACCGGAGAGGCCAGACTGGAGATCTGGTTGGCGGCTTGATCCATGCGTCCTTGAGCTGAGACACACTGGTCGTAACGTTCTGGGAGTGCCCAGCATCTCATGAATAGTTTGCTCCATGGCCAACACGAGCTCCTTGCGTGGCTATAGCCTGCGGGGTCTATCCGTCTCCGCCGGAGTCCGTTCAGCCGGATTATTCTGTTACGTTCTGAGCTAGGCCTGGATCCGGATGCAGAGACTGAGACTGAGTAAGTGTTCAAAAGGTTTATTTTCCCACACAGGACAAAGAGAGCAAAGCGAGGGCAGGTGCAGGCAGTGGTCGGCTGGCTGGCGAAGCAGGAAAGGCTGAGAGGTGACAGCCCTGGAGCACGAGGGCTGCATAAACGGCTGGTGAAGCAGGTGCTGCACAAAAACACAGAAGAATTAGCGTCTCAAAAACACTAGTAATCCATGGAGCACAAGAGAAAAGCTGTGCTACTTTGCTGCTGGAACGGTATTATCCGGCGCAGGAGTGGCGTCTTGACTAGGCTTATATTGCAGGTGAATGAGTAGATGAGCGCCAGGTGTGTCTCGTAGAGATGAGCCAGCCAATCACTGCCGCCGCTGTGCACACACTGCCCTGGAGAGAAAAAGGAGGGAAGGGGAGACAGGGAGAAAACACAAGGCATGCCACACAAACCCAAAATCCTACAACCATGACACAAAACTCAAGAAGTAGCCCAGTTTAGAAGTAATTGTGATATACATGTACATTTAGGATGGGAATCTTTTTGTTAGATTTGATTCAGATCTGTTCTTAAATGAATAAAAGGACACAATTTTCAGTCTCTTGGGCCAGGTTCCTGAAATACAATGTGACCATAACTGGCAATTAAATGGGCTGCAGCTTTTTTAAAAGTTAACTGCATCAATTAATCTGGTCAACTTTGTAGAAAATACCACAGGCTAAGGCATGGGTCATATGACAAAGCAGCAGTTGGAGTAAGTTATTTATGACTTCCAGAGACATTGTGTGCAATAGTCTACCATCTACCTTTTGTCGCCACTCTCTGTCAGTTTCCCTCTCTCTCACAAAGCACACAAACTCCACATCCCCTGGAGTCAAAATAGGTCCTGTATATATATGATAAGTTTTGAAACCGTGGACTCTGTTCTTCTTCTAGCCAGTGCAGCCTGACACTAGTCTAAAAATACAGTATTGACCTACATATAGTTAATAGATCTTCCCAGTGTACACAGGGCAGAAAGAAAGCAACGTGACAGCCTCTCTAGTCAACAGTAGTATCAGCACTTTTGGGATTGCTGCGCTTGGTATGGTTCTGACAATTGTGCTTCTATAATAAAAGTTGGGTCGGGTTGAGTTTGGGTCGCTGATTAACACATTGTTTTGCATGATGACTCTCTGACAAGTTGGGTGGGTGTAGGTCTTAAAAACCCTGAATCATGCATCACTACCAAGTGGTCATGTGTGACAACTTTGGAGAAATTCCCTCAAGGTGTTCACAATAAGATGATCAAAAAGATTATGCCTCTGGAAATGGCTGTTGTCAGAATGGAGGCACAAAGATTTTCAGTGTTTTCAAAACTTGTGAATCACAGAGATCTTTGAGAATACAGCGATAGATAAAAGGCTGACTCAGCAAAGACTAATCAGAGACCGTTGTGCCTCATCCTCAAAGAGACATGGCTCAAAATGCTGACTTCTTACACCTCTTGGCTGGCAGGTAGAGACTGAAAAATGATCAACAACTGCTAATGAAAAAATAATCTTCTTACTTTGTTATGACATCCATTGAGAAGTTTTGCCTCATCTTGAACTGGCATCTGTGGTTTTATTCCATACCTGATATGGTGTGATCCAATTTAGTTAGGAACAAACTGAGATTAATAAATCTGCTCTTCAAGTAGAAATGACCAACTGGGAACCTGACTGGATTTTGCTATAGATGGCAGGTGGCAGGTAAGCTACTGAGATGTTGGTGGGAGACTAGGCCTGAGGCTTGAGGCTGTTGACCCCAGGTAAATGGATGAACAGTGGCAATAAAGTGGGGATGGGGATGTAGGAATGTGACTGGAGAGAAACTAGGCAATACAATATGACACTTTGTGACATCTGATGTGGGAAACTCAGGAGCTGAGAGATGCTGAGAGAATTCAGGGGTTCTTGAATATTGTTTTAACTCAGATTAATCACATGTAAATTTAACTTAAACCATGAAACATGGCAAAGACATCAGCTTTTGAAGAGCAAGTGATTTGTATTTTAACTATAGTTTTAAAAATGTATTGATTGTATTCTAGCACATATGATTCAATTGGTGAGAGATTACATGATCAACTGAATTTGTTCAATAATAATTAAATATCGTAACATTACTAATGCTGATAAGATTGTTTGAGTTAATGTCTTGTGTACAGAAAATTGATTAATTCTGTCCCACTGAATTAAGTGCAGTTTTTAAGAGTCAGGGCTCCGACCCATGATTGCTTTCTTTGTGTTCCTCTCTGGTCTCAGCAGGATTATGTAACATTTGGGTCCAAACAGTGCCACCAAGAGGCCAAAACTAGAGGCAAGGATGGCAAAGACCTCCACTGCATCTGCATATTTGCCTGGTGAACTGATATAAGCAGGGACAAAGGCCACCCACACAGCACAGAAGATCAACATGCTGAAAGTGATGAGTTTGGCCTCATTGAAGCTATCTGGGAGATTCCTTGATATAAATGCAATCAGAAAGCTGAGAATAGCCAGTAAACCAATATAACCAAGTAACACTGCAAACCCAACTGTGGACCCAACTACACACTCAAAAACTATTTTCTCATTGTGGTATTGAGTGTTTTTATGAGGAACTGGTGAGGCAGATACAAGCCAGGCAGTGCAGATTGCTGCTTGAATAGAAGTGAGAACCAGAACTGTTCCTCTCTGCTGCAAAACACCAAACCACTTCAGACTGGCTCCACCTCCTGGCTTGGAGGCCTTGAACACAGCCAGAACGACCACAGTTTTCACCAGGATGCATGAGATACAAAGCACAAAGCTGATCCCAAATGCTGCATGTCTCAGCTGGCATGTCCACAGTCTGGGACGACCAATAAACAGCAGTGAACACAGGAAACATAACTTAAGTGACAGCAATATCTGGAAACTCAGTTCTGAATTGTTGGCGCGTACTATAGGTGTTCTGCGATGATAGATGAAGATGATCAGGACAACAGCACAGATACATGTGCCCAGCAATGAGGCAGCTGTCAAGCAGATACCCAGAGGTTCACTGTAGGAGAGGAACTCTGTTTTCTTAGGAACACAGTGATCACGCTGGGGGCTGGGCCAGAAGTCCTCTGGACAACTGGTGCACTCCATGGAGCCTGTGAAAATAGGGACAATCTTGAGATACATGTTTATATTTTATCTATGAATTATCATTTTTAGTACTGAACACCAACCAGTCTCATTGCTGATCTTTCCCTCAGAACAAGGGATACAGTCAAAACAGCACACAGGTTCGCCTTTCTTTCTGGCCATGCGAGTACCTGGAGGACAGCTCTCACTGCACACTGACCGGGGTGGCTATGGAGAGAATATTAAATATCTGTTAATCTGCGCTACTTTAGACTATATGATGAGTTATCAAACGGGGATCTGAAAAATCAGAATTAACTTCTCTTGATTCAAAGTTCCAGAAGATTTTGCCTTTGTCTATTGTGAGTTCTTCTCCTTTGAAGGCCGACCTCTTAACCTCACCCACATTCTGAAGTTTGGTTCTTCCATCAGAGAGCCACAGCCAGTTCATGATATCATATATTGGTAAAACATCCCCATTCTCATCAAATGACACTTGATCACCAAATGATGTGGTAAAGTTGACCTTTTCCAAGTAATACAAAAGCTATGAATATCAGAGTGAGGAATGGAGGAAAACCAAAGTGGACAGATTAAAAAGAATTACATATGTCTATAGTGACAACAGTGGTAGTATTCAATAATCAACACATCAATATTTCCCACTGCAACTTCGCAGTGGAAGGAAAAATCCTTACAGCGATATTCTTGGCACTTCACAATTAGTAATCACATAGCCTTATATGTAATCCTATATCCAAAATATATACTGCAACAACACAAAAGCACTCCTATTTATCAGTGGTAGGGAAAGTTCTTTCAGGTATTTGCTCTGTACTTTACAATTAATAATGTTATAGCCTTGTAATTAATCCTATGCTCCAAATGCTACTCTACAAAAAACACAAAAGTATATGATTTTGTTACATAAACAGGTGGAGTGTAAACTGATATCACACCTGCCATGGCTCCAATCCTTTCAAACTGCCACAGCTGTGCCCACTGAAAGGCCCCCTCCCTAGCTCACACTGCAGCAGGTCATCAAGGGCATACGCCAGAGCATACACAGCTTTGTACACATTATACTCTGGCCTGAGGTTTGAAATGTCCAAAAAATCAGTCTCTACATTCTCTAGATCTTCCTGTCCGGTGCATAATGCTTCCCCAGTGTCTCCACCTGTTGGAGGTGGTGCAAATCTACACTGAAATGTGTATTCCCAAAACTGGTTCACCTGAAACATATTGAAAACACTGTGTTATAAATAATTACAATACAAAAAAAAGAAGTCAGATTGCATGGTTAATCTCTTACCATGCTGTTTCCAAAGCTGCTGTTGTGGTGTTCAGGACGTATTTGTAGGAGGAATTCTCTGAGCCCTGGAATTTCTCCTCGTCGGATGGCGATGCCCAGTGTGCCAGCCAGGTATGGCATAAGGTGGGGAGTCTGGAGCACAGGAGCTGCTGTCCAGGATTCGCTGGCAATCCATTGCAAGCCTGTCACATTCTGCCTCACCACCTGTGTATTATACCAAATATGTAAAATTAACAACGTAAAGTAAAACAATGTAAAGATGCACTTGTTATTTAAACCTTTCAGTTTTAGAAAAAAATCACTTAAATTAAATTAGTATTAAGTTTTATTTCAAGCCCAACCTCCTTCATGAGGTGAATCATGTTTCTGTCATGTGCAAACACAATGACCACACGAGCTGTGGATTTCTTCATCACATCCACAATCCTCTGTAGTTCAGCCTGGTCATTGCTCCAAGGCAAAACCTCTAAGTAGGCCAGACAACCGTCACCAGACTGAGCCATGTCAGATTGGAAAGATCGGGCAGCATGGAGTCCATAGTCATCATCACTGATCAGTAGACCTGCCCAAGTCCAGCCAAAGCGGTTCAGAATCTGAATTATAGCATGCACCTAATTAAATACAGAGTGAAGAGATTATTGTACAGGCTGAACAGGTTCAATAATGGACTTGGATTAATTATTGCCTTTCAGCTTTGTTATTTAAGGTCAGGCAATGTCATCAACAACACAAAGAATGTAAAAAAATATATCTTTGATTGCAGTGAAGGGATATTCTTTCTGAACAATGTAACTGTAAATGCTTTCTTTTATGAATTTTCATTTTGATGATAGATGGCCACCTGGAAAGCATCACTTGGGATCGTCCTAAAGAAGGATGGAAACTTTTGTCGGTCACTCAGGCAGGAACATGTGGCAAAATAACTCACCTGTGAAAGACACAGACTGTACATCCTAAAAATGTTCAAAGAGGTAACTGTCGCTTTCAACTTCACAGGCTTAATTGTGTCATGTTCACAACTAATATTAAAGGTGAAATTAAATTAAAATGATCCACAACAATTCTTAGATTGCAAGGTCGCAAACTTACCATAGGTACTCTGTACAAACCTAAGACACTGGAGACAGCAATAGAACGTGTAGAGGAAGATTCACCCACAACCCCTAGGACTGGAGGGGTTCCTACACAGGTTTCGTGTAATATAAACTGGTCCTCTTGACCACTGACTAAGGACAATGCTGCACTGAATCCAATCCTTAGGTTGGCACAGTTATCATACAGACTGTATCCCAGTG
Organism: Lutjanus erythropterus; assembly: GCA_020091685.1. Taxonomy (NCBI): domain Eukaryota; kingdom Metazoa; phylum Chordata; class Actinopteri; order Lutjaniformes; family Lutjanidae; genus Lutjanus; species Lutjanus erythropterus. The sequence continues at coordinate 27,847,008 of CM034594.1, read as the reverse complement.
TCACATTAGGTAGCAGGTTGGAGTTTCTGTTGATCTCATCAATAGCAAAGGCCATGGTCTGAGCCCGCCGAAATCCTAGAACATCAAAACTAACACAAAAAATTACAAGTTTTATTCCTGAAAAATACAACACGACACAGTGCCAGAGTCAACATATACATTTTGCACAACAACAGAATATATAAAGAAGTACAATTATCATAATACTTAAAGAAAAGCATGCAAATAAGTAACATGTTCAAAATAGTATAAAAAGACAAGGTATTTGTTTCACAGTAATATTTGAAAAAAAAAAAAAATCAAATATGGGATTGATTTTCTGTTTTTTCTTTCTTGTTTCCCTAAGACACTCACCCATAGCAGTTAGACTGTTGTGGCTCCGAGGTAAAAGACAGGTCAGGAAAGACAGAAAAGAAATGGACCTTAAACAGCCCACCTAGAACCACATCTCCAGCCTTGTGCATCCCATTTAGATGAAACTGTCCCTGTAACCAGCAGGGATAAAGAGGAGAGGTCATGACAGAAGGAAAGTAGGAATCCAATAACATGAAATACATGAGCAAGAGCAATCTGATCTCTAAAAATGTCCACATAATTTTCCTCCTGTTTACCCCTTTTCTGAGCCTAGTCAGTTTTCCCTGTGTCAGCCCCTTTTATTGACTTACATGTAATCTTGCAAACCACCCACCAGAGCATAAATGATAGCAGGGGCAGAGCCTGTCTGAAGCAGAATTTGTGCACTTTAAAAATATCTCCATGACCATTTGTCCAATCAAAATTTATGTTTTGAATGACGTCAATGATCAACATCTGTTGAACTTTGCAGGACGGTCATATTACAGATGCAGCCACCCTTCAGCTTCCAGTCAGCTTCCTGTCAGTTCCCAATCAATGTCAAGCCACTCAGCCCACGTGGGGATGTGCTTAGATATCCACTGTAAACACATCCATTCATTCAGTTACAGAGTGTCACCATTGGATGGCAATTTTCTCACCAAGACACATAAACCATCAGACTGAAGTACGTGACACACTCATCATGATTTTCAGTGGTGGAATGTAACAACCTGTGTAACTCGCAATTTTAAAGGACTTGTACTTAACTTAGCAGTATTTCCACTTTATGCTACCTTATTCTTCAACTGCACATCATCTCAGAGGCGAATATACTTTTATTGCATTTATTTAACATTTTGTTAGGCATACTAATTTCTTACTAGAATAAACATCCATCCATCCATTTTCTTCCGCTTATCCGGGGCTGGGTCACGGGGGCAGCAGTCTAAGCAGGGATGCCCCGACTTCTCTCTCCCTGGACACTTCCTCCAGGTCTTCCAGGAGGATCCCAAGGTGTTCCCAGGCCAGCTGAGTGACATAGTCACTCCAGCGTATCCTGGGTCTTCCCCGGGGCCTCCTCCCAGTGGGACAGGCCCAGAACACCTCCCCAGGGAGGCGTCCAGGAGACATCCGATATAGATGCCCAAGCCACCTCAGCTGGCTCCTCTCGACATGGAGGAGCAGCGGCTCTACTCGGAGCTCCTCCTGGGTGACAGAGCTCCTCACCCTATCTCTAAGGGAGTGCCCTGCCACCCTGTGGAGGAAACTCATTTCAGCTGCTTGTGTCTGAGATCTCGTTCTTTCGGTCATGACCCAAAGTTCATGACAATAGGTGAGGGTAGGAACGTAGATTGACCGGAAAATCGAGAGCTTCGCCTTTCAGCTCAGCTCCTTCTTTCCCATGACAGACTGGTGCAACAACCGCATTACTGTCAGTCAGTCATTACAGTCCAGCGTTCCATGACCAGGACGAAAACCGCATTGTTCCTCCTGGTTGGACTATCAGCCGTATTCTCCTCTCCATCTACCCTGGAATAGACTTTCCCAGGGAGGCTGAGGAGTGTGATCCCCCTATAGTTGGTGCACACCCTCCGGTCCCCCTTCTTAAATAGAGGGACCACCACCCCGGTCTGCCAGTCGAGAGGCACTGTCCCCAAATGCCATGCGATGTTGCAGAGGCATGTCAACCAAGACAGCCCTACAACATCCAGACACTTGAGGTACTCAGGGCAGATCTCATCCACCTTCCGAACTACCTCAGTGACTTAAGTTTGGGTGATGCATGAGTCAACCTCCGGGTCCCCAGCCTCTGCTTCCTCTACAGAAGGCATGTCAGCGGGATTGAGGAGATCCTCAAAGTATTCCTTCCACTGTCCAACAATATCCCCAGTCGAAGTCAACAGCTCCCCACTACCACTGTAAACAGTGTTGGCAGGGCACTGCTTCCCCCTTCTGAGGCACCGGACAGTTTGCCAGATAGTCTTCGAGGCCAACCGGTAGTCCTCCTCCATGGCCTCCCCGAACTTTTCCCATACCTGGGTTTTTGCTTCCGCAACCGCCCTGGCCACAGCACAGCTCTCCTGGAGGTAAGAGTTGAAGACCCCTCTGACAGAGGGTTCCACCAGATGTTCCCAACAGACCCTCACAATACGTTTGGGTTCCGCAGGTGATGGGCCTATAGGAAGGTGGGCCCACGTCGCTCGCTCAGGCTGGGCCCGCCCGGGTCCTGTGGGCGAAGACCCGGCCACCAGGCACTTGCCTGCAAGCCCCAACCCCGGACCGGGCTCCAGGGTGGGGCCCCGGTAACGCCAATCGGGGCGACGTAGATGACCCTGGTGTTTTACCAATCACTGGGGGCATTGGAATAAACATTATTCTGAAATGGACCATTCTACATGTTGAGTGGGCCAAATTTTACTTTTGTGGTACTTTTAAGTAAGATTTTGAATGCAGAGTATTGGTACAGTATTGCTACATCTGCTCAGTTCACAATTATTTAAATTCTTACCCATTTTTTTCCCTACTTCCACAAATGTGTTTCCCACAGAGAGCATCCCTTTGGCTTATTATCAATATTAAAGTTTATAAAGTTTCTTCAAACTGAGAAACTCACAAAATGGACTGGTTTTTTTAAGGGAGTGTAGGGAGCAGTGAGGATTGGAATAGGAGTACCAGCAAAAGCTTATCTACTCCCACCCTTGGACCTTAATGTGTTTCTGAATGTTTGCATTAATAGCCCTTACAGTTCACTTAGTGTGATGATCCGTGTGGCAGTGTGGGACAGCAAAGGCAATGAAGAGCCTTTATGGAATAGGAATGTGACAGGAAGGAAGAACAGAGAGGCACAATATAACACTTTCTGTCATTTAATGTTTGGAAACTCAGGAGCCGAGAGAGGCTTTTGCATTTACAGTCATGATTGTATCTTTAAGTCCCCATGAGTTCAGGACTAGATCAAATATGAATGCATAGCATAATTTAAATAGGTGTGAGGTTAATTTACATCAGAAAAATCACAAAGAAAGTGACAGCATTTGAAGTGTAAGTGCTTTGTAATTTAACAAAATCCTGGAAAAAAACTAGAATAACTTGTTTTTCAGTATTATTATCACATAAATGATCCAAGTTTCATATTGCAATATGTTTATTGGCATCAGCCCTGATTTCACAGGTTCTGAACATTGCTGTTACATCGATCAATTTTCTGATTATATTTTTGTACCGTATGCAGAAAAGGGATTCATTCTGTCCCATTAATTTGCATACAGTTTGTTTTAAGACTGGATACCCCGACCCATGATTGCTTTCTTTGTGTTCCTCTCTGGTCTCAGCAGGATTATGTAACATTTGGGTCCAAACAGTGCCCCCAAGAGGCCAAAACTGGAAGCCAGGATGGCAAAAACCTCCACTGCATCTGCATATTTTCCTGGTGAGCTGATATAAGCAGGGACAAAGGCCACCCACACAGCACAGAAGATCAGCATACTGAAAGTGATTAGTTTGGCTTCATTGAAACTATCTGGAAGATTCCTTGATATAAATGCAATCAGAAAACTGAGGATAGCCAATAAGCCAATATAACCAAGTAACACTGCAAAACCAACTGTGGACCCAACTGCACACTCATAAACTATTTTGTCTTTGTGGTATTGAGTGTTTTTATGAGGAAATGGTGAGGCAGATACAAGCCAGGCAGTGCAGACTGCTGCTTGAATAGAAGTAAGAACCATAACTGTTCCTCTTTGCTGCAAAACACCAAACCACTTCAGACTGGCTCCACCTCCTGGCTTGGAGGCCTTGAACACAGCCAGAACCAACATGGTTTTCACCAAGATGCATGAGATACAAAGCACAAAGCTGATCCCAAATGCTGCATGTCTCAGCTGGCATGTCCACAGTCTGGGACGACCGATAAACAGCAGTGAACACAGGAAACATAACTTAAGTGACAACAATAGCTGGTAACTCAGCTCTGAATTGTTGGCGCGTACTATAGGTGTTCTGTGATGATAGATGAAGATGCCCAGGACAACAGCACAGATACATGTGCCCAGCAATGAGGCAGCTGTCAAGCAGATACCCAGAGGCTCACTGTAGGAGAGGAACTCTGTTTTCTTAGGAACACAGTGATCACGCTGGGGGCTGGGCCAGAAGTCCTCTGGACAACTAGTGCACTCCATGGAGTCTATGAAAATAGGCACAGTCTTGAGATGCATGTTTATATAGTATCTACAACCTGCCATGTTAAAAACTGAATACCAACCAGTCTCATTGCTGATCTTTCCCTCAGAACAAAGGATGCAGTCAAAACAGCACACAGGTTCCCCTTTCCTTCTGGCCATGCGGGTACCTGGAGGACAGCTCTCACTGCACACTGACTGGGGTGGCTAAAGGGAGAAAATTAAATATCTGTTATTCTACACTACTTTGCACTGCTATTTTTAGTTATCCATTAGGGGCCTGGAAAATCAGATGCAACCTTTTTTGATTCAAAGTTCCAGAAGATTTTGTCTTCATCAATTGTGAGTTCTTCTCCTTTGAAGGCCGACCCCTTAACCTCACCCACAATCTGAAGTTTTGGCCTTCCATCAGGGAGTGGCAGTAAATTAATGACTTCATATATTGGTAAGGCATCACCATTCTCATCAAATGACACTTGATCACCAAATGGTGTGGTGAAGTTGATCTTTTTCAAGTAATACAAAAGCTATGTATATCAGAATAGACAGAATAGACAGACAGTAGAAACCAAAGAGTATGGGTTAAACAATAGCTACATATGGCTATGGTGAATACAGCAGCAGTATCGAACAGTCAAATTAATAATTAAAGACTTCATTGTTGGGTTTCTCAGACATACTCCAATTGGTTTAGCGTCTAATTCACATTTGGGTTCAGTGAAGCTGGTTTCCTGAACCTTCTCATGAAATTTACATTGTGGTCCTCCTGTGATTTCCTGTAAAACTGTATAACCTGGCAAACAACCTGACTCCAGCAGTCAGTATCATGCCACCGTGTTGTGAGGCAGTCTCTGCTGCTCAATGAATAAAGCTAAATCTAGAACCAGCCAAAGATCTTGGACCTGAAAGAATCTTTTCTCCAACACTTGGTCCCTTACAGTTATTAGTCTCTTTGCTTTGTATTTAATGATATAGTCTAAATGCTACTCTGCAAAAAGCCTTACAACATGTGATTTTCTTATATGTACAGGTGGAGTGTGAACTGCTCTCACACCTGCCATGGCTCCAATCCATTCAAAGTGCCACAGCTGTGCCCATTAAAAGTCCCTGTCCCTGGCTCACACTGCAGCAGGTCATCAAGGGCATACGCCAGAGCATACACAGCCTTGTACACATTATACTCTGGCCTGAGGTTTGAAATGTCCAGAAAATCAGTCTCTACATTCTCCAGATCTTCCTGTCCAGTGCATAATGCTCCCCCAGTGTGTCCACCTGCTGGAGGTGGTGCAAATCTACACTGAAATGTGTGCTCCCAAAACTGGTTCACCTGAAACACATTAAAAACAGTGTGTTACAAATTATGACAATATATTATTCTTGCAATTGCCAGGTCAGTTGCGTGGTTAATCTCTCACCATGCTATTTCCATAGCTGTTGTTGTGGTGGGGATCAGGACGTATTTTTAGGAGGAATTCTCTGAGTCCTGGAATTTCTCCTCTTTGGATGGCGATGCCCAGTGTGCCAGCCAGGTATGGCAGAAGGTGAGGAGCCTGGAGCTCAGCAGCTGCTGTCCAAGAGTCACAGGCCATCCACTGCAGGCCTGTCACATTCTGCCTCACCACCTGTGTGTTATACCAAATATATAAATCCACACTGTTATGCCATTAGACAGTTTACAAAGCTGATGTCTTGTCTTACTAATTCTTACAAAAGTGCTATGCTATGTTTTACACTGTATTATGAGTAAACTAATGCATCATCATAACTGGAGTTTCATGTAATTTTACTGAGGGAATGATCTCACTCTGAAACCAAATAACAAAATGAGCGGTGTGATTCTTTCACATAACCATATCTGTCAAGTTGTTATTGGTACTTAAAGTGATCTTCACCCATCCTGACATCAGCACAGGCGTGAGAAGATATTGAGTGAAATTTCATTTTTGAGTGAACTATCACTTTAACATTTTTCAGTTTAACAAATAAACATTAACAGCATTAAGTTGTGTACTTAGATTATATTAAAATTAAAATATATTCCAAGCCCAACCTCTGCCACAAGGTTAATCATGAGAGTGTAATGTGTAAACACAATGACCACACGAGCTGTAGACTTCTTCATCACATCCACAATCCGCTGTAGTTCAGCTTGGTCATTGCTCCAAGGTAAAATCTCTACATAGGCCAGACAACCTTCACCAGACTGGATAAAATCAGATTGGAAGGATCGGGCAGCGTGGAGTCCATAGTCATCATCACTGATCAGCAGACCTGCCCAAGTCCAGCCAAAACGTCTGAGAATTTGAATCATGGCACGGACCTAAGTGAATACAGAATGAAGGGATTAGAGCATGGGCTGAAATAATTTGATAGTGAAAAACCTGCTAAACAGGTTCAACACCAAACCTGGTTTAATTATTGCCTTCCAGCTTTATGTGAAATGTGGGACATAAAGAATGTAACTGTTGTTACACAAAAGAAATGTATTTTTCATTACAGTAAAGTAGTGGTTCCCAGTGTAATTTCTTTGGAGCATCCCCTCCTTCTGTCTATTACAGGTTGAGCTGCCTTACTTCGCACACAACCACAAACACCAAACAAGAAATTATTAATTCAAAAGATTTACTATAAAACATTTACATCATTTATAATCATTTCCTTTCTTAGAACTGTTACCTGTGGTAATATATCTGGTTAATATGTCTTTCTCTGTTCTAGTGTAAGCCGAAAATATTTTATTTCAGCAACACAACAGAGCAGTTTATCCAAACATTCATCCTGACAAAAAGAATAAAGGTGAGATTTTCACAGAGCTTGAGAGGTCACAGAAGTGTTACCCACTGAGGACCTGTTTTTCAGTGAAATAATGTATCTTTGTACAAAGTTGTGTGTACAGACTGTTGTATAAATTGCGATTTTAAGTAACATGTGCAAATCTAATTTTGACCACCTCAGAGCAGCCAAAGCTTTTGGGACCCTCAGACCCAGGTTAGAAACCAGTGCAGGAAAGGAACATACTTTGTGATCAATGTTTAACTGTATGTTTTAAGAATATTCATTTGGCTGAGACATGGTCACCTGGAAAGCATCACTTGGTATCGTCCTAAAGAAGGATGGGAATTTTTGCCGGTCACTTAGGCAGGAACATGTGGCAAAATAACTCACCTGTGAAAGACACAGACTGTAAATCCTGAAAATGTTCAAAGCCATTGTTTATCTTTTTATGAAGGTTTTTCATCCATGTTTACAACTGACAAGAAATTTGAAAATAAAATAAAATCATAACAAAATAATCATACAGAATTATTAGATAGTAATTCAAAAAACTTACCATAGGTACTCTGTACAAACCTAAGACACTGGAGATGGCAATAGAACGTGTTGAGGAATAATCACCTACAATCCCTAGGACTGGAGGGGTTCCTTCACAGGTCTCGTCTAATGTGAACTGCTCCTCTTGACCACTGACTAAGGACAATGCTGCACTGAATCCAGTCCCTAGGTTGTCACAATTATCATAAAGACTGTATCCCAGAGTCACATTAGGTAGCAGATTAGAATTTCTGTTGATCTCATCAATAGCAAAGGCCATGGTCTGAGCCCACCTGAACCCTAGAACATCAAAACTAACACAAGATATACCAATTTTTACTACTGAAATATACAACATGACACAGTGACTCTGTTAACATGTACATTTTGTACAACAGATTTTTCAAAGAAGTAAACCAACTGAATAGCAACATCTACTCAAAAGTGTGCAAAAAGTCATCTGTTTAAAAACACAAACAAAAGCACACTGTCAAAAATACATTCTAATAATTTTACTTAAATATTTACTCCGTGTTTCTCCTTTCTGTTGTTTTCCTGAAGGACTCACCTATGGCAGGTAGGCTGCTGTGGCTGTGTTGTAAAAGACAGGTCAGGAAAGACAGAAAAGAAGTGGACCACAAACAGTCCACCAAGAACCAAATCGCCATTCTTGTGCATCCCATTTAGATGAAATTGTCCCTGTAACTTACAGGAGGGGGGATAATGACGGGAGGTTAATGCAGAAGGAAAGTAAGAATTCAACAGGATGAAATACACGAGCAAGAGCAATTTGATCACTAAAAATGCCCACATGATGTTCCTCTTCTTTACCCTTCCCCTTTACCCCTCTCTGTGCTTATTCACTTGTATTGCTATGTCAGCCCCTTTTATTGACTCGCAGTATTAATCTCATCAGAGCACAGCAAAAGTAGGGGCAGGGCCTAAAATACATCACATTTGACATTCATTTTGTATTAAAACAGAATCCTTGAGTTCACTTTTAACTCTTTATCCACCAGCATTTTCTGCAAAATTCACTGATTTTTCAACACCCACAGAATATTCAGTTCTATGAATATGTTAACATGGAATATATCAAAAGAAAGAACAGACCTTCTAGTTTCATTCACAAAAACTGTTTTAGCCTCATTCATTCTCTTGTTTATAAGCACTTGAATATTGGTTGGTCAAAAAATCCACTTTTCAGACAAAACACAGAGAAAACTGTTTGTGAAAGAGACATTTTTAAGCGGAATATCAACTTAAGTTTTTTTATTTTGGTTTTTAATCACTTCATGTTATGTGTGTGACATCACTGTCACCACTGTGGCTGATGTTAGCTGTGTGTGTCTGTTACTCCCTGAAAAGGGGAGATATTAATGATGACGCTCAGACACGATGCTTCCTCTCTTTCAGCAGGACTGAGAATTGTATTATTTTCAAAAAAATATTTACAACGTTTCTTTAAATGTACACATTATAACAACAATTAATTTTCTTTACATGTTTACAATTGGTACAAACTCATTTTTCTAATCTAATTTTTTTCCTTCCAGGTAAGCGAACAGGTAAGTATAACAACATTGTTTTATTTTCTCTTTAACAGGAAAAACTAAATATAAGTATTTATGAAAAGTCTATAATTCAATAAACAAGCTTACAATGTAAAATTTCACTCTATTGCAAATAATAAAAGAAATATTCTATTAAACATCCGCAGTAGTGTATCTGCTCTGTTATTTTTCTGTGCTGTTCACATTTACACACTTAGACAATGAGTGCATATTATTTCTAAAACACACATAAACAAATTAACAATTATCCACACACTTTAACACTAGCAACCTGAATGCTCTAAATGTGTATCTCACTAAGTCATATACAACCATACAGCACACAATATATGTTACGGTTGAACTAATCACGTGTCTTTCTATGCTAGCCACCGCAGAAACGGGAATTAGCTTGCTGCCTGAAGTGTGTCAATTAACAGTCAAAACGGTATAAACAATGCTTTTAACACACTCAAACTTGACTAAAGAGGCTAAAAGAACATGAGCAAAACGTGCCAGCAAACATATCTTACAGTCGAAGAGAATTTATACTCATTTTTTACCTGAAAAGGGGAGATATTAATGATGACGCTCAGACACGATGCTTCCTCTCTTTCAGCAGGACTGAGAATGAGGCATCGTGGCGAGAGCTCCCCCTTTCGGAGTTTTGCAGACATTACTAATCAATCACCGATTTCTAATCTCAAAGGATCAACAAGTCATAGATTAACTCCTTACAGGTTAAAACATTTTTTAACTGTTTTTCTTTTGAAACCTACATGAACTGTTTTTAAGCATTTTAGCTCCTCTTATAGGACTTTTACATTTTTAAACCTTTTTAACCCTTTTCTTTACACAGGATTTTATTCTTACAGGGCATTTTTACATTTATAGTCTTGGACTAATATTAATGAAATGTTTCCCTGTCACTGTCTTTTTTTTTTTAAGGACATTTTAAATAACAGTATTCAATATTCAATGAGCTTACTTACTCACCAAAAATATACATAAAAAAATCTATCTATCACATGTCCTCCACCTGAAACACTGGAGCGCTCTCTGCCCCGGCTGCAGCCTGAGTCCTAGAGGCTGGTATGTGAGCAGCCTCGCTGTGCAACCGGCTGCTGTGGATTTGGGGGACTGCAGTGCGAGCAGCCCGACTCTGCGCCCGGGCTCTGTGGCCGGGTCACTGCACTCTCTGACCCGCAGATCTGCAGGTGAGCACCAATGTTTTCATGCCACAGAACATTATCATCTTCTTCTGCTGTTCAGTTTCAGTTGTTCCCTTCTTCTTTGAGTTACGATTTTTTGTCAGAGGATCATCACAGCATTTTCCAAACACCTGACAGTCAAAACAGCAATTGACAGAATATTTTGGGCCAGAAGTGTTGTGTCTTAAATGACGAGATAATGTGTCAATGGCGGGAAAAGACTTGTCTCCATATGGCCATCTTTTCAACCTAAATTTAAGTTGTGAATGACTGTAATTATGGAGGTCTACTGAAATTTAGCATTTTTTAAAGTTGTAGATAAAGTAGCTAGACTGTTCCAGTAAAACATCTGCCTGCATTATTTTCTTCAGAATCACTGTCCAGTCCTGCACAGATACTTAAAAGAGCCACTTTGCACTGAGTATAATCCAAACTTTCTGTGTATGCCAAGCATACCAAATTAAACTCAGTAAATGGTAATAGTGTGTACAGCAAGCCTTACATTGCTGGGCATGTATCCAGATTTTAATTCATCCTTGAGTCAAACTGGTCTTCTGTGTCTAGTTGGAAAAAGTCCCTCAAGATGTTCTTGAGATATAAAATTAAAAAAAAATGGACTGACATGAAATCACAATGACCTAAATCTTTGACCACCAATATTTAATCAGTGTCTCTATGAGTTCAAGTAGTCATTTAGGCTGAGTGTGAAAAAAATCCTTCAAGACATTCTTGAGAAGAATGGGATGACCCCAAAACACTTTGCCTTTGGCCACAGCTGTTGCCGGCATAGAGGCATAAAAAATGGGTTTTCAAACTTTTTCAGAAAATGTTAATTGCAATGGTTCTGGAAGACACTCATGAATGTGCACCAAAAAATGAGGCTCTGCTGATAAAGACTGCAAGTGATCAACAACTGCAAGTGAAAAAAAAGATTTACTTTGTCTGACTGGGGTTCAGACTAGAGACTCATGTAGGCTAGCTGGCAAGGTAGCAGACTGGGCTGGAGTGATGAGCTCAGGAGGAACAGGACAGCGCTAGAGAGAAAATCTCACTTGCAGAATGCCACTTCCTGCAGTAACTCAGGGTCTCTCTTCCAGATCTTCCAGACATTCTTCCTTCCTCTGTAATTCCAAACCTCTGTCAGGAAAAAAGGGAGGCACAGTAGTAAGTGTCTGCTGAGTCCATGTTTGGACACATGTAGTAAGTGGAGATTGTCATGGTGGTGAACACAAGGCAGCAGTGGAAACACCCAAATGCAGACAGACCAGGCAGACAGGAAGACTTGTGGGAATTACTGATACACTGAAGGGCGTGTGCTTATTGGAGGGAGGCAGGGATACAGATATAAGTTTATCACAGGTACAGGCTGAGGTTCAGGCAATGCTGGCTTTAAACAAAGCACAAAGCAACATCCCAACCTTCACAATGTGGTGGAGACTTAGTGGACAAGAGTGGGGTGGTCAAGTCAGGAGGTTCAGGTGATGGAAACAGTGGGAGAGGTGTAACTGGAAGGCAGAGAGGGAAAAGTGTCAACACGTAGGCAGGTTGAGTTAGGTGACCAAGATAGAGTAACGTGAGGGTTCGATGTGTGGTGGTTGGATCACTCTAGTTGAGGATGAGCAGCAGATATTTTCTTAGGCAGCCCTTTACTGTGGTCCACACTTCAGGACTTAGACTGAGGTAAATATGTGTGAGATTTAAAGAGGCACTTCCAATAAATTATTTAACTGTTTTTAACAACACTGTTGTAAATATTTTAACTTGTAAATATGTAAATAATAATTTTGAACATAAATGTGTAAATAGTTAACTGTACAGACATTGTAAATATATTTTTTAACATATTACAAAAATAAATGAATTAACCAAACTTGTAAACCTTACAATAGACCTAGAATATCCATGTGCCCGGTTGCATATAAATTTCTCTCAGCAAAATTTTTGATGTGATGATGAGGTTGTCTGCTCTTCAGCCATTGCTGGCTTCATCTCAGACCAAAGGTAAGGAGACAATAATCTTAATTTCAATTTGCTCCATTTTTAACCATGAGAAACAGCTGAAACAGCTGTCCTCTCCCAGCTTAAATTGGTTGTCATATGCTTAACTGGTTTGCCTGTATGAGAGCAAGTGTGAGAGAGATATTATTACTATTATTTAAGTTATTCTATTATTTTATTAAACCAATTCCATCATCAGGGAAAAACATCAAGACACCAGACACAAGACTCCAGCCTACCACCCAGCCTGTATCTCAGAGAAGAGTATCTCTCACAACTAATCTGGCTGGGCTACGGAGAGAGGTTCTACTGCTGCAGAAGAAAGAAAAAAACAGAACTTAAAAATCTGAAATTCTAAATGGAAAAGAATAATCTAAATTTAAAGAACATACTACTGCAAAGCAAATTAAACACACTGACAAGTTTGGGATTAATAACCACCACACCAGTACTTGAGGAGTGAAAAAAGACACAATGAACAAACATGTATAATGGACTGCTTGAATGAATCACTTAGCAAAATAAGATAAGATTTTCTTTTATTAGTCCTATAGTGGGGAAATTTGCAGTCTTACAGCAGCAAAGTGCATAGCAAAATATAACTAGTATTAAGTAAAAACAATAAACAATGAGCTTGTAAACACAGAATACAGACAGAAGGAAATATAGAATATAGGAGTAATATAAACGAGAGCAAATATTAAAAATAGGGACAATGCAAGTCTTGTGCAAAAATACGGAAATATTGGAATGATGTCTTCTGTGAAATACAAAAGGTTCTAAGAAGGAGCCTGAACTTGAGCTGATTTCCCTCCTTCTGGTTCTTCCCAGTGGCCGTGTAACTGATATATACCAGAAAAAGAAATGTATAATGTCATGACATTTTGTCCCAGGAAAAATATTCTTCAGTATGGATTTCAGATAATGCCCCTCAGTTGTGGGATGGCATAGGACAATAATGGAATATTTACCTTTCTTACTTGTCTCCTGCACTATAAAACTAATGCCTTTGAAATAATATAGAAACCATTCCTTGATTATATTAATGTAAACATTTCTGCTATAATGAGAAGAGTATTTGTATAAAAAGAAAAAAAACTGTATTCTTTTTTTTCTTTATTTAGCTCCCATTGTATTTCACCATATACTGTATAATGTACCTCTCACATTTACTTGGAACTGATCTTTCTGTTATCTTTGGTTTTTGGGTTGTTATTCCCAGCATGTTTGTTTGTTTGTCCTGTCTTATGTAAGTTTGTTTATTGATAAAAAATAATAAACACATTAAAAAAAACAATAGGGACATAAACAAAATGAACTATAATAGTAACAATATAAAACACAAGGAAATCTAAAAAAGAGGAGCACTATAGACAGAAGGAAAGACTACTAGGAATAGTAGGAAAACAAACAGGAGGTAATATAAAAATATAAAATTACATGCATTAACATAATCCTGAGGGTGATTTTATGTAAATCAGTTTGTCCTAAGGCATCCTTGGATGACAATTTAAGTGAAATTTTAGCCAAAGTGGCTTCATGCAACTAGACACAGGACATCTGGTGGACAGGTGGAAAGCAGAAATAAAGTAAGATGGGGAAGTGAGAATGTGACTAGAGGGAGAGACAGACACACAATACCATACTTTGAATTCAGGGGCACTGCAAAAACTGTGGAGTATACACTGAACAGTTGTTGCAAGTCCACATCAGTCCAGGTCAAAAATAAATATATATAATTATGATGTTAAATGAAACCAGATAGTTTGCATAAGTAATTCAGAGAAAGTGACTCATGAAGCTGAGCGTAAGTTCAATCAGGAAGACTTTCTTTTATGCTGCCTTCATTCACAACTTTCCTTTACTCTTTATCACTCCTCCTGTTCCCTCTAATCAGCTGATTGTGGGTGTTCACCTTCCTCTGTACTATCCAATCAGATTTTGCCACGGTCTCGTTAGCCAGTCAATTTGCTGCTGCCAAACTTTAAATTGCCTCTGTCTTTGCTCTATCAGTTGTCATTCAGATAGTCGTGTGACCCTCCTCCACCCCTCTCTCCTCCAGTCATTGGACCCAGACAGCCAGAAGATGTTCACCTCAATCCTCCCTGACGCCCTCTCCTCCAGTCTTCAGGTCCAGGCAGCCAGGAGTCTGGAGCCACTACACCTCACCAGTCTCTGTTTCACCACCCATCAGCACCACCACCAGTGTCTACACTACTTTTCACTACGGCTTCATCACCCCCATTTATATATGTGCATATTGTATTCACCACGATGGGGTCTAACCACCAAAGACTTCTCATATTTCATATCTCATGCATGTGTCAATAAACTATTTCCTTTTACTCTTAGTCTCTCCTAAATTAAATAGTTTATGAAGGAGAGGAAGAGGAGGAGAAGGAGGAGAAGGAATTGTTGCACACTGATCCAGCAGGTCACCTTCAGTGAGGGAGGTGGTGGTGGTGGAACTGGTGAGGCAGATACAAGCCAGGCAGTGCAAATTGCTGCCTGAACAGAAGTAAGAACCAGAACTGTTCCTCTCTGCTGCAAAACACCAAACCACTTCAGACTGGCTCCACCTCCTGGCTTGGAGGTCTTGAACACAGCCAGAACCACCATGGTTTTCACCAGGATGCATGAGACGCAAAGCACAAAGCTGATCCCAAATGCTGCATGTCTCAGCTGGCATGTCCACAGTCTGGGACGACCAATAAACAGCAGTGAACACAAGAAACATAACTTAATTCACAAAGGTACTCTTTAAAGAGAAGTCATTTGCTATTAGAAACGTAAACTTCTGGGTTAACTGGTGAAAATATAACAACCAAATATCTTAAAAAACAAGGTTACATTACTATGGGAACATAATTAGCTCAGCTGAGTTCAAATATGGGCCATATAACTTTAAACAGGAACACAAAAACAAACAAATATGCACCTACTTTATTTTCATTCACACACAGGTTTTCCAAGGAAAACACTTGCTAAACTAGCAGCACAGTCCTCCAAAACTTTCCCCTGCTTCCCTCCCTGTATTGAGCTCCCGTTTTTCACCAGCACTAGCTTGCTCCCTAATTAACTGCAGCCACTTAACAAGTTCATGCACTGAGCAGAATACCTGGATGCACGTCACATGATCAAGTCTCTTCACAGAGTCTCTGAAACATTAATTTTGTAATTTATTTTAAATATGTGGATCGTTTAAACTGTTTTTTTTTCTTAAGTATTTTATTTTCAAATTTTCAGTTTTATATCCAAGTAACATGTAAACAACATGACAAAACAAAAACAACTACCACACACTAGAAAACACATAAAGAAATAAAAATAAAAAATAAAATAAAAAATAAAATATATAAATGAAGGAAAATACAAAATACACATACATATATATACCCTCAGTATTGTAGTTTTCAGGATGTCACATAGTCAGGTGTTACAAGGCCACAGGTAAAGGGTAGGCAAACATATACAGCAATTATTTATCTTGGAAATGGCCAATGAATGGACCCCATATGCTCAAGAATCTATTGGATGGTGCAGATTTATAGGACCATATTTTCTACATTTGTAGAAATGTGTTCCATGTCTGGAAGCTGGGAGCTGTAGATGATTTCCAGCTGGTTAAAATCATCTTTTTGGCAGTTACCATTCCGAGCATCAATGCTGCTTGTTCATCAGATGTGTAGTTCAAAGTCATCCCTGAGTACCCAAAAAGTGCCCTTTCTGGGTCAGGGGGAATGTCTCTTCCAAAGACCCCAGAGAACCACTGACATATTTCACACCAATAATTGTGTAGATGAGAACATACCCAGAAGAGGTGCGTCAAAGAGCCCTCTGCAATTTTACACCTGTCACATAATGGAGAAATAGACCGATAAATTTTGTTTAATTTGGTCTTCGAATAATGAAGTCTGTGAATGACCTTATATTGAATCAGTCTGTACCTGACATTAATTGAGCAAGATTGAATTCTAGTTAAACCTTCATTCCAAATGTCATCAGACACCTCCAGATTCAGCTCAGTGGACCAAGCATCTTTCAGATGGGTAGTGGATACAGAGGCCATAAACAGACATACAAAGCAAGACATCAGGTGTCTGGAGTCTGGGGGAAGATTGTTCAATGTCGTCTTGCCTGAAAATCCCCATTGCCAAAATATCAAAGCCCTCGCATTTGCTGCCCACTAATAGTTAAATACAGGAAGGCCTAAACCTCCTTCATTTGTCGGCTTTTGCACGTGTGCCTTTGATATGCGATGAGCTTTATATCCCTAAACAAACAGGAGAATGATGGAATCCAAATTTTTAAAGAAGGATGAAGTGAGGAAGATTGGCAAATTCTGAAATAGGTACAAGAACCTGGGGAGAGACACCATTTTGATAGCGTTAATACGCCCAATCATAGAAAGGGGCAGGGACCTCCACTTTTCTATGTTTAGTTTTAAGTTTGTGATCATATCAACATAATTGAGTTTAAATAAAAGCTTGGGGTTTCGGGGTATTTTGAGTCCTAAATATGTAAAGTGGTTCCTTACTACTTGAAATGGTAGAGCACTTAGGAACTGTAAGTCCATATTGTCCGATAGAGGCATGAACTCAATTTTACCCCAGTTAATGGTGTAACCAGAGAGCTTGCCAAATGATTCAACATAATCTAACGGGAGGAACGGAGATTTCTGGATCGGATAGATATAATAATGTATCATTGGCATAAAGACTAACAAGACTTTACAGGTTTCCTATCTTTATACCTCTGATATTGGGGTGACACCTGATTCCAACTGTGAAAGGCTCCAGAGCAACATCAAAGAGTAGGGGAGACAGAGGGTCTCCCTGTCTGACCCCGCAGTGCAGATAAAAAAGTTTGGATTTATCATTATTGGTTAGTATGGAGAACATTGGGCAGAGATGTATCATTTTAACCCATGTAATAAAGAAATTCCCAAATCCAAATCTTTGAAGTGCCTCAAACATGTATGGCCATTCTGTCTGATCAAACGCCTTTTCCGCATCCAGAGACAAGAATGCTGCTCTAGAGTCCCTCCCTCTCTCTTTGGTCAAAGCAAGGCGATGGGCCTATAACTACCCGGTTCTGTTTCTTCTTTGCCTTTTTTTATCAAAATACATACATTTGCCTCATAAAGGGACTTTGGGAATCTATTGCTGGCAATGGAGTCATTAATCATCCTTAGTAAAAGTGGGGCTAGAGTCTTATGAAATGCCTTATAGTACTCACAACCAAATCCATCTGGGCCTGGGCCTTAAACTTTCTTTTAAATCATGTAATATATGCATGGGTTTGTGTTGTTTGAAGATCACTCAAAAACAAAAGTTAGTCACCTTTGTATTAAAGTGCCAGACACATCACGCACAGACTGACAGTACATGATATAGCATTTCATGTAACTGAGAATAAACTGCATAATTAAAATGATTTCATTGAGTTCAGGATAATATAGAGTGTCATTTACACGGCACGCCCCTTAATTGATAAGACTTCTGCATAAGATACACTGGGGTATCTTCACTCTGAGCTCCTCCAGAAACCTCCTCTCTCCTCACTCCTTGTCCCTTCCAGGTGTATTTAAGCAATTGGAAAATCCTTCATCATGACAGAGGGGAAACAATTTCCAGGTCAATGAAGAAAAAAGGAGGCAAGGAGGCAAAATTCAAAGTAATGAAAAACACCCACAGTATAGTGAGCCCAGCTAATTGTGTTTTCCCCCCTTTCACGTCCTCCTGCCCTATATAACCCTGCTGCGTTACCCCTTTTAGCTGCCCTTTGTTTAAGCTTTACCTCCATCCTTTCATATGTTTTGTTTATTAGTTTAGTTGCTTTTCACATCGTTTAATTTGTGATTCAGTTTTTTCCCCAGTTTGCCTATTTTGTCATTGTTCCCTTGAGTTTTAAGTTCTGTCTTGAGTTACTTTATATGTATTGCCAACAGGGATAGCTTCTTGTTGGTTTTCTTAATTATTTTTGTGTGAGTTTCTTGATTTCAGGAGTGGAGAACCATATTGGTGAGAGGCTAGGCACCTATGGTGAGGTCCCTTCACTTTGGCATGCGAGTAGTTGCACTGGGACCCCGTAGACTACACCATTTCTTTTTTTTGAGGATTGCTGTGTCCGCTTGTGGTGATTAGTTGTAATGGGTGTTCTTAGGACCCAAAAGCAGCACTCTGAAAATCTGGGCCAGTTGGCAATGACCTTTTTTACACAAGCAGAACAGGAACTTGAGCTGACAAGGAAACACAGGTAACAGTTCCTTCTTCAGACTTGGAGCCCAAACACAGTCTCTGGGTGTCTGACTTAAGGAATGGCTTGAGCCAAACCTGGACACAGGACCAAGGGAGAAGACGTGAGACCCCAGACCCATACAGTTCCGTTCTCTAGCAGGCAGGAGTGACAGAGAGAGGCTTACTGGAGGCAAAGTTGACGAGGCGAGGAATCCAAAACCAGAAGAGCATGCCGACGAAGCAGAGGAGCAGATGAGGAGCATGCAGCAGGGAAGTCAGGACCAGGCGGAGGAGTCGGAGCCAGGAGAGCTGACAAAAGTGTGAGACACCGAGGCAGAACTCATGGTCGGGGACAGAAGGCTGGCAAGTTTACCGGGAGACAGGCAAGGTGGGCAGGTCAGAGGCAGGCAGGGTTGGCAACGGGACATCAGGCAGGTAATGAATGCTGGAAAGTCTCACATGGATACAGTAGAACAATCTGGCAAGGAGTGAGAGTGCTGGAGAGGCTTATATGCAGGCTGATTGGGAATGAGCTGCAGCTGTGCTTGCAGGTGAGTAGAGTTGGGCTGACGAGGTGGGGAGTGGCTGGTGGGTAGAGTGGAGCAGAGGCAGGGAGAGTGGAAATTTACTGAGGCAGAGGAACAGGAGGGAAACTGGGAGAATGGAGCTGTGACATTAGTGGTAGCACCCCTAGGAATTCCACCGTGTAGTCTGCCTCTCAACAAGTGACCTCTGCTGAGTTTATTAGTTTTGGGTATGTTGGGCTGGGTTTTAACTTTTGTATCTGTGACCGGGGAAAGGGGGCGTCTGACCCAAACCCCAGACCACATGGACCCGACAACGCCACTCTTCACCCAGAGAACATACACTCAACAGGTTCACACATCAGTTCTTAGATGAGACGTGTGTTTCAAGGCAATTATTTGTTGTATTGGTTCTGACTGTTATTTAAAAATATATAAATTTCTTTATTACAACATTAAACTCTATAACTCTAAAATAGTTGGAGGGGGTGTATTACCAGCGCAGGGGAGGAAGGGTGCCAACCCACAGGCTGAGGTAAGTGAGGGGGAGGGCAGGGTGCTTCACCACCACCACCAGTGTGTCATACAACTGCTCCCACTCACACTGCAAGACAGAGGCACACAAGGTTAACACAGCACAACAAAATGGCATGCAGTATAAATACCAATACTCACACTCACTATTAAAGAATGGCACACAGATTTGAGACAGAGGTACATGCAAAGAGGATGGAACTGGAGGAAACAGTGAGCCCTCCACCCAATCACCCACCACCAGCGTGGCCTAGCCACCCAACCAGCCTGCTACCAGCAGGACACCCAGCAACACAAAGCTTTCAGGCAGTTGGTTTAGCACAGAGATAAAATAAAAAAAAAACCTTGTTCAGCACCAAATAAGCAGGCCAGAGTTCAGACCTTTGCTTTGTTCACAACCAGATGAATTTACAAACAAACAAAATAAAAAGGAAAAAAAAAAAAACTAAATAACAAACAAACAAACAAAATCAAGTACAAAATACAGAAAAGTAATCACTAATAATCCTAAGAAAATTATACAATAAATAACTACAGGACAAGAACAGCAGTAGCAACAAGGCTCCTCCTAATAAAAGCAAAAAAAACACTATCACTACTACTAACAATATTAACTACAGGTTGATACAGTGGGCAAAATAGACTCTTAGGAGCTATGCTGCATTACCTCGGGCAAACAGAATGGAGCTAAACCATCTGGAAGTTGTCGCCAGGTTACCTCATTCCTACTATAAGGAGTACACATCAGTACTTGTAATATGTATATTAGTTATAGTTTATATACGACAAGGGCATACCTCCAAGCTGCAAGTTACATGGGATCAGCTGGGCACGATAGCATGCCACACTTGTTGGCCTACACGTGCGCGGTACAAATGCGTTGAGAGAACGCTAACACCGGCCAGCTCGGGTATATCCGCAAACAGCACCTGCGGGGAGGCCAGTGAAACCTTATTCAGTAAACATGCAGATACAGCGATACAGAAACCACGTAAGGAGCATACCTCAGTCTGATGTTCACCTTTCACATCGGTAACAAAGTCAGGCAATGGCGAGACAGCGCTCACCTGGCTGACTAATACTCCTTTTAAGGGAGGCTAGATTAGAAACAACTGATGTCTGTTTACTTCCTGTCTACGGCTACGGGGCGGGACAAACGGTGGGAGCTCGACTCACTACATATCCTTCACTCTTTTAGAATTTATATCAGGCCTTTTTTAGTGTATATTGTAATAAAGTAATTTTATCTACCTTCATTTCTAGTTATTAATCATAATCTTCCTTTTCAGCAGCTCCAGCCCCTGCTTTTTGCTTTGACTATTTTTGCTTATTATTAATATAATTTCTGTTTTTAATTGTGATAACACATCTCAACCTTTTATTCAGCAATGAACCCGTGTGCCTTACCATCTACTTTATAAACAATATTCAAGGTACCTTAAAGTAGTTCCTGGGGTGAAATTCCCCAGGTGGCATTGTATGGCTTACTCTAATTCTCTCCTTATTGACACCACAATTCCATACATACATACAAACCCACCTACCCCTCCCTTGCTACACTAAGAAGTTTCTAGCAAGGCACTAGGCAATATTTGAGTATTATTAAAGGGTTTTTACCTTAAATCATCTAAAGGAAATGCTTAAGGTGATTTCATTCAACATCTGATGTTTGGAAACTCAGGAGTTTTATTTTACGTCATTTAACACAATACAAAAAACAATATAAATAACGAAGATGTGCAAGGAAGACTAAAAGCCTCAAGCCGTCACATGAGAGTTGAGAAGCTTTATGACTTAAGGGGTATTACAAAAACTGATGAGTATATCTTTAAGTCCACATCATTTCCATAATTCATAAATTATGATGGGAGAAGGAACGGCTGCATGCTGCTGATGGCTGAATCAGGTATAAGGTTAACTTAAACAATGAAATGTAATAAGACAATAGATTAATAGAGAAATATAATAATAGAGGTGCAAGTGCAGTGTATTTTAATTACATCCATGAAAAATACTGAATGGATTCTCATACATATGATCCACTTAGTAAGAGATTTCACATTCAGATAGATTTATCTGGCGTCAGCCCCGCTTTCTCAATCTTTGACATTACTATAATTCTGTCCCATTAAATTGTGTACAGTTTTTATGACTCAGTGCCATGACCCATGATTGCTTTCTTTGTGTTCCTCTCTGGTCTCAACAAGATTATATAACATTTGGGTCCAAACAGTGCCCCCAAGAGGCCAAAACTGGAAGCCAGGATGGCAAAGACCTCCACTGCATCTGCATATTTACCTGGTGAGCTGATATAAGCAGGGACAAAGGCCACCCACACAGCACAGAAGATCAGCATACTGAAAGTGATGAGTTTGGCCTCATTGAAACTATCTGGAAGATTCCTTGCTATAAATGCAATCAGAAAACTGAGGATAGCCAGTAAGCCAATATAACCAAGTAACACTGCAAAACCAACTGTGGACCCAACTGCACACTCATAAACTATTTTGTCTTTGTGGTATTGAGTGTTTTTATGAGGAAATGGTGAGGCAGATACAAGCCAGGCAGTGCAGATTGCTGCCTGAATAGAAGTGAGAACCATTACTGTTCCTCTCTGCTGCAAAACACCAAACCACTTCAGACTGGCTCCACCTCCTGGCTTGGAGGCCTTGAACACAGCCAGAACCAACATGGTTTTCACCAGGATGCATGAGATGCAAAGCACAAAGCTGATCCCAAATGCTGCATGTCTCAACTGGCATGTCCACAGCCTGGGGTGACCAATAAACAGCAGTGAACACAGGAAACATAACTTAAGAGACAACAATAGCTGGTAACTCAGCTCTGAATTGTTGGCACGTACTATAGGTGTACTGCGATGATAAATGAAGATGCCCAGGACAACAGCACAGATACATGTGCCCAGCAATGAAGCAGCTGTCAAGCAGATACCCAGAGGCTCATTGTAGGAGAGGAACTCTGTTTTCTTAGGAACACAGTGATCACGCTGGGGGCTGGGCCAGAAGTCCTCTGGACAACTGGTGCACTCCATGGAGTCTGTGAAAATGGGGACAATCTTGAGATACATGTTTATATAGTATCTACAAACTGCCATGTTAAAAACTGAATACCAACCAGTCTCATTGCTGATCTTTCCCTCAGAACAAGGGATGCAGTCAAAACAGCACACAGGTTCCCCTTTCTTTCTGGCCATGCGAGTACCTGGAGGACAGCTCTCACTGCACACTGACCGGGGTGGCTATAGGGAGAAAAATAAATATATGTTATTCTACACTACTTTGCACTGCTATTTTGTGTTATCCATGGGGTCTCAAATTCAGAATGAACCTTTTTTGATTCAAAATTCCAGAAGATTTTGTCTTCATCAATTGTGAGTTCTTCTCCTTTGAAGGCCGACCCCTTAACCTCACCCACAGTCTGAAGTTTTGGTCTTCCATCAGGGAGTGGCAGTAAATTAATGACTTCACATATTGGTAAGGCATCACCATTCTCATCAAATGACACTTGATCACCAAATGGCGTGGTGAAGTTGACCTTTTCCAAGTAATACAAAAGCTATGAATATTAGAATAGACAGAATAGACAGACAGTAGAAACCAAAGAGTATGGGTTAAAAAATAGCTACATATGGCTATGGTGAATACAGCAGCAGTATCAAACACTCAAATTAATAATTAAAGACTTCATTGTTGGGTTTCTCAGACATACTCCAACTGGTTTAGCGTCTAATTCACATTTGGGTTCAGGAAGCTGGTTTCCTTAACCTTATCATGAAATTTACATTGTGGTCCTCCTGTGATTTCCTGTAAAACTGTATAACCTGGCAAACAACCTGACTCCAGCAGACAGTATCATAGCACTGTGTTGTGAGGCTGTCTTTTCTGCTCAATGAATAACGCTAAATCTAGAACCAGCCAAAGATCTTGGACCTGAAAGAATCTTTTCTCCAACACTTGGTACCTTACAGTTATTAGTCTCTTTGCTTTGTATTTAATGCTATAGTCTAAATGCTACTCTGCAAAAAAACCTTACAGTATGTGATTTTCTTATATGTACAGGTGAAGTGTGAATTGCTATCACACCTGCCATGGCTCCAATCCATTCAAATTGCCACAGCTGTGCCCACTGAAAGGTCCTCTCCCTGGCTCACACTGCAGCATGTCATCAAGGGCATACGCCAGAGCATACACAGCCTTGTACACATTATACTCTGGCCTGAGGTTTGAAATGTCCAAATATTCAGTTTCTACATTCTCCAGAACTTCCTGACCAGTGCATAATACTCCCTTACCATCTACACCTTCTGGAGGTTGTGCAAATTTACACTGAAATGTGTATTCCCAAAACTGGTTCACCTGAAATACATTCAAAACTGTGTGTTATAATTAATGACAATATTATTATATTATTATTCCACAGCCTCTAGATCTTCCTGTCCAGTGCATATTTCTCCCCCAACTTCCACCCAACCTGCTGGAGGTGGTGCAAATCTACACTGAAACGTGTATTCCCAAAACAGTTTTACCTACAATGTATTTTCAAAAACAGTATGTTAACCCAACAACATTGTTATTCTTGGAATTTGTCATCTGATTCCTAAGTTAGACTTTTACCACACTATTTCCATAGCTGTTGTTGTGGTGGTCAGGACGTATTTGTAGGAGGAATTTCCTGAGCCCGGGAATTTCTCCTTGACGGATTGCGATGCCCAGTGTGCCAGACAAGTACGGCAAAAGGTGAGGGCCCTGGAGCACATTTGCTGCCATCCAGGCTTCACTGGCAATCCACTGCAGGCCTGTCACTTTCTGCCTCACCACCTGTGCATTGTGTAAAAAACATACAGTAAATCCATAATGCCACACCAGTAAAGTAGGGTCTTAAAATACACACTTTACACAGTTGATGTCTTGTTTTTCTCAGGTGTAATCTTGTATTTTAAATATTATCATGACAAAACATATATTGTAACTGGAGTTCACACTAACTGATGTGAATAAACAGTCTCACACTGAAAGTCTGATATCAGCACCTTTAACTAATAAGTTCAATTACGGGAAACATATTTCTTTAAGTTGTGTAATCAAATTAAATTGTAATTGAACTAACTAAGCTATAAAAAATAACTACATTTGTAGATGACAGTATATTATTGTAACTTAAATCTTTCAGTGTGACAAATAAAATCTTCACTTGTGTAATTAATCTTTGTTTTATTTCAAGCCCAACCTCTTCCATGAGGATAATCATGTGATTCTCATGTGCAAAGACAATGACCACACGAGCTGTAGATTTCTTCATCACATCCACAATCCTCCTTATTTTACTTGGCTCATTACCCCAAGGTAAAACTTCTAAGTAGGCCAGACAACCTTCACCAGACTGAACAAAGTCAGACTGAAAAGATCGAGCAGCGTGGAGTCCATAGTCATCATCACTGACCAGCAGACCTGCCCAAGTCCAGCCAAAGTGGTTTAGAATCTGAATCATAGCACGAACCTAAGTGGACACAGAGTAAAGGAATTGGTGCACAACTTGAAATAATCTATCAGTGGAAAACTTGCTAAACAAGCAACAACTTGACTTTCAAAGATATTTCATTGCAGGGAATTGGCAGGCTCTCTGAGAAATGTTTAACTGTACGTGCTTTATTTTCTATATTTTCATTTTCCTGATAGATGATCACCTGGAAAGCATCACTTGGGATAGTCCTAAAGAAGGATGGAAACTTTTGCCGGTCACTCAGGCAGGAACATGTGGAAAAATAACTCACCTGTGAAAGACACAGACTGTACATCCTAAAAACATTGAAAAACCCTTAAGAGCCAATAAAGGCATTGAATATAGTTTTATCCTTGTGCTTGATTACTTTGTGACATTAAAATTGAAATGGAATCAACATGATCCTAAAGAATTCTTAGATGGCAAGACAGAAAACTTACCATAGGTACTCTGTACAAACCTAAGACACTGGAGATTGCAACAGAACGTACAGATGAAGAATCACCCACAATCCCTATGACTGGAGGGGTTCCTACACAGGTCTTGTCTGATATAAATTGCTCCTCTTGACCACTCACTAAGGACAATGCTGCACTGAATCCAATCCCAAGGTTGGCACAGGTATCATACAGACTGTATCCCAGAGTCACATTAGGTAGCAGGTTGGAGTTTCTGTTGATTTCATCAATAGCAAAAGCCATGGTCTGAGCCTGCCTGAATCCTAGAACATAAAAACTAACACAAGAAATACCATGATAGTAGCTGTGTCAACATGTACAATTGGCAAAGCAACACATTTTGTAAAAAATTAAGCCAGGTAAATTGCAAAAAGTATTCCAATACTTAATAAAAGTGTTTAAAAAAGTAAAAAAGTAATTTGAGGCATAAATACACAATGTAATTCCCTCTGATTAATATTTCATAGTCAAAATTACATTATAATAATGAAATGTATTTTCTACTATTACTCCTTTTTGCTGTTTTCCTAATAGACTCACCCATGGCAGGTTGGCTGCTGTGGCTCAGAGGTAAAAGACAGATCAGGAAAGACAGAAAACAAGTGGGCCGGAAACAGCCCACCTAAAACTACATCTCCAGCTTTGTGCATCACATTTAGATGAAACTGTCCCTGTAACTGGCAGGAATAAACTGGGAAGGAAACAGAAGAAGAAAAGTTGTAATGCAATAATGTTAAATACATGAGTGAGAGCAGTTTGATCTCTAAAAATGGCCACATGACTTTCCTCTTGTTTACACCTTGTCTGAGCCTAGTCAGGCGGTCATCCCCTTTTATTGACTTGCAATGTTGTTTAATCTTGCACACCACCCATCTTGTCATAAACAATCATAGGGGCGGGGCCTAAAATACATTTCATTTGAGATTAATTTTGTAGTGAGGCAGAAAATCTCCCCATGGCCATCTTTCCATCCCAAATTTAAGTTGTAGATGACTGCCATAATCAAGGTCTGCTGAAATTTGCAGGACAGTCATATTATGAGTTTGTTTGTTTTCCTAGAACATCATATTTAGTTCAGTCTGATATGTATGTCCTCTTGTAACTAAAGTAGGTAGACCGTTTCAATTAAAATAAAACATTGACTTGCATTGTTGTATAATAGAAGCTTTCTTCAGAATCACTCTGCAGTCCTGAACAGATGCATAAATGTATCAGAAGAGCCACTCGATACTGAGTTTAATCCCAAATTTGTGTGTGTGAGAAGGATACCTAATTAAACTCGACAAATGGTAACTGTATGAATAACAGGCCCTGCTATGCTGGGCATGTAACCAGATTTTTCCACCTTTCTTCACTCCTCTCTGTCTGTTTGTGTCTCTCTCTCACAAACACACACAAGCAGGAAGCGACACAGACTGCAAGTATACACAGCAGCACATCCAGTGCACTCTTTCAGCTCAGCTGTTGATGCTCAAAGTGCGTCAAAATAGGTTAAGTCCTGAAACTGTGGACTCCTTTTTGTCAAACTCTAGGCTAAAAAATACAGTATAGACATACATATGTGGACAGGTATTCTGTTACAATTCACTGTTCGATATGAAGGGAAAAAGAGATAATGAGAGGATAAAAAGAAATAGCTGATGTCCTTACGAAAGGGTAATTTGTTTTGCTGCTATTCATCAATGAAGGACACTTTATTCATCTATTTATTTAATAGCTCAGACCTTCTCACTTTGCATGTTGATGATAGGAACATTGTTTTCAGTGTCCTAAGATAAGATAAGATAAGACTGACTTCATTGTCCTGAAGGAAATTTGTCTTGGATACATAAAGCACCTGCTGTTAAGAATTTATAGATACATACATCCAATCACACATACTCAGTACCAAAAGTACATGCACAGACTGCCATCAACCAAATAACCCTGCACAAAATCCAATTCCTATGACGTAGATATCATAAAGATTGTATTCCAGAGTCACATTCGGGAGAAGGTTGGAGTTTCTGTTGATGTCATCAATAGCAAAGGTCATGGTCTGGGATATCAAAACTAACACAAAAATTACCACTGTTTACTAGTAAAAATTACAATATGATACAGTAACTTCTGTCAGTCTGTACCTATTACAACTACAGATTTTGCAAACAATTAAGACAGTTGAAATAATTTGTTAAAAAAAAAATTAAGTACTTCAATAAAACTTTACAATTAATTAAAACATTTTAAATGGCAAGAAACCACAATGTAAATCTTTTAGAGTCACACCTGACCATCAAGTTCTAAAGATGAAGGATATTCCCCAGTTTCTCCATTATGTTATTTTCCTGATAACCTCATCTGTTGCAGGTAGGCTGTTGTGGCTCTGTAGTAAAAGGCAGGTTAGGAAAGACAGAAACAAGGTGCATAACAAACAGCCAACCTAGAACCACATCTCCAGCCTTGTGCATCCTGCTCAGATCAAACTGTCCCTGTAACCAGCAGAAATAAATGGGGGTGGACCAAACACAAGGAAAGTAGGAATTCACCATGAAATACATGAGCGAGGTCAATTTGATATCTAAAAGAGTCCACATAACTGCCTTGCAGTTTACTCTTCTTCTGATCACAGTCAGTTTTATTGCTATCTTAATCCCTTTAATTGACTTGCAGTGTTGTCTAATCTTGTGCACCACCCATTGGGGCATACATAAATATAGGGGCAGGGCATCAGGCCTGTCTTTTGAACATAATTTTGTATTTAGGCAGAAATAATTTGTGCAGTTTTAGTAACTTCCAATCAGGGCCATGTTAGCAAACTTTCAATACAGAGTCATGTGGATGACTAGCCATGTGGCTCCTCATATTTTTTGTTGCTTAAATTAATTTATTACGAAAAATAATGTAAAATTGTGTGTAAAATGAAATACTAATGTAAAAACATACATTATATCAAATGTTTATTATTTATGTGACATTATTTATATACTCAACATACTCAACATGGAGCAGAGTGCTACAAAAACACATATTGTATCAAATACTAATTTTCTGTGAAATTGTAATATTTAGTGCATTTAGTGTAGTACAAGAAGATATTTTGTGTCTGATAATAATAAATGTTTTATATATAACTTATCAGAATAACAGTAACAAAGTGCTTTACAAGACAGATAAAAGAACAGATGTTACATGTGACAGAAGGGGGATCTCTTCTATTTAAACAATTTTAACTTCTATTTTAACAGCGATCAAGAACGCACATCTCTTCATCCCTTTCTCTCCCCGACTACACTGATAGTTGGATACTCAATAATCAGGAATGTCTGCTTCTTCAACGCACCAACACATTGTTTTCCTGGAACAACAGTCCCTGACATCCGGGAAAAATTCCTGCATCTGCTGCACGCCTCGCCATTCTGTATCCAAAAGATGATAGTTCACATGGGATCAAACAACAACAACACAACGCATGTAAACAGTCAGAGCTGAAAAGAATCAATTTTAACAAACTTCTTGACTTTTTAGGCAGCTGTGGAAAGTCTGTTTTTATCAGTGGTCCAACTCCCACTTTTGGCCACAGATCAGAACAGTTCACCAGAATCCTTAGCCTCCACACCTGGCTCCAGTCCGCCTGTAGGGCTCACAATGTCGGCTTCATTGACAATTTTAATTTGTTTTGGGATCGTTCCTCCTTTTTTTAATTGGATGGTATCCATCCTAGCATGTTGGGTAGCCACATGATAGTGGCTAATTTGCAGCACGGTGTGCATTCTTGTCTATGTGACTGAATGTTTACTCACTCTCAACTCACACCAGTACCTCCCTTTTCCTCGATGGTGCCACCTCAGAGGGCTGTTTCATGTGATATCGCCCCTTACAGGACTCAACTGTCTTGATCTCCTTCTGCTGTGGCCTTCCCTACAACCAGACGAGGCAACCAGACTGTCCCTAACTATTGTGACAGTCTGGTTGCCTCGTCCTAATGGCAGATTCAAAGCAGATTCAAGATTCAAGCTGCAAATAAAAATAACTTCTCTTATGTTAGAAAAAGTGTCACTGCTTATTCTTCCCACTGTGACCATGTGAAATCTGGCCCTTCTAAATGTGAGGTCTCTTTCAAATAAGACT
Organism: Lutjanus erythropterus; assembly: GCA_020091685.1. Lineage (NCBI taxonomy): Eukaryota > Metazoa > Chordata > Actinopteri > Lutjaniformes > Lutjanidae > Lutjanus > Lutjanus erythropterus. The sequence goes on along the minus strand of CM034594.1, from coordinate 27,817,032 downwards.
TTCATTCTTAATGACTTTATCACATCTACCCATAAGTACTTCTTATTTCTGACAGAAACCTGGCTGAAACCTGGCGAACACAGCCAGCTACTGGAAGTCTGTCCCCCTGGCTATGACTTTTACAGCCGCCCTCTGTCCAGTGGCAATGGGGATGGCTTAGTGGCCACTTTTAGAAACTGCCATAAGTGCCCTCTCATTGGTGCAAATGAGTATTCTAGTTTTGAAGTCCTGATGTTTAAAACTGGTGGGTCAAATCCAGTCCTCTGTGTTGTTGTGTATTGACTCCCTAGGCTGGACGCCACATTTCTCTCTGAGTTTGCTGAGTTTATATCTGGAGATAAACTATGACACAATTTTAATATCTGGTGATTTTAATTTTCATGTTGATCATCATCTTGCACACCAAGTCCACCACCTGTCCCCTAGACATTATTCCTACAAGCCTGTTGAACGAAGTGCTTGACACTGTTGGTCCCATGATTTCTCTCATCGTAAACAGTAGAATAGCCAACAGTTCTGTTCCCTCTTGTTTCAAACATGCAGTAGTACATCCTATTATTAAAAGGCTTAACCTCGATGAAACTGTTTTAAATAACTACTGGCCCATTTCTAAGCTGCCTTTTTTATCAAAAGTCATGGAAAAAAATTATTTATTATTCCCAGCTGTTATCCTTTCTGAAAAAAAACAACATCATGGAGAAATTCCAGTCAGGTTTCAGGGCACGTCATAGCAGTAAGTCAGCTCTACTTAAAGTCTCAAATGACTTATTGCTATGCCTAGATTGTGGTAAATGCGCCTTACTTATTTTACTTGACCTCAGCTCTGCTTTCGACATGGTTGACCATGTAATTCTCATTAACCCTCTCGAGAACCAAGTCAGTATCTGGGATCCAGTGGTTTTTCTCTTACTTGACAGACAGGTCCTTTTGTGTGAATATTGGAAACCAGTTTTCCTTGGCTGCTCCCATCACCTGTGGTGTTCCTCAAGGTTCCATCTTAGGCCCCATATTATTCGCCCTGTACTTGCTCCAGCTGGGTTCCATTTTTCAAAAATACAATATCTCATACCATTGCTACGCAGGTGATAGTATTCCTCCACTGACGTCCAGTAAAATTCAGAATAGAATTTAAGGCCCTCTTATTTGTTTTTAGAGGTCTGCATGGCCTGGCACCCCAGTACTTGTCTGAGCTCCCCTGCCCCCTTTCTAACCCCAGATCATTCAGATCCTCGGACCAGCTGCTTTTTGCTGTCCCGCGATCAAGACTGAAGGGGAAAGACAATCGGGCATTCGCTGTAGCCGCCCCTAAGCTCTGGAACAGCCTACCCTTTTCAATAAAGTGTTCCCTCTCTGTTGATATTTTCAAAGCTAAACTTAAGGCTCATATGTTCTCTCAGGCTTTTGAGTGTCCTCAGAGTTGTACTCTCACTTTTGCGTACTTTTTTTTCTGTTTCTTTGTTTGTGCCTAATATTTTATCTGATTCTCTATTTATCTACTTGGGTTTGGGATGGTATTTTTTATGTTATCTCTGCTACTCTTGCTGTTTTACCAAGTTGTATTTCTTATATTCATTATTGTGCTGTACAGCACTTTGATCAAACTCAGCTACTTTAAATGTGCTTTATAAATAAACTTGACTTGACTTGATTAAAATTCAAAGAAAAAGGTTAACTGTAGGGCAGATGAGGGAAAGTGGCAACCGGTCAGCAGGTTTATGATAGTAAGGTGAACAAGATAAATGGGGAATGTCTGAGGGCATCTGATAGACAGACAGAAAGTGGCAATGAAGAGGTCTTGGGAAACAGGAATGTAACTGGAGGGAGGACAGAGACACAATGTCACACTTTGCACCATTTGATGTTTGGAAAGTCAGAAGCTGAGAAAAGCAATTAGAATAAACTGCTGAGTGTATCTTTAAGTCCAATTCACTTCCAGACAGTTAAAAAAATAAATGAAATAATGTAAATGAACCCACATAGTCTGCAAAATTTATTAAGATAAAATAACTAGTAGTTTAATCAGGTGTAAAGTTAACTTACATCATGAAAAGTCACATAGGAAGTGATAGAATTTGAAGTACAAGTGCTTTGTGCTTTAAACCAGTGTTCCCCAACCCTGTTCCTCAGGGCCCACTGCCCTGCATGTTTTAGACGTTTCCCTGCTCCAACACACCTGATTCACATGATCAGCTCGCCACCAAGCCTCTGCAGAAGCCTGACAACAACCTGATCATTTGAATCAGGTGTGTTGGAGCAGGGAAACATCTAAAACATGCAGGGCAGTGGGCCCTGAGGAACAGGGTTGGGGAACACTGGTTTAAAGCACAAAGCACTTGTACTTCAAATTCTATCACTTCCTATGTGACTTTTCATGATGTAAGTTAACTTTACACCTGATTAAACTACTAGTTATTTTATCTTAATAAATTTTGCAGACTATGTGGGTTCATTTACATTATTTCATTTATTTTTTTAACTGTCTGGAAGTGAATTGGACTTAAAGATACACTCAGCAGTTTATTCTAATTGCTTTTCTCAGCTTCTGACTTTCCAAACATCAAATGGTGCAAAGTGTGACATTGTGTCTCTGTCCTCCCTCCAGTTACATTCCTGTTTCCCAAGACCTCTTCATTGCCACTTTCTGTCTGTCTATCAGATGCCCTCAGACATTCCCCATTTATCTTGTTCACCTTACTATCATAAACCTGCTGACCGGTTGCCACTTTCCCTCATCTGCCCTACAGTTAACCTTTTTCTTTGAATTTTAATCAAGTCAAGTCAAGTTTATTTATAAAGCACATTTAAAGTAGCTGAGTTTGATCAAAGTGCTGTACAGCACAATAATGAATATAAGAAATACAACTTGGTAAAACAGCAAGAGTAGCAGAGATAACATAAAAAATACCATCCCAAACCCAAGTAGATAAATAGAGAATCAGATAAAATATTAGGCACAAACAAAGAAACAGAAAAAAAAGTACGCAAAAGTGAGAGTACAACTCTGAGGACACTCAAAAGCCTGAGAGAACATATGAGCCTTAAGTTTAGCTTTGAAAATATCAACAGAGAGGGAACACTTTATTGAAAAGGGTAGGCTGTTCCAGAGCTTAGGGGCGGCTACAGCGAATGCCCGATTGTCTTTCCCCTTCAGTCTTGATCGCGGGACAGCAAAAAGCAGCTGGTCCGAGGATCTGAATGATCTGGGGTTAGAAAGAGGGCAGAGGAGCTCAGACAAGTACTGGGGTGCCAGGCCATGCAGACCTCTAAAAACAAATAAGAGGGCCTTAAATTCTATTCTGAATTGTACTGGACGTCAGTGGAGGAATACTATCACCTGCGTAGCAATGGTATGAGATATTGTATTTTTGAAAAATGGAACCCAGCTGGAGCAAGTACAGGGCGAATAATATGGGGCCTAAGATGGAACCTTGAGGAACACCACAGGTGATGGGAGCAGCCAAGGAAAACTGGTTTCCAATATTCACACAAAAGGACCTGTCTGTCAAGTAAGAGAAAAACCACTGGATCCCAGATACTGACTTGGTTCTCGAGAGGGTTAATGAGAATTACATGGTCAACCATGTCGAAAGCAGAGCTGAGGTCAAGTAAAATAAGTAAGGCGCATTTACCACAATCTAGGCATAGCAATAAGTCATTTGAGACTTTAAGTAGAGCTGACTTACTGCTATGACGTGCCCTGAAACCTGACTGGAATTTCTCCATGATGTTGTTTTTTTTCAGAAAGGATAACAGCTGGGAATAATAAATAATTTTTTTCCATGACTTTTGATAAAAAAGGCAGCTTAGAAATGGGCCAGTAGTTATTTAAAACAGTTTCATCGAGGTTAAGCCTTTTAATAATAGGATGTACTACTGCATGTTTGAAACAAGAGGGAACAGAACTGTTGGCTATTCTACTGTTTACGATGAGAGAAATCATGGGACCAACAGTGTCAAGCACTTCGTTCAACAGGCTTGTAGGAATAATGTCTAGGGGACAGGTGGTGGACTTGGTGTGCAAGATGATGTCTTTAACACAAGCAAAACTTGCTCAGGATAGCAGAGCACAAAGGGGGGGCGGAGGAGTCATGGGCAGGAGCTGACCAATTTAAACATTGGTCAAAAGTAACTGTGGTTAGTGCAGGAGAGGCAGTAGCAGCAGGGTTTAGGACTGTATTAATTGTATCAAAAAGATCAAATTTTTTTCCCTAGCTGCTCAAACAGATTTTTGATAATTGACAAGAGAGCTCCTCATCATGTCATACGAGACTTGAATCTTTTTTGCATTTTCTCTCAGCTTTCCTACATAGTTTCCTGAGAGAGCTTGTGTCATTGTTGAACCGGGGTTGAGTTTTGTTTTTAGGTTTCCTGATACTGAGTGGGGCAACAGAGTCCAGGATTGCTGCACAGGTAGAGTTAAACCAGGTGATTAACTCTTCTGTGTTCAGAGAGAAAGAGTGAGCCTTGGAGAAGCGGGACAGAAAAGACGATGTAAGAATGTTAGAGAATTTGCTAGCTGTTGAAGGGTTTATTGAACGGGAGTAAGAAGCTTGTAATTGAGGTTTGGGGCCGCCATGAAACAAAGAGGAAAATTGAATGCACAGTGATCTGAGATCCCCATGTCCTCCACGGCCAAAGAGGATATGGTCAGACCATAGACCAACAGAGTGTAAAAACTAAATCCAGTGTGTGACCACAGTTATGTGTTGGGCCGGAGACAAGCTGCACAAAATTAAGAGTCCATGATACCAAGTAATTCAGTCGCTGTGACATTTGATGAGAGGTCAACATGAAAATTAAAATCACCAGATATTAAAATTGTGTCATAGTTTATCTCCAGATATAAACTCAGCAAACTCAGAGAGAAATGTGGCGTCCAGCCTAGGGAGTCAATACACAACAACACAGAGGACTGGATTTGACCCACCAGTTTTAAACATCAGGACTTCAAAACTAGAACACTCATTTGCACCAATGAGAGGACACTTATGGCAGTTTCTAAAAGTGGCCACTAAGCCATCCCCATTGCCACTGGACAGAGGGCGGCTGTAAAAGTCATAGCCAGGGAGACAGACTTCCAGTAGCTGGCTGTGTTCGCCAGGTTTCAGCCAGGTTTCTGTCAGAAATAAGAAGTACTTATGGGTAGATGTGATAAAGTCATTAAGAATGAAAGTCTTATTTGAAAGAGACCTCACATTTAGAAGGGCCAGATTCCACATGGTCACAGTGGGAAGAATAAGCAGTGACACTTTTTCTAACATAAGAGAAGTTATTTTTATTTGCAGCTTTGAATCTGCCATTAGGACGAGGCAACCAGACTGTCACAATAGTTAGGGACAGTCTGGTTGCCTCGTCTGGTTGTAGGGAAGGCCACAGCAGAAGGAGTTCAAGACAGTTGAGTCCTGTAAGGGGCGATATCACATGAAACAGCCCTCTGAGGTGGCACCATCGAGGAAAAGGGAGGTACTGGTGTGAGTTGAGAGTGAGTAAACATTCAGTCACATGGACAAGAATGCACACCGTGCTGCAAATTAGCCACTATCATGTGGCTACCCAACATGCTAGGATGGATACCATCCGATTAAAAAAAGGAGGAACGATCCCAAAACAAATTAAAATTGTCAATGAAGCCGACATTGTGAGCCCTACAGGCGGACTGGAGCCAGGTGTGGAGGCTAAGGATTCTGGTGAACTGTTCTGATCTGTGGCCAAAAGTGGGAGTTGGACCACTGATAAAAACAGACTTTCCACAGCTGCCTAAAAAGTCAAGAAGTTTGTTAAAATTGATTCTTTTCAGCTCTGACTGTTTTCATGCGTTGTGTTGTTGTTGTTTGATCCCATGTGAACTATTATCTTTTGGATACAGAATGGCGAGGCGTGCAGCAGATGCAGGAATTTTTCCCGGATGTCACGGACTGTTGTTCCAGGAAAACAATGTGTTGGTGCGTTGAAGAAGCAGACATTCCTGATTATTGAGTATCCAACTATCAGTGTAGTCGGGGAGAGAAAGGGATGAAGAGATGTGCGTTCTTGATCGCTGTTAAAATAGAAGTTAAAATTGTTTAAATAGAAGAGATCCCCCTTCTGTCACATGTAACATCTGTTCTTTTATCTGTCTTGTAAAGCACTTTGTTACTGTTATTCTGATAAGTTATATATAAAACAATTATTATTATCAGACACAAAATATCTTCTTGTTGACAGATTAAAACTTCATTGCACAACAGAAGACTGATGTATCCAGCACTAAATATTACAATTTCACAGAAAATTAGTATTTGATACAATATGTGTTTTTGTAGCACTCTGCTCCATGTTGAGTATGTTGAGTATATAAATAATGTCACATAAATAATAAACATTTGATATAATGTATGTTTTTACATTAGTATTTCATTTTACACACAATTTTACATTATTTTTCGTAATAAATTAATTTAAGCAACAAAAAATATGAGGAGCCACATGGCTAGTCATCCACATGACTCTATATTGAAAGTTTGCTAACATGGCCCTGATTGGAAGTTACTAAAACTGCACAAATTATTTCTGCCTAAATACAAAATTATGTTCAAAAGACAGGCCTGATGCCCTGCCCCTATATTTATGTATGCCCCAATGGGTGGTGCACAAGATTAGACAACACTGCAAGTCAATTAAAGGGATTAAGATAGCAATAAAACTGACTGTGATCAGAAGAAGAGTAAACTGCAAGGCAGTTATGTGGACTCTTTTAGATATCAAATTGACCTCGCTCATGTATTTCATGGTGAATTCCTACTTTCCTTGTGTTTGGTCCACCCCCATTTATTTCAGCTGGTTACAGGGACAGTTTGATCTGAGCAGGATGCACAAGGCTGGAGATGTGGTTCTAGGTTGACTGTTTGTTAAGCACCTTGTTTCTGTCTTTCCTAACCTGCCTTTTACTACAGAGCCACAACAGCCTACCTGCAACAGGTGAGGTTATCAGGCAAATAACATAATGGAGAAACTGGGGAATATCCTTAATCTTTAAAACTTGATGGTCAGGTGTGACTCTAAAAGATTTACATTGTGGTTTCTTGCCATTTAAAATGTTTTAATTAACTGTAAAGTTTTATTGAAGTACTTAATTTTTTTTTTTAACAAATTATTTCAACTGTCTTAATTGTTTGCAAAATCTGTAGTTGTAAAGGTAATAAATAGATGAATAAAGTGTCCTTCATTGATGAATAGCAGCAAAACAAATTACCCTTTCGTAAGGACATCAGCTATTTCTTTTTATCCTCTCATTATCTCTTTTTCCCTTCATATCGAACAGTGAATTGTAACAGAATACCTGTCCACATATGTATGTCTATACTGTATTTTTTAGCCTAGAGTTTGACAAAAAGGAGTCCACAGTTTCAGGACTTAACCTATTTTGACGCACTTTGAGCATCAACAGCTGAGCTGAAAGAGTGCACTGGATGTGCTGCTGTGTATACTTGCAGTCTGTGTCGCTTCCTGCTTGTGTGTGTTTGTGAGAGAGAGACACAAACAGACAGAGAGGAGTGAAGAAAGGTGGAAAAATCTGGTTACATGCCCAGCATAGCAGGGCCTGTTATTCATACAGTTACCATTTGTCGAGTTTAATTAGGTATCCTTCTCACACACACAAATTTGGGATTAAACTCAGTATCGAGTGGCTCTTCTGATACATTTATGCATCTGTTCAGGACTGCAGAGTGATTCTGAAGAAAGCTTCTATTATACAACAATGCAAGTCAATGTTTTATTTTAATTGAAACGGTCTACCTACTTTAGTTACAAGAGGACATACATATCAGACTGAACTAAATATGATGTTCTAGGAAAACAAACAAACTCATAATATGACTGTCCTGCAAATTTCAGCAGACCTTGATTATGGCAGTCATCTACAACTTAAATTTGGGATGGAAAGATGGCCATGGGGAGATTTTCTGCCTCACTACAAAATTAATCTCAAATGAAATGTATTTTAGGCCCCGCCCCTATGATTGTTTATGACAAGATGGGTGGTGTGCAAGATTAAACAACATTGCAAGTCAATAAAAGGGGATGACCGCCTGACTAGGCTCAGATAAGGTGTAAACAAGAGGAAAGTCATGTGGCCATTTTTAGAGATCAAACTGCTCTCACTCATGTATTTAACATTATTGCATTACAACTTTTCTTCTTCTGTTTCCTTCCCAGTTTATTCCTGCCAGTTACAGGGACAGTTTCATCTAAATGTGATGCACAAAGCTGGAGATGTAGTTTTAGGTGGGCTGTTTCCGGCCCACTTGTTTTCTGTCTTTCCTGATCTGTCTTTTACCTCTGAGCCACAGCAGCCAACCTGCCATGGGTGAGTCTATTAGGAAAACAGCAAAAAGGAGTAATAGTAGAAAATACATTTCATTATTATAATGTAATTTTGACTATGAAATATTAATCAGAGGGAATTACATTGTGTATTTATGCCTCAAATTACTTTTTTACTTTTTTAAACACTTTTATTAAGTATTGGAATACTTTTTGCAATTTACCTGGCTTAATTTTTTGCAAAATGTGTTGCTTTGCCAATTGTACATGTTGACACAGCTACTATCATGGTATTTCTTGTGTTAGTTTTTATGTTCTAGGATTCAGGCAGGCTCAGACCATGGCTTTTGCTATTGATGAAATCAACAGAAACTCCAACCTGCTACCTAATGTGACTCTGGGATACAGTCTGTATGATACCTGTGCCAACCTTGGGATTGGATTCAGTGCAGCATTGTCCTTAGTGAGTGGTCAAGAGGAGCAATTTATATCAGACAAGACCTGTGTAGGAACCCCTCCAGTCATAGGGATTGTGGGTGATTCTTCATCTGTACGTTCTGTTGCAATCTCCAGTGTCTTAGGTTTGTACAGAGTACCTATGGTAAGTTTTCTGTCTTGCCATCTAAGAATTCTTTAGGATCATGTTGATTCCATTTCAATTTTAATGTCACAAAGTAATCAAGCACAAAAGGATGAAACTATATTCAAAGACTTTATTGGCTCTTAAGGGTTTTGAATGTTTTTAGGATGTACAGTCTGTGTCTTTCACAGGTGAGTTATTTTGCCACATGTTCCTGCCTGAGTGACCGGCAAAAGTTTCCATCCTTCTTTAGGACGATACCAAGTGATGCTTTCCAGGTGATCATCTATCAGGAAAATGAAAATATAGAAAAGAAAGCATGTACAGTTAAACATTTCTCAGAGAGCCTGCCAATTCCCTGCAATGAAATATCTTGGAAAGTCAAGTTGTTGCTTGTTTAGCAAGTTTTCCACTGATAGATTATTTCAAGCTGTGCACCAGTTCCTTTACTCTGTGTCCACTTAGGTACATGCTATGATTCAGATTCTAAACCACTTTGGCTGGACTTGGGCAGGTCTGCTGGTCAGTGATGATGACTATGGACTCCACGCTGCTCGATCCTTCCAATCTGACTTTGTTCAGTCTGGTGAAGGTTGTCTGGCCTACTTAGAGCTTTTACCTTGGGGTAATGAGCCAAGTAAAATAAGGAGGATTGTGGATGTGATGAAGAAATCCACAGCTCGTGTGGTCATTGTCTTTGCACATGTGAATCACATGATTGTCCTCATGGAAGAGGTTGGGCTTGAAATAAAACAAAGATTAATTACACAAGTGAAGGTTTTATTTGTCACACTGAAAGATTTAAGTTACAATAATATACTGTCATCTACAAATGTAGTTATTTATTTTTTATAGGTTAGTTAGTTCAATTACAATTTTTTTTAATATGTTTCCTGTAATTGAACTCATTAGTTAAAGGTGCTGATATCAGGCTTTCAGTGTGAGATTGTTTACTCACATCAGTTAGTGTGAACTCCAGTTACGATATATGTTTTGTCATGATAACATTTAAAATACAAGATTACACCTGAGAAAAACAAGACATCAACTGTGTAAAGTGTGTATTTTAAGACCCTACTTTACTGGTGTGGCATTATGGATTTACTGAATGTGTTTTACACAATGCACAGGTGGTGAGGCAGAAAGTGACAGGCCTGCAGTGGATTGCCAGTGAAGCTTGGATGGCAGCAAATGTGTTCCAGAGCCCCCACTTTTTGCCATACCTGGCTGGCACACTGGGCATCGCCATCCGTCGAGGAGAAATTCCCAGGCTCAGGAAATTCCTCCTACAAACACGTCCTGACCACCACAACAACAGCTATGGAAATAGTGTGGTAAAAGTCTAATTTAGGAATCAGATGACAAATTCCAAGAATAACAATGTTGTTGGGTTAACATACTTTTTTTGAAAATGCATTTTAGGTAAAACTGTTTTGGGAATACACATTTCAGTGTAGATTCGCACCACCTCCAGCAGGTTGGGTGGAAGTTGGGGGAGAAATTTGCACTGGACAGGAAGATCTAGAGGCTGTGGAGACTGAGTTCTTGGACATTTCAAACCTCAGGTCAGAGTATAATGTGTACAAGGCTGTGTATGCTCTGGCATATGCACTTGATGACATGCTGCAGTGTGAGCCAGGGAGAGGGCCTTTCAGTGGGCACAGCTGTGGCAGTTTGAAAGGATTGGAGCCATGGCAGGTGTGATATCAATTTACACTCCACCTGTTTATATGACAAAATCATGTGTTTTTACTATTTCTTACAGAGTAGCATTTACGGCATAGGATTAAATACAAATTGTGAATTGCCGGGTAATACCAGTGGATAGTATTAACAGGTCATTGATAGGTTAATGTCTTCTGTTTAATTATTGAAAACAAGGTACCGCTGTGTTCATTATTGTCATATATATTTTTTTTTATTCTTCATTGGTTCTCCACTGTCCCTCATTCTGATATTCATAGCTTTTGTATTACTTGGAAAAGGTCAACTTCACCACATCATTTGGTGATGAAGTGTCATTTGATGAGAATGGTGATGCCTTACCAATATATGATATCATGAACTGGCTGTGGCTCCCTGATGGAACAACTGAACTTCAGACAGTTGGTGAGGTTAAGAGGTCGGCCTTCAAAGGAGAAGAACTCACACTTGATGAAGACAAAATCTTCTGGAACTTTGACTCAAAAATGGTTACTTCTGATATTTCAGACACCTAAGCTTGGCCCAAGATAACTTATTTTACTAGCATACAGTGATGTAGAAAAAAATTATATTTTCTTTCTCCCTATAGCCACCCCGGTCAGTGTGCAGTGAGAGCTGTCCTCCAGGTACCCGCATGGCCAGAAAGAAAGGGGAACCTGTGTGCTGTTTTGACTGCATCCCTTGTTCTGAGGGAAAGATCAGCAATGAGACTGGTTGGTATTCAGTTGAAAATATTGCAGCAAGGAAATATAATATAAACATGTACCACAAGACTACCTCTGTTTTCATAGACTCCATGGTGTGTATCAGTTGTCCAGAGGACTTCTGGTCCAGCCCCCAGCATGATCACTGCGTTCCTAAGAAAACAGAGTTCCTCTCCTACAATGAGCCTCTGGGTATCTGCTTGACAGTCACCTCATTGCTGGGCACATGTATCTGTGCTGTCGTCCTGGGCATCTTCATCTATCATCACAGAACACCTATAGTTCGCGCCAACAATTCAGAGCTGAGTTTCCAGCTATTGTTGTCACTTAAGTTATGTTTCCTGTGTTCACTGCTGTTTATTGGTCGTCCCAGGCTGTGGACATGCCAGCTGAGACATGCAGCATTTGGGATCAGCTTTGTGCTTTGTGTCTCATGCATCCTGGTGAAAACCATAGTGGTTCTGGCTGTGTTCAAGGCCTCCAAGCCAGGAGGTGGAGCCAGTCTGAAGTGGTTTGGTGTTTTGCAGCAGAGAGGAACAGTTATGGTTCTCACTTCTGTTCAAGCAGCAATCTGCACTGCCTGGCTTGTATCTGCCTCACCAGTTCCTCATAAAAACACTCAATACCACAATGACAAAATAGTTTATGAGTGTGCAGTTGGGTCCACAGTTGGTTTTGCAGTGTTACTTGGTTATATTGGCTTACTGGCTATCCTCAGTTTTCTGATTGCATTTATATCAAGGAATCTTCCAGATAGTTTCAATGAGGCCAAACTCATCACTTTCAGCATGCTGATCTTCTGTGCTGTGTGGGTGGCCTTTGTCCCTGCTTATATCAGCTCACCAGGTAAATATGCAGATGCAGTGGAGGTCTTTGCCATCCTGGCTTCCAGTTTTGGCCTCTTGGTGGCACTGTTTGGACCCAAATGTTACATAATCCTGCTGAGACCAGAGAGGAACACAAAGAAAGCAATCATGGGTCGAGGCACTGAGTCATAAAAACTGTACCCAACTTCACAGGAGACAATGCTTTTTCTACACACAATTAGTACATTTAATCAGTAAAGTAAATCAGTCTTAACAGAAACTGTACACAATACAGTTACACAGGCAGAACATAAGTCTAATAGCAATAGTAATGTTAAGATATTGAGAAAACAGGACTGATGCCAAATAAATGTATCTGAATATGAAATTTTGTACCAAATAGATCTTGTGTGTAAGAATACTTCCTATATTTTTCAAAGACTTTGTTTAAATACTCACCACTTGCACTTCAAATGTTATTGCCTTTATCAAGTTATCCTTATACCTGATTAAACTTTGTGTTACTAAAAGATCCAGGATGTCTTAATTAATGTTACCTTAGTAAATATGACCTGCTGGATCAGCCATCAACAATGTCATTCTCCCTTTACAAATTATGCATTACTTTCTCTGAATTATGTATGCAGATTATTTGGGTTAATTTAAGATTATTATTATATGCATTCATTTTCGACCTGGAACAGACGTAGAAATAACACCACACTCGCTATTTTTTTGTAAAATTCCTGAATTCAAAAAGCTTCTGTCAGCTCCTGAGTTTCCAAACATCACATGTCACAAAGTGTCATATTGTGCTACTCTTTCTCTCCCTCCAGTCACATTCCCACTATCCATCACCCTTTATTCTTCTCCACCTGTCCACCAGATGTCCTGTGGCTAGTTGCATAAAGCCATGTTAAAATTTCACATAAATTGTCATATAAGTATGCCTTAGGAAAAACTGAGTTCCATAAAGGCTTCTGTTAGGGTCACTGACAGAAAAAGCCCTTTAATCTCCAAGTACTTGCACTGAGCTCCTTAAGTATTCTGTTATGTGTTGGTAGAAGCTTCTCATTAACCATTTTCCTTAGAAAAGGGAGCCATACCAGTACCTTAACCCTCCTATTATCCTTGGGGTCTATTTGGCCCCATTCAATGTTTATCATTCATAATAATTGACTTTTTTTTTGCTTCATATTTCATGACTTTTACTAATTTGATGGACACAATTGATTAAGCATAAAATTATCATGATATTTTTTCAATGTGCTGAACACATATTGCACACATTGGTGTTCCTTTGGGGTCAATTTGACCCCAAGCTGTTTTAGCTGTGTAAAACTTGTCTGTCTGTGTGTGACCCATGTGTGACCTAACATCCCCACACCTGCAGGTGCAGAGTTGATACTTTTGAGTTGATACATGACATGGGGGAGGGGGAACAATATTGGCAGGTGTCAAGTTTGTCCCACCCAAAATGATGCTAAGACCAGCATGACCTGTTCGCTATGCAAGAAATATGTCTGCAAGGAGCATGAACACACTCTCTGCACATCCTCTGTAAAGTAGTGCAGACTAGAAGCTTGACTGTGGGCATAAAGAACTGTTCCATGTTCTGACTATCTGACTGATGTTCTCATTATGATTTTCTGTTTCACAAATGGGTGAATTTTCAAACATGTAAACCCCCTCACACACACCAACACGAATCAATATGGTTCATTTTGTGAGAGTCATGAATGTGCACCCCAAATGAGAAAAGATTTGGATGAAAGATTTTCATGATAAATTCATTCTAATTTAAAAGTTTGGCCTGATGGTGGCGCTAGAGGACAGGTCAAGGTTTCATTATCAAGGGGTTATTTATGTATTCAATAAACAAAGTGCCTGACACAAAAACTTGGTCAGCAATTTTCTGCAAATATTCCTGGGGTCAGATTGACCCCAAGAGTGAAATGTGTTAGTAATATTTGAGGATAATAGGAGGGTTAAAATAGTTCCTGGGGTGAAATTCCCCAGATGGCATTGTCTGGGCCGCGTTTCCCAGTTTCGATGTATCTTAGTATGACCAGTGTGCCAGCAAGGTATGGCATAAGGTGGGGGGCTGGAGCACAGGAGCTGCTGTGCCTTGCCACTAAATTAGTGTAAATGTGTATACTTCTAAATACATCTTGCGATGCGCTAACTTGGACACATCATCAGTGTTGTATCCAGGCTTCAAGGGGGGTTTTGGGTCTTACAACAGACATCCTCTGCCAGGTGACCCAACCAGGGTTGATCAAGCCCCTGCCCGTGTCCAAGCATAATACTTCCCCCACTTGTCACCCCTCTTCAGCCAGAGCCATCTGGATGCCTTCTCTGCTGCCTCCATGTTGCTGCTGATGGCCCTTTTCCTACTCTGACCCATGATGCCCAGGATTCCATAGGCCTTGCTGAATGAATGGCCTGTAACCCCCGACATCCCACCTCCACTGGCATACACCTGGTCCTCCACCCATTCCTATGGCAGTCCTCCACCAGCTCCTGGTATTTTGCCCTTTTCCTCTCCTGTGCCTCCTCCATCCTCTCCGGTCTCAGCGCAGCTGTCTCTTGATCCAGTGTACTGCAGATATTCTGTGGCTCGAGCTATGATGAACTCCTTCCTAACAGTGCAGAGAGGGAGCCTGAGCTTGTTGGTGTTCCTGTACAGAGGAATGCTGCTCAGGCTCCGTGGAAAACCCAGCCATCTGCAAAGAAAGCTGCTCACCATGTGCTTGAATCCCTCCACTACAGACATGGGTACCTCGTAGATGAGCAGGGGCCACAGGATTCTTGGAAGGATCCCATGCTGGTAGACTCAAGCCTTGAATCACCCAGGGAGACCAGACTTGTCCACTGTCTTCATCCAACCCTCCAGGTTGGCGCTGGTTGCATTGATGGACTCTAGAGTTGAAGACCTTTCCAAGACTCTTCACCAGTTTTTCTGTGACATACGAGATTTGGTCTTCTCCTAGCTTTAAGCAGAATCAGTCAGTGACCCTTTCTTCAGGACTAAGAAACTGGATTTGGTGGGTTTGAAGCTCATTCGGACCAAGGACATGAGTTTTACTGACCCCTGAAGGATCCACCTGGCTCCGGGCCCAGCTGCTGTTGTTACCGTGATGTCGTCCATGAAGACTCTTATGGGCGGTTGTCTTGTGCCGCGCTTGCTGAGAGGGCTACGACACTCTGGTTCTGCTGACTTGACCAGCATGTTCATTGCCAGCGTGAACAGGTCACCGAGATGGTGCAGCCAGTGATTATCCCCACTTCGAGCCGGTGCCAGTCATATGTTATGAGACCAGAGAAGACCCTGTGGCTAAGCTTGCGGTAATAGTGCACGATGAGGTGTTTCACCTTCTGGGGAACATGGTGCTTCTCAAGTGCCACCTCTACCAGCTTATGGGGGATTGAGCCGTGGGCATTGGTGAGATCCAGCCACAGCACCGCTAGGTCCCCTCTGCCCTCTCTTGCCACCCTGATGAGCTGGGTTACCACACCCGTGTGCTCTAGGCAGCCCAGGACACCTGGTATACCTCCTTTCTGTACCGAGGTATCAATGTGGTTGTTGTTCAGCAGGTAGCGGGTGAGTCTCTTGGCCACTACACCGAAGAAGATCTTGCTCTCCACAGTGAGTAAAGAAATGATCCCAAATTGGCTGACCTTCTCAATAAACCCCTTCCGTGTATCTCCAAATGTATCTCCAGATCACCCTCAAGGCCCTCCAAGGCCAGTGTAGTAGCTTTGGGCAGTTCTTATAGACCTTGTAGGGCACTCCGCTGGGGCCTGGCACAGAGCTGGCCCTTGCTCTCCTCACCACTTCCACCACCTCCCTCAGACTGGGACTCCTTCAGATCAAAGTTGTTGTTGGCTCTGGTGGAGTTATTAGAACCTCACATGTTCCCATGGGTTGGTCTCTCCTGCTGTCACTGTAGGTGCTCTTAAGGTGGTCAACGACTGCATCTCTCAAGCAGGTCAGACGGCCTGTCCTCTTCTGACCTGGGAGCTCCTTCGTCAGCTTGAAGGGGTTGGCCAGGAAAGCAACTCTCCTCCTTGCCCTCTCCCTACGCCTCCTCCTGTGGTTCTCTGCTCTCCGCAAAGTCAGTAGGTCTTTCTTCAGGATCACCCGCAGGTCTGCCAGACCTTCCCTCTCCTTGTTGTCTGCCTTCTTGTACTGCCTTCTGAGAGCCTTGAGTTCTTCCCTGAGGTGCTGGATTCTCTTTGCTCGGTGGTTTGGAGCACCGGCTGATGGTGCGGCCTTGGCCTCCTTCATCCCACATCTCTCGGCTGTGATGCTAACTATGATCGTGGTCGTAGTAGCATGTCGGCGTTCTACATCCCCCTTGGCCATCCCCTCCAAGATATGGTCGACATTCTGATCGACAACTGATGCCACGCACTTTTCTTTGAGGACTAGGGCCACTGGATCCTTGAGTAGGCTGGTGAAGTGCTGTTGTGGACAGTTGGTGCTGGTGCTGCTTGGCTCTGCCGGCTTCACTCGTTGACAGCTGATGATACATGAATGCTCTGAGTACTGGCTGGCTTGCAACTGCTGTGACTGACACTGGGAGGCTCTGGGCACTGTGGTTTGCCTGTAGGCCTAGTTCCTCCGTTGTCTCATCAGAAGATGCTTCTGTGCGCTGTGTCGCCACTGCCCCTGACATGCAACCCTTCCTGGCTTGATGTATTTTCAAGCCCCTGATGTTCTTAAAGGCCTTACCACAGTGCAATGCACTTGTGCTGTTGTTAATCCGTTGTCATGAGTAATTAACCATTGTGCTCACCCCCCCTTTCTTTCAGTTTAACAAATAGACATTAGCAACATTATGTTGTTTACTTGTCCATAATGTTACAGTTGAGCTTTATTCCAAGCCTAAACTCTGCCATCAAGCTGATTATGTAACTCAGACATGCAAACACAATAACCACACGGGCTGTAGATTTCTTCACACATCCACAATCCTCTGTAGTTCAGCTTGGTCATTGGTCCAAGGTAAAACCTCCAAGTAGGCCAGACAACCCTTACCAGGCTGAATAAAGTCAGATTGGAAGGATCGGGCAGCGTGGAGTCCATAGTCATCATCACTGACAGTAGACCTGCCCAAGTCCAGCCAAAGCATCTGAGAATCTGAATCATAAGATGTACCTAATTGAATACAGAGTGAAGGGATTAGAGCATGGGCTGAAATAATCATTTGTTGGAAAACCTGCCTGGTGTAATTTTTTGCCTTTCAGCTTCATTTGAAATCAGCCAATGTCTTAAGTGACACAAAGAATGTAATTGTTGCTACACAAGAGGAATATATCTGTCATTGCAGTAAAGTAGTGCTTTCCAACGTGTATGTCTTGGAACTCCCTCTGTTCTATCTATGAAAAATTGTCTCAAACCTTTTGCAGATTGTACTCAGACAGAATTTGTGATTCATTCGTGCTACCAAGCCAGTCAGAATTTGTGATCTTGCAGGCTGGCTCACATATCAGTTGTAAAGTGACTGTGAGTTTCTTTATGTTCACAAACAGATCTTTGGGGAGCTTGTATGTGCACATGTTCCATCAATTACAGCCCAAATGATAGGAAATCCAGCTGTAGCAAAGTCCTCGCCTGAAAAGGAAATGTAACATAACTGTCCAACAAGAAGCTTAATGCCACCCAGTGTACTATTCTGCAGATTATAGACGTGTGCACCTAAATGCTAGAACCTTGAACTTTATCTCTTTATTTATTGTGTATTTATTATTACTGTGTATTTGTCTGTTTTATTAAAGTGTTTTTCGGGTTGGCATATTCTTTTATCCATTGTCCATTATCACTTATTCTTGACAGGTTGCAGGGAGGCTGGAGCCTATCCCAGCTCCACAAGGTACACTTTGGACAGGTCGCCAGTTCAGTGCAGGGCTGACACATAGAGACACACAACCAGTCGCCCTCACATTCAGACCTATGGGCAATTTAGAGTCACCAATTAACCTAGCATGCACTGGACTGTGGGAGGAAGACGTAGAACCCGGAGAGAACCCACACAGACACGAGGAGAAGATGCAGCCAGCTTGGGGATTCAAACTCAGGACCTTCTTGCTGTGAGGCATAAATGCATATAAAAATAATCTTAAATTAACAGATAGTCTGCATACATAATTCAGAGAAAGTAATGCATAATTTGTAATGGGAGAATGACATTGTTGATGGCTGATCCAGCAGGTCATATATACTGAGGTAACATTAATGAAGTTTCTAGTTTAATCAGGTAGACGGTTAACTTAAACAATGAAATGTGATAAAGGCAATAACATTTGAAGTGCAAGTGGTGAGTATTTAAACAAAGTTCTTGAAAAATATAAAAAGAACCATAAGTATTACCATAAGAAAAATAAGTATTCTTACACACATGATCCATTTGGTACAACATTTCATTTTGAGTTACATTTATTTGGCATCAGTCCTGTTTTCTCAATATCTTGCTATTACCGTTTCTATTACACTTATTCTCTGCCTGTGTATTATGTACTGTTTCTGTTACCACTGATTTACTTTACTGATTGAATGTATTAATTGTGTGCAGAAAAAGCATTAATTGTCTCCTCTGAAGTTGGTTACAGTTTTTATGATTCATTGCCCCGACCCATGATGGCTTTCTTTGTATTCCTCTCTGGTCTCAGCAGGATTATATAACATTTTGGTCCAAATAGTGCCAACAAGAGGCCAAAACTGGAAGCCAGGATGGCAAAGACCTCCACAGCATCTGCATATTTACCTGGTGAGCTGATATAAGCAGGGACAAAGGCCACCCACACAGCACAGAAGATCAGCATGCTGAATGTGATGAGTTTGGCCTCATTGAAACTATCTGGAAGATTCCTTGCAATGAATGCAATCAGAAAACTGAGGATAGCCAATAAGCCAATATAACCAAGTAACACTGCAAAACCAACTGTGGACCCGACTACACACTCATAAACTATTTTCTCATTGTGGTATTGAATGTTTTTATGAGGAACTGGTGAGGCAGATACAAGCCAGGCAGTGCAGATTGCTGCCTGAATAGAAGTGAGAACCACAACTGTTCCTCTCTGCTGCAAAACACCAAACCACTTGAGGCTGGCTCCACCTCCTGGCTTGGAGGCCTTGAACACAGCCAGAACCACCATGGTTTTCACCAGGATGCATGAGATGCAAAGCACAAAGCTGATCCCAAATGCTGCATGTCTCAGCTGGCATGTCCACATCCTGGGACGGCCAATAAACAGCAGTGAACATAAGAAACATAACTTAAGAGACAGCAATAGCTGGAAACTCAGTTCTGAATTGTTGGCGCGTACTATAGGTGTTCTACGATGATAGATAAATATGCTCAGCACAACAGCACAGATACATGTGCCCAGCAATGAGGCAGCTGTCAAGCAGATACCCAGAGGCTCACTGTAGGAAAGGAACTCTGTTTTCTTAGGAAAACAGTGGTCACGCTGGGGGCTGGGCCAGAAGTCCTCTGGACAACTGGTGCACTCCATGGAGTCTATGAAAATAAGGACAGCCTCAAGATAAATGTTTATATAGTATCTACAAACTGCTATGTTAAAAACTGAATACCAACCAGTCTCATTGCTGATCTTTCCCTCAGAACAAGGGATGCAGTCAAAACAGCACACAGGTTCCCCTTTCTTTCTGGCCATGCGGGTACCTGGAGGACAGCTCTCACTGCACACTGACCGGGGTGGCTATAGGGAGAAAATTAAACATCTGTTATTCTGTAGTACTTTGTGCTGATATTTTGAGTTATTCGTGGGGTGTTTAAAACAATCTTAACCAACCTTTTTTGGTTCAAAGTTCCAGAAGATTTTGTCTTCATTAATTGTGAGTTCTTCTCCTTTGAAGGCCGACCTCTTAACCTCACCCACATTCTGAAGTTTAGATCTTCCATCAGGGAGTGGCAGCAGGTTAATGATGTCATATATTGGTAAGGGATCACCATTCTCATCAAATGACACTTGATCACCAAATGGTGTGGTGAAGTTGACCTTTTCCAAGTAATACAAAAGCTATGAATTTCAGGATAGAGGGACAGAGGAAAACCGAAGAGGACAGGTTAAAAATTAATTACATATGACTATGGTGAATATGGCAGTAGAATTTGTAAGTGCTGTTCATGATACAGTGATAAATAATTCATAAAAGAGAGGAATTTTCATGCAATAAATAATAAATAAATAGAACCGATGTATTAAATCTGATGTGTAAGAGGTACAAACAATATAATAACTAAAATGTTGTAAGCACTTATGCTTTAGTTCATTGTTTATATTATACATTAATTGTCCAGACCCAGGGTTCCCTGTTTGTGGTGCACCTGCAGTCAGGTCCATTGTGGTACTGTACACAACGCAAGGTGAACATCTCATGAAGCCTCGCCAGTTTTGCTCAAGTTAAGTTCACGTTACCTTAAGAAAATTAAAAGAGACTTTGAAGGCTTTTCATGTACTTTAAACCTCTTTTTACAACAAGCGGCCAACAAGGTATTTATTTAACTTAAATTAAATAAATTGTTCTTTTGCTTCATGTCTGTGTCATTTTCTGTTAAGTTTCATTTTCATGTAATGTGTCATAAATCATTGAGATATGTGTGTGTTTATTTATAAATATAGTTCTCACAGAGTAAGTGTGATGGCATGAAGGAGAGGATGCAGCAATTATGTACCCAAGCAATAAACGCCCGTTTCAAAGAACCGACCTGTGTCTCTGTGTCTTTTGTTGTGAAGAGAGCTACCGTATTCAGTAATATACAATAATAATACATCAACATATCACTGACCTGATAATACTATCCACTACTATTGCACAGTGGTAGGGAAATCCTTTCAGCTATTTGCTCAGCACTTTTAATAAGTAATAATCTCATAGTTTTGTATTTAAGACTACACTCCATAAGCTACTCTGCAAAAAACCTTACAGCATGTGATTTTCTTATATTTACAGGTGGAGTGTGACTTGCTATCGCACCTGCCATGGCTCTAATCCATTCAAAGTGCCACAGCTATGCCCATTAAAAGTCCCTCTCCCTGGCTCACACTGCAGCAGGTCATCAAGGGCATATGCCAGAGCATACACAGCCTTGTACACATTATACTCTGGCCTGAGGTTTGAAATGTCCAAATATTCAGTCTCTACATTCTCTAGATCTTCCTGTCCAGTGCATAATGTTCCCCCAGTGTCTCCACCTGCTGGAGGTGGTGCAAATCTACACTTGAACGTGTTTTCCCAAAACTGGTTCACCTGAAACATATTGAAATCAGTGTGTTACACATTATGACAATGTATTATTCTTGCAATTGCCAGGTCAGTTGCATGGCTAATCTCTCACCATGCTATTTCCATAGCTGTTGTTGTGGTGGGGATCAGGACGTATTTGTAGGAGGAATTCTCTGAGCCCTGGAATTTCTCCTCGTCGGATGGCGATGCCCAGTGTACCAGACAGGTATGGCAAAAGGTGGGGAGCCTGGAGCCTAGTGGCTGCTGTCCAAGCTTCACTGGTCATCCACTGCAGGCCTGTGACATTCTGCCTCACCACCTGTGTGTTATACCAAATATATAAATCCACACTGCCTGCCAATAAATTAGTGTCTAATGTTTTAAATAGTTTACACAAAACAATATTTTGAGCTAAGTAGCCATCATCATAATTTGTCTGAAGGAATAATGTCATAAGTAGAAAATAAGTGGTGTGATTTATTCATGTAAATATATTTGTCAGAGGCCAAAATGTCATTCTCACTTGAAAAGTTTCAGTTTAACAAATAAACATTGACACCACTATGTTGTATACTTAAATTAAGTCATAATTAAGTTCTATTCCAAGCCCAACCTCTTCCATAAGGTGAATCATGAGACTCTGATGTGCAAACACAATGACCACACGAGCTGTGGATTTCTTCATCACATCCACAATCCTCTGTAGTTCAGCTTGGTCATTGCCCCAAGGCAAAACCTCCAAGTAGGCCAGACAACCTTCACCAGATTGAATAAAATCAGACTGGAAGGATCGGGCAGCGTGGAGTCCATAGTCATCATCACTGATCAACAGACCTGCCCAAGTCCAGCCAAAACGCCTGAGAATTTGAATCATAGCACGTACCTATGAGAATACAGAGGGGATGGATAAGAGCATGGACTGAAATAGTCCTTTAGTAGAAAACCTGCTAAACAGGTTCAACAATTGACCAGGTTTAATTATTGCCTTTCAGTTTCATTTGAGATCAAACAACATCATATGACACATAGAATGTGATTAACACAAAGGGAATATATTTCTCATTGCAGTAAAGAAGTGGTTCCTGATGTTCTTTTTCCCTGGAGCGGGGCTCCAAGGACATCTATCATCTATATTTATGTATGAAAAATTTAGCCGCACACACACAAATACCAAAGAATAACTGATTCATTCTAAAGCTTTACTGTAAAAAATTAACATCAATCATAATTGTTTCCATTATTAGAACTGTTACTTCTGATACCCCTGGTAAATATTTCTTTCTCTTTTTCAGTATAAGCTTAACATCTTTTCTTTTAACAAACCACCAGAGTAGTTATAATTATAGTTATAATATCCTTACCAAAAGCATAATAATGATTCATTTTTCCAGAGCATGAGAGGTCAGAGAGATGTGGCCTACAGAGTAGCCTGCTTTTGAGTTGACTTTTCAGACAATTTTGTATACAGATTTCTATAAATTGTCATTTTATTTGACATATGCAAATCTAATTTTGACAACTTCTAAGCAGCCAAAGCTTTAGGGATCCCCTGTGTCTTTTGTTTTCCTTTGGGGTGCCCTGACCCCAGGTTGGAATCAAAGCAATGAAAGAACATTCTTCCTTAGCAATGTTTATCTGTACTATGAATCCTAATTATTGCTGATAGATGATCACCTGGAAAGCATCACTTGGTATCGTCCTAAAGAAGGATGGAAACTTTGGCCGGTCACTCAGGCAGGAACATGTGGCAAAATAACTCACCTGTGAAAGACACAGACTGTAAATCCTAGAAATGTTCAAAGCCATCATTTATCTTTGATTTTATACTCATTATTTACAACTTACATTAAATTTTAAATCAAATGAAATCAAAACAAAATAATCCTAAAGAATGTTTGTAAGTTAATGCAGAAAACTTACCATAGGTACTCTGTACAAACCTAAGACACTGGAGATGGCAATAGAACGTGTAGAAGAAGAATCACCCACAATCCCTATGACTGGAGGGGTTCCTACACAGGACTCGTCTAATGTGAACTGGTTCTCTTGACCACTGATTAAGTTCAAAGCTGCACTGAATCCAATCCCTGGGCTGTCACAGTTATCATACAGACTGTAACCCAGAGTCACATCAGGGAGCAGGTTGGAATTTTTGTTGATCTCATCAATGGCAAAGGCCATGGTCTGAGCCCACCTGAATCCTAGAGCATCAAAACTAACACAAGATATACCAGTGTTTAATACTGAAAAATACAACATGACACAGTAACTGGGTCAGCATGTGCATTTTGTACCACATATTTTGCAAAGAAGTAAGCCAACTGAATAGCAACATTTATTATAATCAGCTACTTAAATAAAAGTGTGCAAAAAATAAATATTTTAAAAAGGCATAAATTCACAACGCAGTTCTTTCAGATTAATTAAAAAAAATACACTCCACTAACTCTACTAATTTATTTTCTGCTTTTTACAGTTTCCCTGACAGACTCACCCATGGCAGGAAGGCTGTTGTGGCTCTGAGGTGAAAGACAGATCAGGAAAGACAGAAAAGAAGTGGACCTGAAACAGCCCACCTAGAACCACATCTCCAGCCTTGTGCATCCCATTTAGATAAAACTCTCCCTGTAACTGGCATGAGGGTGCATAAAGAGGGGAGGATAAAGAAGAAGACAAGTAGGAATGCAACATAAAATACATTAGGAAGAACAATGTCATCTCTAACAATGCCCACATGACGTTCCTCCCCTCTATCCCTTTTCTGAGCCTCATCAGTTATGTCAACCCCTTTTATTGACGTGCAGTATTGTTTAATCTTGCATACATAAATCAGGGCATGAGCAAAGGTAGGGGCAGGGCCTAAAATACACTTCACTTGAGATTACTTTTGTATTTGTATCTGTATCATTTTTGCACTTTTAATATTTCCTCAGCCATCTGTCCAACCCAGATTCAACTCATGAAGACTGTGATGATCAAGGTCTACTGAAATTTGCATACATTAAGTTGTAAATAAAGTAGATGGACTGTTTCAACTCATAGTAAAACACATGCTTGCATTGTTTTCTTCAGAATCGGTGACCTTTGACCTCCTTAATTTTATCAATTCATCCTTGAGTCCAACATGTCTTCTGTGGATGGAAAAATGGATGGAAAAATTGAAAAAAATTCAAGTGTTCATGAGATGTCACGTTCAAAAAAATGTCACAGTCATGCAATCACAATTACCGAGATTCTAGATCTCTGATCAAAATTCAGTCACTTCATCCTTGAGTCCAAGTGGTCATCTGTGCTGGGGTGGGGGGAGAGGGGTGGACATTGGGTTTTATGCCCATGTTTATGTTATGTTATGTTTTATGTCTCTGGTTTCTGTCTTCCTGTTCCTGTGGCTGAGGAATGTTTACTGTTCATGACGTTACAGAGTGAGTTACCTTGTTTGCCTGCCTGTGTTTCTCTGTGGACAAAAAAAAAACCAATCAAATCATATGCTTATATGTTATGAAATGAATTGTAAGGGGAGAACTATGACCTGCCTTGAATTCACTCTCTGGTCTCGTCTATATGAAAAAAACTGTCCACAAGCTTGTCTCAGACAGTATTGCCATCATTTGGTGCATCCTCTTCACCTCCTGTCCTCAATCATCTCATGGTCCTCATCCTCTTCATCCAGCAAGACACGCAAGTCCTTTAACAGGTTGAAGTGTATAAAACAGGCAACAGTAAACCTTTCAGGTCCAAAGCATAGATCTATGTGAAAGTCAAAACACATTTTAAGCTGGCCGATGATTTATCTCAATGACTGCCCTCATTTTTTTAAAGACAGCATTGTGTCATTCCCAAAAGCATAGAAAGTTGTAGGCATGAACAAATTAGGCCAGGCTATCAGTTAATACAGAATTTTAAATGAGTAAATGAAAACAAACTTAAACAACAATAAAAACAAAATCTAGTGTGCAGGGTTTATGCAAGGGGTCAGACAGCAGCATACTACAGTACTTCCTGGTCTCAAACCTTCTGTCGAAGATACTCTCAGGAGGCTTTCACTCCTAAAACTCTGGACCATGACCTGAACAAAGTTTCACCTCTTTTTGCTGGAACAAAATCTGGCTGTTTGGTCCAGACTTTGTTCCAGAGGAGGTTTCACACCAAACGAGGTAGGTCTGAAAACACCCTCAGACAGACTTCAGGACTCATGCCCGCTTCCTGAGTAGTCAGAAACAACATTTGTGATCTTGCAGTCTGGATCACATATCAGTTGCACATTGACAGTATGAGTTTGTATGCACACATCTTCCATTAATGACACTGCAAGAGTCAGGAAATCCAACTGAAGCAAAGACATGCTTTGAAAACATAGTCTCTTTGGTCTGGGAGTGAAACTTAGTATAAATGTGTTAACAGTCCAGTTCAAATTTTGCAGACATTTTGAAAATAGAATGATGGTCAAATCTGTACTGTCTACCAAGTTGCACATCACTCATACTGGATTTCTTTGTCTTGAAAAATGTATCTTGGTATCACAAAATTCAGCAATTGTCTTAGGTCCCACAGATTGTTTCACTTTTTAAACTACTGGTATGTCTCCCTTAATGTTTTCTGGGGAAAAATGGTTACTAATATGGTGGGAATACTCCAGTGGCACCTGTGGTGAGGTCCCTTCACTTTGGCATGTGAGAAATTGCACTGGGACCCCATAGACTGCACCATTTTTGTTTGAGGATTGCTGTGTTGTTTGCTGTGCCCACTTGTGGTGATTAGTGGTAGCACCCCTAGGCACCCCACGGTGTAGTCTGCCTCTCAACAAGTGGGCTCTGCTGAGTTTATTAGTTTTGGGTATGTTAGGCTGGGTTTGAACTTTTCTATCCTTCACTCTTTTAGAATTTATATCAGGCCTTTTTTAGTGTAAATTGTAATAAAGTAATTTTTTCTACCTTCATTTCTAGTTATTAATCATAATCTTCCTTTTCAGCAGCTGCAGCCCCTGCTTTTTGCTTTGATTATTTTTGCTTATTATTAATATAATTTCTGTTTTTAATTGTGATAACACATCTCAACTTTTTATTCAGCAATGAACCTGTGTGCCTTACCATCTACCTTATAAACAATATTCAAGGTACCTTAAAGTCGTTACTGGGGTGAAATTCCCCAGGTGGCATTGTCTGGCTTACTCTAATTCTCTCCTTATTGACACCACAATTCCATACATACATACAAACCCACCTACCCCTCCCTTGCTACACTAAGAAGTTTCTAGCAAGGCACTAGGGAATACTTGAGTATTATTAAAGGGTTTTTTACTTAAATCATCTAAAGGAAATGCTTAAGGTGATTTCATTCAACATCTGATGTTTGGAAACTCAGGAGTTTTATTTTACGTCATTTAACACAATACAAAAAACAATATAAATAACGAGGATGTGCAAGGAAGACTAAAAGCCTCAAGCCGTCACATGAGAGTTGAGAAGCTTTATGACTTAAGGGGTATTACAAAAACTGATGAGTATATCTTTAAGTCCACATCATTTCCATAATTCATAAATTATGATGGGAGAAGGAACGGCTGCATGCTGCTGATGGCTGACCCAGCAGGTGATCTAATGAGTGTAATTCATAGTTGAATCAGGTATAAGGTTAACTTAAACAGTGAAATATAATATATAGAGAAACATAATAATAGAGGTGCAGTGCAGTGTATTTTAATTACATCCATGAAAAATATTGAATGGATTCTCATACATATGATCCACTTAGTAAGAGATTTCACATTCAGAGAGATTTATTTTGTATCAGCCCCGCTTTTTCAATCTTTGACATTACTATAATTCTGTCCCATTAAATTGTGTACAGTTTTTATGACTCTAAGCCATGACCCATGATTGCTTTCTTCGTGTTCCTCTCTGGTCTCAGCAAGATTATATAACATTTGGGTCCAAACAGTGCCCCTAAGAGGCCAAAACTGGAAGCCAGGATGGCAAAGACCTCCACTGCATCTGCATATTTACCTGGTGAGCTGATATAAGCAGGGACAAAGGCCACCCACACAGCACAGAAGATCAGCATGCTGAAAGTGATGAGTTTGGCCTCATTGAAACTATCTGGAAGATTCCTTGCTATGAATGCAATCAGAAAACTGAGGATAGCCAATAAGCCAATATAGCCCAGTAAGACTGCAAAACCAACTGTGGACCCAACTGCACACTCATAAACTATTTTGTCATTGTGGTATTGAGTGTTTTTATGAGGAAATGGTGAGGCAGATACGAGCCAGGCAGTGCAGATTGCTGCTTGAACAGAAGTAAGAACAATAACTGTTCCTCTCTGCTGCAAAACACCAAACCACTTCAGACTGGCTCCACCTCCTGGCTTGGAGGCCTTGAACACAGCCAGAACCACCATGGTTTTCACCAAGATGCATGAGATGCAAAGCACAAAGCTGATTCCAAATGCTGCATGTCTCAACTGGCATGTCCACAGCCTGGGGTGACCAATGAACAGCAGTGAACACAGGAAAGATAACTTAAGTGACAACAATAGCTGGAAACTCAATTCTGAATTGTTGGCACGTACTATAGGTGTTCTGTGATGATAGACGAAGATGCCCAGGACAACAACACAGATACATGTGCCCAGCAATGAGGCAGCTGTCTAGCAGATACCCAGAGGCTCACTGTAGGAGAGGAACTCTGTTTTCTTAGGAACACAGTGGTCACGCAGGGGGCTGGGCCAGAAGTCCTCTGGACAACTGCTGCACTCCATGGAGCCTGTGAAAATGGGGACAATCTTGAGATGCATGTTTATATTCTATGTACAAACTGCCATGTTTAAAAATGAATACCAACCAGTCTCATTGCTGATCTTTCCCTCAGAACAAGGGATGCAGTCAAAACAGCACACAGGTTCTCCTTTCTTTCTGGCCACGTGGGTACCTGGAGGACAGCTCTCACTGCACACTGACCGCGGATTGGTTAAAGGGAGAAAATTACATGTCTGTCATTCTACACTACTTTGCAGTGTTATTTTGAATTATCCATGTGGTGACTGAAAACTCAGTTGTTACCTTTTTTGATTCAAAGTTCCAGAAGATTTTTGTCTTCATCACTTGTGAGTTCTTCTCCTTTGAAGGCCGACCTCTTAACGTCACCCACATTCTGAAGTTTTGGTCTTCCATCAGGGAGTGGCCATTCTCATCAAATGACATTTCATCACCAAATTATGTGGTGAAGTTGACCTTTTCCAAGTAATACAAAAGCTATAAATATCAGAATAGGGGACAGAGGAAAATCACAGGGGAGAGAAAAAAAAAGAATTCTTTTTGGCTATGGTGAATACAGCAGTAGTATTATTGAAAACTGAAGACAGCAACATATCACTGACCTGATAATACTATCCACTACAATTACCCAGTGAAAATCCTTTCAGCTATTTGCTTGTGTAGCATCTCCCTCCTGGCCACTGCATGGCATTGTGCCAAGTTCACCAGCACTGTGGCTGTGGGGTGGCACCTGGTGTATCTACATATACAGGTGGGCGGCCTCACCTCTTTCTTTCCTTCCACTCAAAGATCTCCTCATGGAGGTGGCTGCAACCTGGTGGAGCAGGTCTGTGGCCTGACAATATTTGGGTGCACAGCATAACCACTTGAACAGCTGACTGCTGAGACGCCGGGAGACGGGTTGCTCCGCTTGGCGTGCTGCGGGTTGTGTCTTGTGCATGCATGTATATCGTGTCGTGGCTTTTGGTGGCTCTCCTCCACCTGCTTTTTGCCACGCTGTGCCTCACCTGCTGCACTGTCATAAGCTCCACTCCCCTCAGATGAACTGCTGTCGCGGCTCTCCTCGGTTCTGCTAGACTCCATTTGGCTCTCTGTTTGGCTCTGTTTCGGCTGTGTTTCGGCTCCATTTGGTTCTATTCAACTCTACTCAGCTCTACTTGGTTCTGCTAGGCTCTACTAGGCTCTACTAGGCTCTCCCCGTCTTCCGGGGCCCTGGTGTGGATCAGAGCAATTTAACTCGGGTCGTTGTCAGACCCATGAAGACGTAACCATAGCTGCCTGTAGACACTCAATTGTTTGTTAGAGCCGCAAACTGCAGCCAATATTGGAGCCAGTCATTGTATTTGAATGTGTATATTAGGTTGTTTGAGTTAGGTAATGAAGTTTCTGTTAACTTACATTTCTGTAACATTTAACATTTCTTTCATATTAACTTACATTTCATTTGGTTTTGGGTTTCTTTTGTATTTTGATTCCAGTTTTAAGTTATGGTCCAGAGTGAGTGTGTGAGTGAATGAGTTTTATGCATGACCATATTTCAGCTGTCTGGTCACCAGGCACTGCTAGCCTTTGACGGCAGGTGTACTAATTGTTTTATTTCTGTTTTCTCCAGACAGGTACAGTGAACCTTGGCGGCAGTCCAGTCCCCTGGTGGTGGTGTTTCACAAGTCCCTTTTTGGTTGGTGTGCTGTGTCATGGGTGTGGGATTATTTTAGAACCCCTCCCCTTTTGTGTTTGTCCCCTGCCGCCATTGGTAAGCCAGCCTGATGTCCTACGTTTAGTTAGTGTACCTGCCTTCACCCTTAAACCCTAGTGGTCTGGACATTTTAATCATTATTAATTGTTTTCTTTTTTTGTGATTAAATAAAATTATTGCATTATTGGAATACATCTCCTGCCCTGGTGATACTGAACCTGTGTGCCTTAACAATTGCTGGATGAATTATTAGATAATTTATATACCAGTACATATAATTTCCCGGGGGTGAAATTCCCCTGGGTGGCGTTGTCGCAACACCCTTCTATCTTGACATGCCCCTCACTCCACATTCTGGCGTTGTCGGCAGGATCATCACATTTAAAGGGCAGAGACATATTCCATTGTTTCTTTTTTTTCCTGTTACATTGTGTTGTGTTATTCGTTGGTAGGGTCTTAGTCAACTGTATATGCGTAATGTTAGAGCCGAGACAGCAGTCTTTATTCTAGGGACCTCCCTTGCTATATACATTTAAGAGGCCTTGGTGCATCTTTCCCTTGGTAAGTATGGAGGAGGAGGTGCAGCAGCTCAGGGACCTAGTGTCACAGCTTAAGGCAGATAAGAGTGGCTCCTGCGGCAGCAGGCTGCTTCCCTGATGGACTTAGGTGGGGCGGCTCCTGCTTCCTCTGCCTCAGCTAGTCATGCCCCTGTTGCAGGTGGAACCGCTATTGTCACAGAGCAGCTGGTTGTCATTCCCAGGGACTGTAAATGTCCCATGTTTAATGGCAGAACAGGCATAGCTTTCTATTGCTGACCAGGCTCTTTTCATTTTTGATCACTTGGAGGGAGAGGTGAAGGAAGAGATCAAGTTTCAACCTAGTGGGGAGTGAGGAGACCCAGCCAAAGTTTTTTCCATCTTAAAGGAGCTATATGGTTGTGTTCAATCATATGTCATTCTGCAGCAAGCTTTCTTTTCTCGCCATCAACTTGAAGGTGAGACGCTCCAAGAGTTCTCCTTAGCCCTCATGGTTTTAATGGAGCGGGTCAAGCAGTGTGCACCTGATGGGATGCCCAATGCTGATGTGCTCCTTTGCGACCAGTTTATTGAACATGTCCATGACAGTGCTCTCTGCCAGGAGCTCAAGCAGTTAGTTAGTCGCCAGCCCACTGCCACTCTGTTGGAGCTGCGCAATGAGGCTATCAGGTGGGAGAGAGAGGGTCTCATGGGGGGTACTAGGGGTCGTAGCTCTTCTCTTCTTGCGGCTTATGGCTTTCAGCATGAGGTGCAGGGTCGTCTTAATGCAGCCCCACATGTCATCCCACGAAATCCCGATTTGGCTGAGTTGATGGATCTTTTGAAGTGGCAACAGGAGCAGCTCAACGAGCTCACCCAAACGGTAGCATCCTTGCAGGCCCCTTGCTCCCAAGGTCGGACTGCTTGTAATGGCCCTTTAATCTGTAGGAGGTGCCAGCAGCCAGGCTATTTTGCTCAGGATTGCGACGCTGGGCGGGTCCCACTTCGTGGCCATGCTAACATGAATGCTGGCATGAACTCAAACACTGTGAGGCGTTCTGATTCCCTCCATCAGTCGGAAAACTGAAGCCCAGTGAGCTGCTGAGCCACAGCTTAGTTGGGGAGTCTACAGGCTCACAAGAAGGTGCAGTGGCTAGATTGATTGCTCCTTGTTCAAACATTGACGTCTCAATTGGTGGGGTTACTGCTTCATGCTTGTTGGACACTGGTTCCATGGTGTCCACCATGACCGAAAGCTTCTTTCTTGCACAGTTTTCATCTTAGGGCCATGATTGCCTTCAATCTTATCATTGGTTACAATTGCGAGCTGCTAATAGATTAGCTATTCCATACATTGGCTACCTGGAGCTTGATGTGGCGCTTTGTGCCAAATTGATGCCCTGTTGCGGGATTCTTGTTGTTAAGGACCCCCCTGGTGCTGTGTCCTAGGGATCAACGTGATCTGCCGATGCTATCATGAGGTCTTTGGGACATTCGGTCCTTTGCTCTTTGAGTCACCCCCTGTGTCACAGGCACCTGGTCCAGTGGTTGTGGCTTTACAGGGGTGCCACTAGTCAGCCACCCAGGTTGCAGGGAGCCCTGTTGGCGCTGTCAGAGTTTGAGGAAAACATGCTGTGTGCATACGTGGGGGGGGTGATGAAGGTGGTTGCTAGCACCTGTCCTGAACAGTTCTCTGGTCAGGTTGCTTTGTTTGAGCCTCCTGAGGCTGGTCTGCCGGCTGGACTCCTAGCTTCTCCTTGCTTTGTATGGGTTGTCAGGGGGACAACCTACATCTCGATAGATAATGTTGGGACAACTGAGGTACTTCTCTATCCAAGGACAGGTCCACCACTGCGACAATTTCCTCCCAGGCAGCTGCCACTTCAGTGCCAAATGGGGTGGAATCTCTGGATTTGTCTGCGCTGGCTGAGCAGGAACAGGAAGACGTGAGATCATTGTTGCAAAAGTATCACTCTGTCTTCTTTGCTCATGATGGTGACTTAGGTTTTACTAACTTTATCTCACATGATATACCACTGCTTGACAATACCCCAGTCCGGCAGCAGTACTGGCGCATCCCTCCTTCAGATTACGGGGCAGTGAAGGCCCACATCAATCAGCTTCTGGAGTCACAAGTCATTAGGGAGAGCAGTAGTCCATGTGCATCACCCATTGTCTTGGTCCGGAAAAAGGATGGGAGTCTAGGCTTAAGTGTGAACTATCACCTCCTTAACAGCAAGACCAGGAAGGACGCTTTTCCTCGGCCTCGTATTGAGGAGAGCTTGGATGCACTTTCTGGGGCCCACTGGTTTTCTACCATCAATCTGGCTAGTGGCTACAACCAGGTCCCAGTTGCTGAGCAGAACAAGGCTAAAACAGCTTTCTGTACACCCTTCGGCCTGTCCGAGTTTATCCGCATGCCTTTTGGTTTGTGTAATGCACCCAGCACCTTCCATCGGCTGATGCATAGGATGTTCAGCAATCAGCAGGGTCAGTACATGCTGCTCTATCTTGATGACATCGTTGTCTTCTCATCCTCTGTCCAACAACATCTACAGCCGCTGGAAGCGGTCCTTGGCCGGCTCCAAAAGGAAGGCCTGAAAACCAAGCTTGAAAAGTGCAGGTTCTTCCAACAACAGGTTGGTTACCTGGGGCATGTCATTTCCAGCGAGGGCGTCTCCACCGATCCTGCGGAGATTGAGGCCATTGCTGAGTGGCAGCATCCCTGCAATGTTTCAGAGCTGCACTCCTTTTTAGGTTTTGCCAGCTATTACCATCGTTTTGTAGAGTTATTTGCAAAGTTGGCAGGCCCCCTACATCAGTTGGTCCCAAAGGCGGCAGGCACCAAGTCCACAAAGGGATCAGGTCAGGCCTTTGGCACCACATGGACACCTCAGTGTGAGGGCAGTTTCGAGGCTTTGAAGTCAAAGTTGGTCTCGGCTCCTGTGCTCACCAATGCTGACTTCTTGCGGCTGTTCATCTTGGAGATTGATGCGAGCCATAGTGGCCTGGGTGCCATCATTTCACAGGAGACTGGTACCGGTGTTAGGCCTGTGGCTTATGCCAGCAGAGGCCTAAGGCCCACTGAGCGCAACATGTCCAACTACAACTCTATGAAGCTGGAACTTGCGCTAAAATGGGCCATGACAGAGAAATTCCAGGAGGACTTGCTGGGACACAAATGTACAGTCTACACAGACAATAACCCATTGAGTTACATTCAGTCTGCCCAACTTGGGGCTCCTGAGCACTGCTGGGCTGCCCAGCTTGCTGCCTTTGATTTTGATATCAAGTATCATTCTGGTCGTAGCAGTAGGAACGCTGATGCACTTTCACGGCAGCGTGTACCTGGTTCTGACTTAGTTGTGCGATCCTAGCTTGGAACCTCTGTGCCCACCAGCAGGGGCGCAACTACCTACTTTCTGAGGGGTATGCAGACACATTACAGCCCCCCCCATTTTTTTTTTTTCCTTTTCTTCAATGTTTACGTGTATAAATCTTATTTATTCATGGACTTATAAAATATAAGACTTTTATTACAGACTTTTATTTTAAGTAACATATTAATTAGTTTTTTGTGGCCTCACTAGTTTAATTATTCCTACCAGATGTCATCACTGGTCTCCTCTATAGCAGATGCCGACACTGACCTCATATCTGTCTCCTTCACCCCTTGCCTGTGTTTTTCTCCGCTAATTCATATGGTCAAACAAGCTTTGTTTAATAGCTTTGAATAAATTACACATCTTGCCAATGCAATTTTTCAATATAAATAATATTTAGAAATTAATCACTTGATATCAAGTGACTGTTCCTACACTTCCACCTAATATTAGAACAACCTCTTCCCCTGTCTCTCCTGATTCTCTCTCTCTCTTCTTCTCTTCTTTCTCTCCATTCTCACACCTGAATCACATGAACTTTGTGTTAAGGAGGTTTAAAAAAATACAGCAGTCAAACCACATATAAAAAATATGAAATTTTAATTTTAAATTATATTCGTATTGGATCAGTTTGGAAATCCTTTGGAGAAATCATTTTTTAAATAAACTCAATAATATCTCATTGGAAACAAATCTAAAACGTCACTAAATGAAATCATATTCCTGACATCTAAATACTAAGTGACGTTTTGAAAGAATGAAGAACGTGTTTCAGTATCAGATCCTTCCTCCCACAGTTGCAAGACCTGTCGTTTTACTAGTAGTTGCTTTATCTAACCTGAATATTTACAAGCCTCATCTTGATACACTGACGTAACTTACCCACTGTCTTTCAACCACTTTGAAAAGCTTTTTTTCATCCCTTCGAAAGATTTCTCCTTCTCAGTCTTCCGTTTTCTATTTTGTGACCCGGAGAGCTTTCTTTTCTGCCTCTCCATCTTTAGCTCCCTGTCATTTGATGTGACAACACGAAGCAAATGAAAAAAAAAAAAAAACGCTCCAGCGCGTGCTCGAGTGGGCGCGCACTGGAACGCCTATAGTGTGTGTGGGAGGGGGCGAGAGGAAGGGAGCAGAGGGGCGCCTAATTAGTGACATGCCCCTCTGTTATTGATCATATCATTTACACGTGCATAAACAGCTGTTAAATACAGAAATGCCAACTCGAAATAATTTTTCCCCCATCGCTTTGGCACCCCCTCTAGCGTGGCGCCCCTATGCGCCGCGTATAGTGCATACCCACTTTTTGCGCCACTGCCACAGCCTGATCTGGTGGTGGCAGCTAGTCAGGCTATGATCTCCATGTTTCCATCCCACTCTGTCCCTGACATTGGTTGCTTGCAGGAGGCTGATCCCCTCCTGCGTGAAGTCTTGGTATTTTGGCGGCGGAAGGCCCTGCCTACTCCAGATGAAAGGCGACAGCTTTCCAGGCCAGCTATGGCACTATTGCACCAATGGGATCACCTAGTGGAGAAGGAGGGGGTTCTCTTCCGCAAGGTTTTCCGCCCAAATGGGGGAGAAGAGTCTCTACAGCTCATTTTGCCTGCAGCTCTCAAGCAGGAGTCTTTGAACCAGCTACACCAAGAGCATGGCCATCAGGGCATTGAGCGGACCACTGAACTGGTCCAGCAGTGCTGCTACTGGCCAGGAATGTATTCCGACATAAAGAAATGGGTCCAAGAGTGTGGGTGTTGTCAACTCTCCAAGGACTCTGTGCCACATAGTTTTATGGGCCACTTGCTTGCTTCCAAGCCAAACGAGATCCTGGGCATAGACTTCACGCTACTTGTGCCTTCCCGGGGCAGGTTTGAGAATGTCTTGGTCATGACTGCTGTTTTCAGTAAGTTTGCTGTAGCTGTCCCTACACGGGATCAATGGGCCTCTGCTGTGGCTCAGGTGCATCAAAACATGCTGACTACATATGTAGTCAGGCCAGAGGCCCCTGCTCTATCGCAGCGTGAGTCATCTCCACTTGCTCTAGCCGTACCAGATAATGGCTGTTCTGGTTACAGTGATGTTGACTTGTGGCTCATGGTTCCTGAAACCCACTCACAACCTGCTGAGGCACCAAGTTCCTCTTGTCTTGCGGGTCCCCTTGTTGTGACCCCATTGGAGGCAAGGCCTGGTCAGGGAACATCTCCAGCCTCCAGCCTCATCAGCCTCTTCATGGTCCCCTACAGACCAGCCCAGTACTAGTCAGCGGGCGCTGCAATGCACAGCTCATCACACAGCTGGTCATCATTCTAATGTGCACCGTCTTCCTCGGCCTGCTGCTCACCTGGACGATGTAGTCACTGGACCTGTGGCTAATGTCCAGTTGGCCATTTTTAGGCCTTGGTGTTAGCGTTGTTTCTTCATTGTCAGGTCAATAATACAAAAGTGGGGGGTAGATGTAGCTGGATGGCTTCTCCCTCCTGGCCACTGCATGGCACTGTGCCAAGTTCACCAGTGGTGTGGCTGTGGGGTGGCACCTGGTGTATCTCTATATACAGGTGGGCGGCCTCACCACTTTCTCTTATCTTCTGCTCAGAGAGGTGGAGGTGGCTGCAACCGGGTGGAGCAGGTCTGTGGCCTGACAATATTTGTCAGTCATTATTAATTGTTTTCTTTTTTTGTGATTAAATGAAATGATTGCATCATTGGAACATGTCTCCTGCCCTGGTGATATTGAACCTGTGTGCCTTAACAATTGCTGGATGAATTATTAGATAATTTATATACCAGTACATATAATTTCCCAGGGGTGAAATTCCCCTGGGTGTCATTGTCGCAACACCCTTCTATCCTGATGCGCCCCTCACGCCACATTCGGCACTTTACAATTAGTAATCTCACAGTTTTGTATTTAATACAACACACTATGTGCTACTATGTAAGAAACACTAAAACATCTGATTCTGTCACATAAACAGGTGAAGTGTAAACTGATATCAC
The DNA here is from genome assembly GCA_020091685.1 of Lutjanus erythropterus. Lineage (NCBI taxonomy): Eukaryota > Metazoa > Chordata > Actinopteri > Lutjaniformes > Lutjanidae > Lutjanus > Lutjanus erythropterus. Next base: position 27,780,318 of record CM034594.1, on the reverse strand, counting down.
ACCTGTCATGACTCTAATCCTTTCAAATTACCACGACTGTGCCCACTGAAAGGCCCTCTCCCTGGCTCACACTGCAGCATGTCATCAAGGGCATACGCAAGAGCATACATAGCCTTGTACACATTATACTCTGGCCTGAGGTTTGAAATGTCCAGAAATTCAGTCTTTACATTCTCTAGATCTTCCTGTCCAGTGCATAATGTTACCCCAGTGTCTCCACCTGCTGGAGGTACTGCAAATCTACACTGAAATGTGTGCTCCCAAAACTGGTTCACCTGAAACATATTGAAATCAGTGTGTTACACATTATGACAGTGTATCATTCTTGCAATTTCCAGTTCAGCTTGCACGATTAATCTCTCACCATGCTATTTCCATAGCTGTTGTTCTGGTGGGAATCAGGGAGTATTTGTAGGAGGAATTCTCTGAGCCCTGGAATTTCTCCTCGTCAGATGGCGAGTAGTTATTTCAGTGTTTATCTCTTTTATTCTGCAGTATTTTATTGAAATACATTATATAGCCAACAGTGAGGTTGACTACAGATTATATTATTGTAGAGTGTATTATAAATAAATGAATTTTAAAAAAGTTAATTTACATGAGACATTGAAAAGTTTGCCGATCCTGCTCTAGGCTGTGATATTTTGTTTATTTATCATAATTTATGGTATCTTCATTTAAAAAATGCATACTTGGTGTGCGTCTGAGCACAAACAATGGAATTGCATATGTTAGTCTGGCAGACTATTATGGTACTTGGAGGGGCGCCAGAATGGTGGTGACCCCGATGTGAAAAACACGATAGTCAAATCTTTACTCTCTAACAAGTTATGTATCACTTGTAGCAGATTTTCTCTGTCCTAGAAATGTGTCTTCGTGTCCCCTCCTCTTCAATCACCATAGATTATGCCATTGTAATAGGTGCCACAAATTGTTTCATCTTTAAGGTACTGGTATGGTTGCCTCACATCCACAATCCTCTGTAGTTCAGCTTGGCATTATCCAAAGGCAAACTCTAAGTAGGCCAGACAATTCACCAGACTGAACCAAGTCAGATTGGAAGGATCGGGCAGCGTGGAGTCCATAGTCATCATCACTGATCAGCAGACCTGCCCAAGTCCAGCCAAAGTGGTTAGAATCTGAATCATAGCACGCACTCAATTAAACGAAGATTAAAAGAATTAGAATAGAATATAGAATATATTTTTATTGTCATTGTAACATATACAACAAAAATTAAAATGCCAAACCAATTGAGTGCTACATTCAAGGTTGTAAAACACTATAGATACAAAAATCTAGGTAGGTAATATAAATTGTGTTAAATAAATAAGATATAAAAGATAAACATACAACCAAGAACATTCTAAATCTATGTTGACTGCATGATCCTTATTGCACTAGCAGCATATGTATTGTCCTTGTTCTGATCAATCTGTACTGTCTGCCTGATGGCAACAGTTCAAACAGGGAGTGACCAGGATGTGAAGTGTCCTTTGAGCAAGATCTGGCTTATTTGAGCATGTGCTGAAATAATGTTTCAGTGTAAAACTCCAAAACAGTTTCAACGATTAATTGTTTAATTATGCCTTTCAGATTGCTGAACAAAACAAAGTCATAGTGACTGAAAGAGTGTGACTGTGATTGAATGAATACATTTTTCCATTGCACTAAAGAAATGCTACATTAGCAAATGTTTAACTGCACATCTTTCTTTCTTGAATTTTCATTTTGCTGACAGATGATCACCTGGAAAGCATCACTTGGGATCGTCCTAAAGAAGGATGGAAATTTTGTCGGTCACTCAGGCAGGAACATGTGGCAAAATAACTCACCTGTGAAACAGACAGATACATCCTAAAACATTTTAATCTTTTATACTTTCTGTTTGACATTAATTTCAAAATGAAGTGAAATAAAAATAATAATAATAAAATGATCCTAATAAAGTATTCTTTACAGAAAACTTACCATAGGTACTCTGTACAAACCTAAGACACTGGAGATGGCAATAGAACGTGTAGATGAAGAATCACCCACAATCCCAAGGACTGGAGGGTTCCTTCACAGGTCTCATCTAATATAAACTGCTCCTCTTGACCACTGACTAAAGACAAAGCTGCACTGAATCCAATCCCAGGTTGGCACAGGTATCATAAAGACTGTATCCCAGAGTCACATTAGGTAGCAGGTTGGAGTTTCTGTTGATCTCATCAATAGCAAAGGCCATGGTCTGAGCCCACCTGAATCCTAGAACATCAAAACTAACACAAGAAATACCACTGATTACTACTGAAAATACAACATGACACAGTAACTGTGTCAACATGTACATGCACAACAACAGATTTTGCAAAGATGTAAGCCAGTTAAAGAACAAAAGTTAACCAAAATAATACAGTGCAAAAAGTAATATGTTTAAATGGCATAAACACAATGTAATTCTTTTGTATTTGATTGTCAAAATACATTCTTACTAATTTATTTTCCAGTGTTTCTCCTTTTACTGTTTTCCTGACAGACTCACCCATGGCAGGTAGGCTGTTGTGGCTCTGAGGTAAAAGACAGGTCAGGAAAGACAGAAGAAGTGGACCTTAAACAGCCCACCTAGAACCACATCTCCAGCCTTGTGCATCCCATTTAGATGAAACTGTCCTGTAACTGGCAGGAGGGGGAAAAAGAGGGGAGGACACAGCAGAAGAAAGCAGAATACAATAACTAAATACATGAACAAGAGCAATTTGATTCTAAAAATGCCCACATGCTTTCCTCCTGTTTACCCTCTTCTGAGCCTAGTCAGTTTTTGTTATGTCAACCCTTTTATTGACTTGCAGTATTGTTTAATCTCACACAACACCCATCAGGCATAAGCAAAGGTAGGGCAGGGGCTAAAATACATTTCATTTGAGATTTTGTATTGAGGTAGAATTCATTTGTGCACTTTTAATAATGTCTCCCCACAGCCATCTTTCCAACCCAAATTTGATGACTGCAATGATTGAGGTCTACTGAAATTTGCATATCTCTGTTCAGTTTTAGATGAAGTAGATTGACTGTTTCAACTTCCAGTAAACATCTACTTGCATTGTTCTAGAATCAGTCTGCAGTCCTGCATGCTTACGTACATGAATATATCCTGCAAATTTATGTGTACAGTCACAAAGTTCATGCATTATAGGCTGATGGGCCCAGTAGTATTAGCTGTATTAGTAGCAGTGCTAGAGAGATTAGCATAGAGGACAAGTCCAGGTCCATTATCATGCACACACACACACACACATGATCGCATGATCTCTCCAGTTTAAAAAAATGATTCATGTTATATCTCCTTTGGGTAAGTAGCCTTGTACTGTCTTGTGCTTTATCCACTTGGCTCTCAGTTGCCAATCACTGTCAGAAGGCAGTATACAAAGGCAGGTACTTGTTATCTCAGCCCTTCTGACCTTAAATGCAGAGAGCAACCCACCTCCTGGTTGCTTTGCTTCCTCTTCACCCTGCTCCATAATTGCTAAAAGTATATTGGCAGTGGTCATTGCTTGTCCTCTAAATTAGCTGCTGTTTACATTAGTCATTTTGCCTTTGTAATTTTCTCTTATTGTGGATCACTGTCGTTCTGGGAGGTGAGTGACATGCAGATCGCTGCAGGTAGGTCCTCCTTTCATTGTGCTGTGATGCTATGTTGCTTCATGTAGTGATCAGCTGCTTTAGACAAGATGTTGTCACTGCAGCAGTATGAGCACTATATGTTGTAACCATTCAATTTGGACCCAAAATACGAGTACAGCCTGAGACAGAGATCAAACAGTTTATTGTGGGTTCTTTTTGAAGGTTGAGGCTGGTTTGAATGGCTGAGCAGGGCAGGCAATGGAGCTGGTGGCTGAAGACAGAGGCAGGCTGGTTTGAGCAGAGAGCTGGCATGGAGGATCACTAAGGTGACTGAACATCTGGCAGAGTCTGGAAGTCTGAGCCGGGGTATATTACTGCAGGCTTGATGGTGGATTGGGTGTGCAGGTGAGCAGGAGAGCAGCTGCAGAGGATTAGGTGGATGAGCAGGAGGAGGGAACCAAGCATTACGCCCAGCAACAGAGTCAGGAGGAGGGAGCCGAGTCCACGCCTGTTAACATACAGACAGACAAACATGACACTGGGGAAGGGAAAACATGAAACACATGAAAGGGAGAGACGAGGCCCAAACTCTAACACTATATGCTTTCCACTCCCCGCCAAGTGTGTTAACAGATGCTGCCTTGGATCAGATGATATTACATGGCCCCATTTTATTCTTTAGGCTATGATTCTTGTTACTAACATACATTTCTTTATGTATGACAGGGACACTTGATGCATGTGTCAGTGCTTTGGACTATACACCTACTCAGCTTACACCTTTGCTTTGCCCACAGCCACAGCTAATTCTGACTCAACGGTTCTGCTGGTGTACTGAAAGAACTGTCTATCCACTTTCAGGGTGATCTGATTTGTTATTTAATTGCTGTTACTCCTGGATTTAAGGTTCCACACTATTACATGATTGTATACTGATGTCAATTAACATTATTTTCGTTTTGTGTGCATTAATTTTGTTTTTGTTACATCACGTGACAGCATATTTTCTGCAAGTAATATTCTTTAAAGCACTTTGCTATTTTCAGCAATTTGGATGTATTATTTTCTTGTAATTAATATTTTGTTTATTTGTTGTTTATTTGTTTATTGCTTTTAGTTGTTTTTGTTTAATTTCTAGTCATTCTGATGAGCTTCAAGTTAATTTCTATTCCTTTGACGTGATTTTCTTTTAATATTAGCTTTGTTTATGTTGCTGCAACTCCATGGTTGAATATTTTGGCAGTCAAATTTTTTTGTGCGCTTTGTGTCTGCTGGCAAGGGATTGATGTTGGAGCATGACAGGCTCTCGACAGGGACCTTTAGAGTGGGTGCAGTGTCACAACACTGTGGACCTGGGTGGCCATTTGTTGTCCTGCTGAGGATCATCAGCCTACCACCTTTCAGGCCCAGGCATCTGAGTGTTGACCACCACTATCTGGCCCGGCTAACTCCAGTACTCAGATCCACACCCCTGCCCACTCCCCAGCATCATACACCTGCTCTGCCCTTCCCTGCTCCTCTTTACTACTACCTCAACCACAGGTTCACACATTGGGGCAGGCGTGTTGGGGTGCTAGCAGCCCGGCCAATTCCACAGTGAGCGCTAAAGTGGTTTTGTTGCAGCCCACTGGAACACCAACATACAGCATTCCAACAAGGATTCAAGAGGGTATACACCACGTGAGTGTGGATCAAGCCACGCCATCTATAATACACCAGATTCTGTCTATCCAGGGCTTTTGATGAGGCATCAAGGGTGCACAGTAGTGGTGTGCATGGGGACATCTCAGATCCAAAAAGGGCAAAAAGTATTGTATCAGGATGTGGTTAGATCCCATCTGATGCACCCCCTGATTTTAAGTACAGATTGGCCTGCTTAAGAGATTATTGTGGGAATGCATTGACTGTCAGTAGAGACATCGGATATGTGTGTGGTGCCCAGTGGTGATGGAGGTTGTCCAACACTGTAGACGGGAAGAACAACTCAGGTGCCTTTGCAAGCTCCAGGTTCCAAAAGGCTCTACTCCATGGAAAATTTTCTGCTCAAGCAGTGATGATACTCTTATGCTTTGTTTGACCAGCTGATATAAATTGATGGTCATTTGGTACACCTTGACACAGTGCAACATGTCCACACTTCTCATTGGTTGGGTACAGATTGTACAGAGTGAATTCAGACACTCAGACAGAAGAGGAAATTACCCAGTTGTTGGAAATTGAAAAGCCACCGCCTTCCAGGCGGCTCAACATAACTCAGTGGCTGGGCATAAGTGGCAGTGACAAACACTGTATGGCAATTTCTGTTGAAAAAGCACAGAGTCAGAAACTGTCTTCTGTAAGGTTTACTCAGGCATCTGCAGATGGACTCACAGCACAGTCAGAAGAATGAACTGGGCGGAATGAGCCCAGAACAGAGAATGCCACAATGTTTTATGGGCATAGATAAATGCAAGGTCAGGAAAGGTGAGTTGCATATTATCACATGATGGTACATGACATTCAGAAAACAATACAGCACTGGGCTTGTTCTATCTCATGTTGTCTTGTGCTTATACAAGTATATATCGGCCTTCCTCTCTTGTCCTGTATTTAGGCAGGTACAGGATTACATGAGAAATGGGAATTTCTATCACAATACCAAACTGGATAATGGCCACCTCTGTTGGACCCAGCAGTCAGGAGTGGTGTGAGTCTTGCCCTGAATGCCACTATTAGTTAACTGGGACCTGCATCCTATGCACTGATGCACCCATTTCACTCACTGAGATTCCATTTGAATGAATTGGTATGGACTTCATTAGGCCATTTCACTGAAGTACACATGGATATTGCTTTGTGTTAGAGTAATTCTAAAACAAAAACATAGGAAATACAGTCTGAGATTCAAAATGAGTAGAATTATTTAATGAAAATCTTGCAAGCAAGGGAACAGGTCACATACAGGAGTCTGCAGTGTAAGTGTTCAAGAAAGAATGTCTTACACAGAATTTTTATAATGCAAAATGGGTGAAATATAACATTCTTACTAACAGTCTCACAACAGCAAATGGGTACAGTGTCCTTGAAAACAAAACAGCTTGTTCTGTTACTCTGTGGAATGTCAGTTCCTCCTTTCAAGGGTGCAGCTTCTTCTTCACACGCTTTGCACAATCATGTCTATGTACAGCATAGTTATTTCCAGTTCATACAGTTCAAACAGCATATAGACTATAAAATCAGCATATTTTTTGTATTAGTCCTGGTGGATTATGCAACACAATATCCAGAAGAGTCCAAAGTGTGTTGCACAGGCTCTACTTTGGGTTATTTCACAAGTTGTGATCCCAAAGAAGATATGAACTGGCCAGGCACCCTCGCTTGAAGCCACGCACACTATGGGAAATATATGGATTATTGCATCAATTCAATTTGACTAGTGTGTACCAATTCTCAGACCGATGGCTTGTCGGCATCTGAACAAAACCTTGAAGTCCATGATCTGGAAATTGCATGATGATGACCAAGCATTGGGATAGGTAGCCAGATCCTCTGTTATTTGCAGTGTAAGCACTAGTCTCCCAAGGGATTTTCCTTGAATTGCTGTTTGGCAGAAAACCACGTGGGTCCAAAACCAAGCAAAAATATTGTTCAGTACATCCTGACCTGAGAGCAAAGCCCACACACAAGGACAGTTATGGAGAATTTGCTAAGGGCCCAGGAGCATCAACAGTACCTGTGCAACATAGGAACTAGAAGTTGAGACAATTTGAGAGAAACAGTACTTATATGGCTCCTTCTTCCAACTTCCAACCATTTACTATGGTGTTCACATCTCTATGGTTACTGGAAGAATTGGAAACAATGCTGCAAGAACGCTTGCTGAAAGGTCATTCAGCAGCAGTGCATTGCTCCTCACCAAACTTGCAGGTGGACTTTGGGATTTTTCTGTAAAACTCTAGACTCTAATGTAGCAACTTTAACAATAAATGTGATACACATGCTGGCTAAGGCAAGTGTAAGTACTTGTATTTCAGCTTTGAAAAAAATGAGACTATTCTCACATAAATGATCCAATCTGGTAATAGATTTCATATTCCATTACAGTTATTTGGAATCAGTCCTACTTTCAATATTTTCACATTACTATTACAATAAAACATATTTCCTGCCTGTATATTTGAATTTGTGTACTGTTACTGTTACTAATGATACTTTCTGATCAGTGCTTTTTGTTGTGAACACAAAATCATTAATTCTGTCCCATTGCGCATTTTATGACTCAGTGCCCGACCCATGATTGCTTTCTTTGTGTTCCTCTCTGGTCTCAGCAGGATTATGTAACATTTGGGTCCAAACAGTGCCACCAAGAGGCCAAAACTGGAAGCCAGGATGGCAAAGACCTCCACTGCATCTGCATATTTACCTGGTGAGCTGATATAAGCAGGACAAAGGCCACCCACACAGCACAGAAGATCAGCATGCTGAAAGTGATGAGTTTGGCCTCATTGAAGCTATCTGGAAGATTCCTTGATATAAATGCAATCAGAAAACTGAGGATAGCCAGTAAACCAATATAACCAAGTAACACTGCAAACCAACTGTGGACCCAACTGCACACTCATAAACTATTTTGTCATTGTGGTATTGAGTGTTTTTATGAGGAACTGGTGAGGCAGATACAAGCCAGGCAGTGCAGATTGCTGCCTGAATAGAAGTGAGAACCATAACTGTTCCTCTCTGCTGCAAAACACCAAACCACTTCAGACTGGCTCCACCTCCTGGCTTGGAGGCCTTGAACACAGCCAGAACCACCATGGTTTTCACCAGGATGCATGAGATGCAAAGCACAAAGCTGATCCCAAATGCTGCATGTCTCAGCTGGCATGTCCACAGTCTGGGACGACCAATAAACAGCAGTGAACACAAGAAACATAACTTAAGTGACAGCAATATCTGGAAACTCAGTTCTGAATTGTTGGCACGTACTATAGGTGTTCTGCGATGATAGATGAAGATGCCCAGGACAACAGCACAGATACATGTGCCCAGCAATGAAGCAGCTGTCAAGCAGATACCCAGAGGCTCATTGTAGAGAGGAACTCTATTTTCTTAGGAACACAGTGGTCATTGGGGCTGGGCCAGAAGTCCTCTGGACAACTGGTGCACTCCATGAGTCTGTGAAAATAGGGACAGTCTTGAGATACATGTTTATATTGTATCTACAATTGCCATGTTTAAAACTGAATACCAACCAGTCTCATTGCTGATCTTTCCCTCAGAACAAGGGATGCAGTCAAACAGCACACAGGTTCTCCTTTCTTCTGGCCATGCTACCTGGAGGACAGCTCACTGCACACTGACTGTGGTGGCTAGAGAGAAAATTAAATTTGTTATTCTACACTACTTATGCTGTTTCAATGAATTATCCATGGGGTGTCTGAAAAATCTGAATCAACCTTTTTGATTCAAAGTTCCAGAAGATTTTGTCTTCATCAATTGTGAGTTCTTCTCTTTGAAGGCTGACCTCTTAACCTCACCCACATTCTGAAGTTTAGATCTTCTCCAGCAAGTGGCAGCAGCAGGTTCATGATATCATATATTGGTAAACATCCCCATTCTCATCAAATGACACTTGATCACCAAATGGTGTGGTGTTGACTTTTCCAAGTAATACAAAAGCTATGAATATCATTAGAAGACAGAGGAAAACCAAACAGGACAGGTTAATAAAGAACTTTGTATGCCTATATGGTAGTGTTGAATAATCAAAATGAAGACATCAGTACACTCACAGATTGATAAACCATCCACTACTATTATACCCAGTAAAGGGAAACCTTTCAGCTATTTGCTCTGCACTTTACAATTAGTAATCTCACAGCTTTGTATTTAATCCTACACTCTAAATGCTACTCTGCAAGAAATACCTAAGTATGTGATTTTGTCAATAAACAGGTGGAGTGTAAACTGATATCACACCTGCCATGGCTCCAATCCTTTCAAACTGCCACAGCTGTGCCCACTGAAAGGCCTCTCCTGGCTCACACTGCAGCATGTCATGAAGCATATGCCAGAGCATAACAGCCTTGTACACATTATACTCTGGCCTGAGGTTTGAAATGTCCAAAAATTCAGTCTCTACATTCTCTAGATCTTCCTGTCCAGTGCATAATGCTCCCCAGTGTCTACCTGCTGGAGGTGGTGCAAATCTACACTGAAATGTGTATTCCCAAAACTGGTTCACCTGAAACATATTGAAAACAGTGTGTTAAAATTTGACAATATATTATTCTTGCAATTACCAGATCAGATTGCATGGTTAATCTCTCACCATGCTATTTCCATAGTTGTTGTTGTGGTGGATCAGGACGCATTTGTAGGAGGAATTCTCTGAGCCCTGGAATTTTCCTCGACGGATGGCGATGCCCAGTGTGCCAGCCAGGTATGGCAAAAAGTGGGGAGCCTGGAGCACAGTAGCTGCTGTCCAAGCTTCACTGGTTATCCACTGCAGGCCTGTCACATTCTGCCTCACCACCTGTGCATACACATGCCACAGTTCTGTCTGAATTATACTGCACATTTTATACACAGTTAAATGTTTTATTTATTAATAGTAACTTATGTTTAACATTGTATTATGAGAAAGAATGCATATCATAACTAAGTTTCATGTATTATGTCCGAAATGATCTCACTTTTAAAACAAATAACAAATAAGTGGTGTGATTTATTCATTTAAATATATTTGTCAAAGGCCAAGATGTTATTGTTAACCAAAATCTTCCAATTATCATTAACAACATTGAACTTGTATACATAAATGAAGTCATACTGTTTATTCCAAGCCCAACCTCTTCATGAGGCATCATAAGACTACGGCAAATACAATGACTACACGAGCTGTGGATTTCTTCATCACATCCACAATCCTCTAGTTCAGCTTGGTCATTATCCAAGGCAAAACTTCAAGTAGGCCAGACAACCTTCACCAGACTGAATAAAGTCAGATTGGAAGGATCGGCAGCGGAGTCCATAGTCATCATCACTGATCAGCAACCTGCCCAAGTCCAGCCAAAGTGCCTTGAGAATTTGAATCATAGCATTCACCTGAATGCAGAATGCAGAGGGAGATTAGTGTACAGGCTGAAATAGTCTGATAGTGGAGAATAGCTCAAAATATTCATGATTGAATTGAGATTTGCATTATATTGCTCTTTCAGTGTTTCTAACTGAGACCAATCAAGTACAAGTTACACAAAGAATGTGATTGTTGTTACACAAATGAATATATTTTTCATTGCAGTATTCGTGAGGTTCTTTCTGATAATGTTTAACTGCACACCTTTCTTTGAATTTTCATTTTGCTGACAGATAATCACCTGAAAGCATCACTTGGGATTGTCCTAAAGAAGGATGGAAATTTTGTCGGTCACTCAGGCAGAACATGTGGAAAATAACTCACCTGTGAAAGACACAGACTGTACATACTAAAAATGTTCAAAGCTTATAGCTTTTTTACTTTACTTTACTTTATGTTTACAACTGACAAGAAATTTGAAATTAAATGAAATCAGAATAAAATAATCCTATAGAATTATTACATAGTATTGAGAAAACTTACCATAGGTACTCTGTACAAACCTAAGACACTGGAGATGGCAATAGAACGTAGAGGAAGAATCACCACAATCCCTAGGACTGGAGGGGTTCCTGCACAGGTCTCATCTAATATAAACCTCCTCTTGACCACTGACTAAAGACAACGCTGCACTGAATCCAATCCCTAGGTTTTACAGTTATCATAAAGACTGTATCCCAGAGTCACATTAGGTAGCAGGTTGGAATTTCTGTTGATCTCATCAATAGCAAAGGCCATGGTCTGAGCCCGCCTGAATCCTAGAACATCAAAACTAACATAGAAAATACCACTGATTACTGGTGAAAAATGCAATATAATACAAACTGGTCAACATGTAAATTTTGTACAACAGTAGATCAGCACAGACATGAACCAGTTGATTTGCACAGTCACTGCAAGACACTAGAAAATAAAGCATGCAAAGAAGTAATACTTTAAATAGGATATATAAACAGCATTATTGTTTTCATGCTTTTTGCTTTTTATGCTGTTTCCTGACAGACTCACCCATGGCAGGTAGGCTGTTGTGGCTCAAAGGCAAAAGACAGGTCAGGAAAGACAGAAAAGTGGACCTTAAACAGTCCACCTAGAACCACATCTCCAGCCTTGTGCATCCCATTTAGATGAAACTGTCCCTGTAACTGGCAGAGGAGGAATAAAGAGGGGTAGAGCAGAGGAAAAGCAGGAATACAATAATGACATATATTAACAAGAGCAATTTGATCTCTAACAATGCCCACATGACTTTCCTCCCATTTACCCTTTTTCTGAGCCAGTCAGTTTTATTGCTATGTCAATATCTTTTATAGTGTTTTTGCACACCGCCCATCTGGGCATAAACATAGCAGGCGGCCAATACACTTTATTTGAAAATAATTTTGTATTGAGGCAGAATTTATTTGTGCACTCAATAATCTCTCCCACAACCATCTTTCCAACTCAAATTTAAAATGTAAATGACTGCAATTATATAGGTCAACTGAAATTTTCATTTATTAAGTTGCAAATAAAGTAGATTGATTGTTTTATCTTTAGTAAACCTGGCTAGTTTTTTTCTTCGAGTGTGTGAGGAGTGAGTGTTGTTGAAATTTTACATGCAGTGCTAGCTAACATAGCTGAGCTGATGTACTCTCTTACAGAGAGTAAAACGTAATAAGTATCGATGAATGCTATTAGCTGCTATTTTCGTTGTTGTTGATTATGTTTGTACGTATGTGTTAGTATGCTATTTGTCCACAGTTAATTTCATATATTACTCAAACCAATCCAACCAACTAATGTTTTCAGCACATTTATGCTATATGTTCAGGGAATCTTGTGATCCAGATTTACCATTTTTGATAAGCCTGATTTTATTTATTGCTCTCATTTATAATGACTGCTGACTTTTACTTTTTAATTGCCTAGTAGATGCTAAATAACAAAGAAAGGCAATAAGAGATATATAAACTGCTTACTGAGCAGAGACAGCTGACTGGGTGACCTGGCTGGGTGTTGCAGAGATGGCAGGTTGCAGGTTAGCTATTGAGGCCAGTCTAGTAGGCCTACAGCTAGCTGAGAGAGGCTGTCAGAGGCTGTCTTCCTAAGGATATCTGGGCTGGCAGAGATCAGAGGATGAGAGGTATGCAGGCTTAGCATGCAGGCTTGGGACTACGTGACTGCGAGGCAGGCCAGAATGCAGGCCGAAAGCTAGATGAGGGGTGCAGGCCAGTGGCTGAGACTAGCAGACCAGATGTTTGCTGACTGGCATGGTAGGCTCTTAGACTCTGGCCAGGCAGCAGTGACCGTGGAGTGAAGGGCTCAGGAGAAACAGCATCTGAAAGTGTTAGTGCCAAACTTCTACCTGTAGAATATCTCTTCTTGTACTAACTCGGGTCCCAGAAAACATAGAGGGACTTTAGGAAGCCAGTGTTTGCATTTGCAAAACCTTCCAAATTTGTGCCAAAGACAAAACCCAGGCAGGACAGTGAGTGTCTGCTGACATGTTTTGCACACATGTACTGTTGTGCTTCGCATACAGTTTCAACAAAAGCCTACACTTCTTTGTCAACTTTTAGCCTATATGTAGCAATAAAAGCCTGAGACCATGTTGGCCTTAAGAGAACAAAGAAAAGAACAGAGTCAACCTCTTGGGATGACTCAGCAGATTCAACCCCAGCAGAACCCCGCTGACCAGCAGAGGTCCTCAGGGAATCCACAGTTCATTGGGTGAAATCCATGGCCAATGACGTCGCAAGACTATATTAACGCGTAAGCGCACTAAGGCATTGTTTTCGACGTGACTCTATCAATGGGAGTAACCAGTAACCGCAACAGTCTCAAAGTTTAGCACTCCGTCCCACGTGACGAACGCCTTTAGAATGCTGGCAAAAACAGTAGACGGTTAGGCTTCACGGATTTCCTCGCTGGTCGCAGCTGATTTCTCTCCTCCCCACTCTGTGCGCCGAGGAACACAGAGCGCCCGGCACGAGACCACGGATTGACCTCTCGACCGATGCCCGCATGATGCGAAGCCTGGCAGATAACAAGGACTGCCTGCTTCAAGAATAGGACCAGACTCTTCTTCCGAGCGATTCTCGCCACGAGCCGAATCGACTCCGCCGGCCAGAGGTGCCCTCGCGAGGACCCGCGAAGGCCGCTGGGAGCTAACCTCATACTCTGCCAAGTAACAAGGACGCACGAGAATCACTGATACACATCACTCCACCTGCAAAGTAAGAGGCTTCAGCTCTGGGCAGATAAAATAGTGTGTGTTTTCTTTATAATGTAAGGGTCAAATACGACCACGGGTCCAGTTTATGCTGCAATTCTAATGTTGTAAAATATTGCCTGTTACTGTGTCTGTTCTCCTTCCGCCATTTGTATGTTCGCTTATATACAGTGGTCCGACCTCATCGATCACTATAGTGTCGCTTTCTGACGCTGCCTTGATCAGTACCTCGCCTGTGTTGGTTTAATGTCCAGATTCACGCCGCCACCAGCTGAGTGAGCGCGGCCTCTGTGTAACACAGACGGTTACTGCACTTCAGTGCGCCGCGCGACGCAGACCTTGGAGGCTCTCTCTTTCTTCTTCACTAACCTATGCTTGGAGTTGAGCTGCTTGAATCTCCGCTACCTGCTCTCCTCCTTGTGGTGAGTCACGTGTCTCTTGGCGAGCCGCCATTACGTTGACGTGGTCAGTGGCCTCACATGACGTAGCCTGCAGCGTCACCGCCTATCTTGCCACGCCTTACTCCCGCCGCCCATCACCCCTCTCACTTCTCTCCACACACACACACACACACACACACACCGCCTTCAACCACCCACTTTCTTTCACACCTCTCTCTCACGACACACACACACACACACACACACACACACACCTTTCTTGATGCTTAGATTTGTAATGTTTTATAGTTGATAGGATTTATACAGCATTGTTGATGTTATTATGAATTAATGTCGCCAGTGTAACAAATCCTGTCATATTGTAAGAGAAGTCAGCCTGGTTTTCATGCATATTGTGATAAAGCTGGTTGACAAGGTTTCAAAAATGAGCTCCACTCCTTCATGAACACTCTGGAGACTGAATTACGCTGATCATTGGTCCGGTTTTTCCTGTGGTGCCCTGCTATAAAGATAATTAGAATATTATTCTTATGTAATAGCAATTAATTATTAATTAATTAATCAAATATTTTAATAATCCATAATTAATATTATTAATTATGAATTTTTACAATGATCTTATGTAGCCCTTACCTGCACAACAACAGTACTTAGCAGAGACCATCATAAGGGTGAATGCAAGGCAGGAGTTGGAGAGCCCAAACTGCAGCAATAGTAAGACAGGACGAGTTCAGGATTTCTTGATAAATTGAAGGGCATGAGTTTAAGGAAGGTAGGCTAAAGGTTTTACAGGAACAGGTGCAGCCTAAGGTTCAGACAAAGATGGCAGAAATCACAGCACAAAGCAATGTTCCAACTTTGACAATGTGGCAAAGACAATGAATGGAAATGAGGTGGCTATATATTGCAGGCTGATAATAGAAATGGGAAAGGTGGAGCAGGTAGGAAAGGTCAGAGATGGAAATTGTGAGAAAGCCATACTGCAGGGCAGAGGAGAAAAGCTGGCAACAGGTGAGCAGTGAATAAGGTGACTAAGATGAATAGTGAATGTCCTGTGAGATCTGGTGGACAGATGGAAAGTGGCCATAAAGGGGATGGGGGCAGTGGGAATGTGACTGAGGAGTGACAGAGAGGAAGAATATTACATTTTGTGACATTTGCTGTTTGAAACCAGAGAGAAGCTTTTGAATCCAGGAGCATTATATGAACCCAGTGAGTGTGTATCTGGAAGTCATATCAATTTAGGTGGAAAAATAAATGTTTAAATAATAATGGTAATGACAGTCTGCACACTAATTCAGAGGAAGTAATGCATTTTACAATGAAGCACTGCATGTTGTTCATGGCTGATCCAGTAAGTGATACTTAGTGAGGCAGGTTTTCTTCAGATATTTACATTAAGTAAGACTTCTTGGATCATAGTTTAACATTGAGGGCCAGAATCATGAAGGTCATAAGTGGTCATTTTGACGCCTATAATCCAAATTCTCATAATGTCTCATGATAAATACCTGTTGAGAGATTAATGCATTCATTATCTTAGATATCTAAAAATGATGTTCATTCACATTCACATATATTAAACAATAATTACTGCATATTAATACTAGTATTTTGCAAATTCATTCATTCATAACTCAGAACAAGAAAATTAGAAAATAACAGTTAAAATGTCTTATTTATTAGGAAACATTTTTAACATCATTATTAACATAAAACTATCAAAGCTGGAACAAGCTGATCTAAACAAAATAAAAAGAGCTAAGAACAAAAACAGGCTAAAACAATCTTATATTAACCAATTGCATCAATAGAACATGGCTATTTAACAGATAGGCTAAGATTTGGTTGGTCTGGTCCAAATAATATCTGAATTTCTGAGAGAAATGCACCCTCAGTGTTGAACCTCCCAGTCTCTCCTATTCAAAGTCAACGAGTGTCTTGTCCTCACACAGTTTCCACAGACGGGTCTGTGCAGGTATCAAATGTTTTAGTAGCCACCTCTTTTCTCATATGGACTCCAAATCACTCTCTGATGACAAAGTGATTTAATTCCAAGAAAGGTTACTGTCACTTCCCACCTCAGATAGCTACCTGCATCAGAATCATTCCTTGTTCAAGTTCTAAGTACCTCTAAGGCCTTGTGTAAGTGTCAGGTTTATCCTCAGTCTAGACATTTTCTTTTTTCTGCCTTTTCTATCTCCCTATCTGTCAGTCTCTCTCCTGTCTATCAGTTGATCTCATCCCTCTGTCTCTCTACCTCCCTAATTATTTGCATTTCTTAGCAAGTTAGCAGATACAAATAGCGCCCAGACTGAGACACATAATATAACTGCAGGAAAGGCTAGAATTCTGAGATGAACCAGGAAAAATAAACAATGGAATAGTATGAAATTCTGTGCAGCCATATGACTGTTCACAGCTGAAATAGTAAAATGATAATATTTTTTGTTGCCTTTGTGCAATTTATGGAAACAAATGAAGACAAATAAAATAAAAATACATACACTTTTAGGAAAACTCAGGAACCAGCAGGATTTTATTCTTTATTGAATACAGTTAATGCCATATAAATTTCAAACAGTCAAAATGACTATAAGTGGCCATTCTAGTGTTAATTATAGGATTAACTTAAACCATGAAACTTGATAGGCAATACCATCTGAAGTGATGGTAACTACATCTTGAAAAAATGCAATGTATTTCACACCATGATCCAAGTGGTAAGAGATTACATATTCAGATACATTTATTGGGCATCACCCTATTTTTTCAACAACTTAACATTACTATTGCTAATAAAATTACTTCTCTGACTGTACTTTTGTATTATGTACAGAATAATTTAGTGCAGTTTTTATAACTCATGCCTGACCCATGATTGCTTTCTTTGTGTTCTCTCTGGTCTCAGCAGGATTATGTAACATTTGGGTCCAAATAGTACCAAGAGGCCAAAACTGGAAGCCAAGATGGCAAAGACTCCACTGCATCTGCATATTTGCCTGGTGAGCTGATATAAGCAGGGACAAAGGCCACCCACACAGCACAGAAGATCAGCATGCTGAAAGTGATGAGTTTGGCCTCATTGAAACTATCTGGAAGATTCCTTGCAATGAATGCAATCAAAAAACTGAGGATAGCCAGTAAACCAATATAACCAAGTAACACTGCAAAACCAACTGCTGACCCAACTGCACACTCATAAACTATTTTGTCATTGTGGTATTGAGTGTTTTTATGAGGAACTGGTGAGGCAGATACAAGCCAGGCAGTGCAGATTGCTGCCTGAATAGAAGTAAGAACCATTACTGTTCCTCTCTGCTGCAAACACCAACCACTTCAGACTGGCTCCACCTCCTGGCTTGGAGGCCTTGAACACAGCCAGAACCACCATGGTTTTCACCAGGATGCATGAGATGCAAAGCACAAAGCTGATCCCAAATGCTGCATGTCTCAGCTGGCATGTCCACAGTCTGGGACGACCAATAAACAGCAGTGAACACAGGAAACATAACTTAAGAGAGCAATATTTGGAAACTCAGTTCTGAATTGTTGGCGCGAACTATAGGTGTTCTGCGATGATAGATAACGATGCCTAAGGACAACAGCACAGATGTGCCCAGCAATGAGGCAGCTGTCAAGCAGATACCCAGAGGCTCGTGGTAGGAGAGGAACTCTGTTTTCTTAGGAACACAGTGGTCACGCTGGGGCTGGGCCAGAAGTCCTCTGGACAACTGATGCACTCCATGGAGTCTGTGAAAATAGGCACAGTCTTGAGATACATGTGTATATTGTATCTATGAGTTACCATGTTAAAAACTGAATACCAACCAGTCTCATTGCTGATCTTTCCCTCAGAACAAGGGATGCAGTCAAAACAGCACACAGGTTCCCCTTTCTTTCTGGCCATGCGGGTACCTGGAGGACAGCTTTCACTGCACACTGACCGGGGTGGCTATAGCAAATAATAGACAAAAAAATTGACAATGTTATTCTATGGTGCGTTGCACTCCTATTTTGAGTTATCCATGGGGTATTTCAAAAATCAGAAGCAACCTTTTTTGATTCAAAGTTCCAGAAGATTTTGTCTTCATCAATTGTGAGTTCTTCTCCTTTGAAGGCCGACCTCTTAACCTCACCCACATTCTGAAGTTTAGGTCTTCCATCAGGGAGTGGCAGCAGGTTCATGATATCATATATCGGTAAGGGATCACCATTCTCATCAAATGACACTTGATCGCCAAAGGGTGTGGTAAAGTTGACCTTTTCCAAGTAATACAAAAACTATGAATATTACAATGAGGGATGAAGGAAACAAAAGAGGCCAAGTTAGAAAAGAAATACATATGACTATGATGAACACAAATTGAGGAAATCAGTATATCACTGACCTTATCATACAATCCACTGCCTATTACCCCATGGTAGGGAAATGCTTTCATCTAATTGCTTGGCACTTTACAATTAGCAATCTCACAGCTCTTTATTTAATCATCCAAACTCTAAATACTACTCTGAAAGAAATACTTAAGTATGTGATTTTGTCACATAAACAGGTGGAGTGTAAACTGATATCACACCTGCCATGGCTCAAATCCTTTCAAACTGCCACAGCTGTGCCCACTGAAAGGTCCTCTCCCTGGCTCACACTGCAGCATGTCATCAAGGGCATATGCCAGAGCATACACAGCCTTGTACACATTATACTCTGGCCTGAGGTTTGAAATGTCCAAAAATTCAGTCTCTACATTCTCTAGGTCTTCCTGTCCAGTGCATAGTGCTCCCCCAGCATCTACACGTGCTGGAGATTCTCCAAATTTACACTGAAATGTGTATTCCCAAAACTGGTTCACCTGAAACATGAAAATTGTGTGTCATAAGTAGTAACAATATATTATCATTTCAATTACCAAACCAGATTGAATAATTCATCTCTCACCATGCTATTTCCATAGCTGTCGTTGTGGTGGGGATCAGGACGTATTTGTAAGAGGAATTCTCTGAGCCCTGGAATTTCTCCTCTTCGGATGGCGATACCCAGTGTGCCAGCCAAGTATGGCAGAAGGTGGGGAGTCTGGAGCTCAGTAACTGCTGTCCAAGCTTCACTGGTCATCCACTGCAGGCCTGTCACATTCTGCCTCACCACCTGTGTATTATAGCAAATATATAAATCCATTATGCCATTCCACTAAAGTAGTGTCTAGTCCTCTGAATTATACAGTTTACACAGTTGATGGTCTGACTCATTCATACACATTTCAAATCCTATGTTTTACATAGTATTATGAGCAATGTAATGTATAATCATAACAAGAGTTTTGTGTTATTTGTCTTAATGATCTCACTTTAAAACCTTTAGCAAATAGGTGGTGTTGTTAACTTAGATATATTTGTCAAAACTCAGTAAGTTATTGTTAGAAATAAACATTAGCAACATTAAGTTGCATACTTCAATTAAGTTACAATTAAGTTCTATTTCAAGCCCAACCTCTTCCATGAGGTTGATCATGTAACTCTGATGTGCAAACACAATGACCACACGAGCTGTGGATTTTTTCAACACATCCACAATCCTCTGTAATTCAGCTTGGTCATTATCCAAAGGCAAAACCTCTAAGTAGGCCAGACAACCTTCACCAGACTGAGCCAGGTCAGATTGGAAAGATCGGGCAGCGTGGAGTCCATAGTCATCATCACTGATTAGTAGACCTGCCCAAGTCCAGCCAAAGCGTCTGAGAATCTGAATCATAGCACGTACCTTATTGAATGAAGATTAAAGGGATTAGAGCATGGACTGAAATAATGTTTTTGTGGAAAACCTGCAAAACAGGTTCAACAGTTGAAATGTTTTAGTTATTGCCTTTTAAGTTTATTAACTGAAACGAAACAACATCATAAGTGACACAAAGAATGTAACGGTTGTTACGCAGAACCAATATATTTTTCATTGCAGTAAAGGAACATACTTTCTGAACAATGTTTAGCTACACAGGGTATGAATTTTCATTTTGGTAATAGATGGTCACCTGGAAAGCATCGCTTGGGATCGTTCTAAAGAAGGATGGAAACTTTTGTCGGTCACTCAGGCAGGAACATGTGGAAAAATAGCTGACCTGTGAAAGACACAGACTGTACATCCTAAAGTGTTCAGAGCTTTTTTCATCTTTTTTTCTAAGTTTTTTTTTTCACTCTGTTTGCAACTGACACTAAATTTGAAATTAAATAAAATCATTTAAAATTATTCAACAGAATTTTCAGATGCAATGCAGAAAACTTACCATCGGTACTTTGTACAAACCTAATACACTGGAGATAGCAATAGAAGGTGTAGAGGAAGAATCACCCACAATCCCTAAGACTGGAGGGGTTCCAATACAGGTATTGTCCGATATAAACTGCTCTTCTTGACCACTGACTAAAGACAACGCTGCACTGAATCCAATCCCTAGGTTGGCACAATTATCATATAGACTGTATCCCAGAGTCACATTAGGTAGCAGGTTGGCGTTTCTGTTGATCTCATCAATAGCAAAGGCCATGGTCTGAGCCCACCTGAATCCTAGAACATCAAAACTAACACAAGAAATGCCACTGTTTACTACTGAAAAGGACAACATGACACAGTACCTGTCAACATGTGCAATTTGTGCAATGAATTTCGCAATGTCAACACTGTGGAATAGCAACAGTTATGAGCCATAAATGCACAATATGATTCTATCAGAGTAATATATGATTGTAAAAAATATATTCTACTAATCTAATTTTTTTTTCTTGTGTTTCTCCCTTTTGCTTTTTTTCCCTAGAGGACTCACCCATGGCAGATTGGCTGTTGTGGCTCTGAGGTAAAAGACAGGTCAGGAAATACAGAAAAGAAGTGGAACTGAAACAGCCCACCTAGAACCACATCTCCAGCCTTGTGCATCCCATTTAGATGAAACTGTCCCTGTAACTGGCAGGAATTGGAATAAAGATGAGAGGACATAGCAGAACAAAAACAGGAATACGACAACATGAAATACATGAGCACAGGCAATTTGACTAAAAATGCCCACATGACTTTCCTCCCAATTACCCCTTTTCTGTGCTTAGTCAAATTTTTGGTCTCTCAGGCCCTTTTATTGACTTCAGTGTTGTTTAATCCTCCAAACCACCCACCAGGGCATAAGCACGATCAGGGGCAGGGCCTGAAATACATGTCATTTGACATTTATTTTGCACTGAGGTAGAATTCATTGGTGCACTTTTAATAATATCTTTTCACAACCATCTTTCCAACCCACATTTAATGTGTAGTTGCAATGATTGAGGTCTGCTTAAATTTGCACACATTTATCTAAGTAGATAGATTGGTTCACCCTCCAGTAAAACATGTACTTGAATTGTTTTCTTCAGAATCACTCCTGAGCAGATATATACATACATGAACCAGAAGAGCCACTTTGTACTAAGCATAATGCCAAGCTTGTGTGGGCATACCAAATTAAACTCATGAAATGGTAACTGCTGTGCATGTAACCAGATTTTAGGATGGATGTGAGATTACAGTGACCTTTGACCATAAAAATGTTATCAATTCATTCTCGAGTCCAACTGGTCTTGTGTGCCAAAAGTGAAGTTGAAGTGTTCTTGAAATATCGCATCCACAAGATTGGGATGGACATGAGGTTACAATGCACAATAGCACCAGGCAAAATGAGTTTTCACAATCCTGGCACATTCCAAAGTGGGCTAACCGTGACTTTAGCCTAAGGCTAGCTGGCCCTGCTTTGGAGCAGGGTTAGCCCTGAGTTTGTGGAGTTATTCCCTGAAAATTGACTAAACACAGGGCTGAGAGCAGCCAGTGTGAAACAGGGCTAAAAGATTTGAAGAAAAAGATAATCAGCCAGGTTAACGCAAAACACCTGTGTGGGTGTACAAAGGCTTTAATCCAGAGCTGGAAGAAGGGCAGTGAGAATCATATAGCCGTGGGCTTAGCTAATAACTAAACAACTCACCCTGATTGTGAAGGTTTTTTTGTATTCCTGGGCTTTCAAGACATCATCCCATGTCATGCCCAGGAAGACACACTTTCTGTGCCCTGTTGTTACTGCCATAACCCCCACCAACAGTCCAACAACTTGCGCCAGGTAGGCCTGAAGTCCTGAAGTCCGCCTTTTGCCAGCTGTAAGAAGGACAACATGTCCTTGCTTTCAACCAGTGTAGCTGCAGAAAAACCAGGATAAATTAGATAGTCACATCAGAGTTTGAGAGAATCAACCATTGTAACTTCTTTGCATTGAAACAAACCTGTCTTTTTTCTTTTATACTCCAATCTTTGCAGGATGACTTGTGCCCCTAACCCCTTTTTCCATGCAGCCAACTTGTCCAAAATATATGTGATCGTTTTAATAGTCATCCGTACTTTGGGTACATTAGCCAGCCTCATGAATTTCAGGAAGGCCTCGATGTCTATAAGGACATGTTTCTGGCTCGTGGGCTTCAATTTAGCACTCAGTTGATTGAGGTACCTGATGACCAAACAATGGAATTGATGAGCATTGTAAAAATGGTGATGAATGTTATGACTTGGATTTGGAGAAGACAAAGCAGAGCTACATACCCATTCAGTTTTACCAAGTTGTTTAAAAACAGCAGGGTCATGGGTTATGTCAGTATTCCCTCCTGACATATAGAGCAGGAACTTTCTGACATAAGACTTCCTCTGCTTTATGTTTCTCAGTTTTTTGGGTGACTGGTTGGGTCCTAAGAGGTTCGCCTCAAACAAGTCCAATAGGTGATCTAAAAGAAAATGGTACTGTCTTAATACCAGAGCGGGATGTTTATAGTCTCCTTGAAAACACCAGTAATACTCACCTAAGTTGGGCGTGAGGCTCCGACTGGTAGAGGCTGGACGAGCCATGGGATCTGTGCTGGGGGTGGCAGGAGCAGACGATGGACCAGCCACGGCACCCTCCCTGCAGGTGTCAGGAGCAGAGGACACAGTGGCCACAGGCTGTTGGACGTGGGTGGCTGGAGCAGAGGACACACTGGCCACAGGCTGTTGGACGTGGGTGGGAGAGAGTGGAGCAGGGACCGCTGGCTGTAGATGTAGATGCTGTTGGAAGATTTTGAGCACACTGTTCCTGTAGAACCTCAACCTCCTCCAACAGCATTTTCAGTCTGTCTTTAATCGATTGCAACCCATTAACCAGGTAGGTCAAGGTTGCTGGTGGTGGCAACAATGCTCCAGTCTGTGGAGGCAGTGCTGGTGGAGGTGGAGATGGGGGTGCAATAATTGTTGATGGAGTCCCCGGGGGTGGTGTCGGTGGAGCTGGCGGTGGTGGTGTTTGCGGTGGTGGAGTCCAGTGGAGGGTCCGTAGTTTCTCCTTTATTGCCGCTTTCTTGGCCTTCGACATAAGCTTTGTCAAGCGCTTTCCCTGTGGGAAGAGAATGAAATGATTGAATGACAATGGAAATAAGAATACAGTTTATGTTTTTCGTGAAATTGTTGTGTAAAGTGTATAATACCGGGGTTCTCCCATGGGCGGATATGAGGTGCTTGTCCAACCTCACATATTCTTTCTCCGATTGGCAGTCTTTAATGGGGCACCTCAGTTTTCCACCATATCTGAGATTTCTTTTACTTATAAAGAGACGCCTCTCTTTTTCATCCTTCATGCCATGCTGGTCTCGCAGATGGCGGGAAAGTGATACATAGTATCCTCGACACTCTGGGCACCTCTTCTTTGTCTAGGGTACGGAAAGGCATGGCAATGTAAAATGTTTGAAATCTATATCAATGTCCACAAATGTTGATGAGCAACATTGATTTCCAGATATGTCTATTTCCAAGAAAAGCACATCTACATCCAGGATAATGACCTTAAACATCTACGTGAAAGTATATCTCATATATGTCTATTTACAGGAAGAGCACGTCTACATCCAGGATAGTGCCCTTAATAATTCTACATGAAAGAATATGTCAGATATGTCTACTTCCAGGAAAAGCACGTCTACATCCAGGATAGTGACCTTAAATGTCTACATGAAAGAATGTCAGATATGTCTATTTCCAGGAAAAGCACTTCTACATCCAGGATAATGACCTTAAAAAAAAAAATCTACATGAAATAATATGTCAGATATGTCTATTTCCAAGAAAAGCACATCTACATCCAGGATAGTGACCTTAAACATCTACGTGAAAGTATATGTCAAGTCCACCTCTCTTTCCCTCCAAAAGGACGCAAGGACAACTCAATTTAAGATCCAACTCAAACTTTTATTTTCACCTTAGTTGATTGGTATTTCAATAGGTTGTAAACCTTTAAAGACAGAAAACAAAATTAACATCAAACACAGAACCAAAAAAGTTGACATATCAATCATTTTACATTAAATCACTTAAGCCTTTTAAATTGAATAAAGAATGGTCAACATTTTAGAGGAGTTTAGCAAGATTTTAACATTTAACAGAATATATGTATCCTTCATTTTCACTTTACTTAAACTCAAAACAAAATACCTTAATTCAAACTAATTGAACACAAAATCAGAACACTAACAAAGCAAACAAACATATCACCAACCATTGTTTGTAAGTGACCGACCTTCCCCCAGTCCTCACCAGGTGCTCTAAATCAGCGATTATCAGTCAGGCACCTCTTTGCTGCTCCTGGTGCACTCTGGGAAGTGTAGTTTTTTAGCCCCATGTCCTCAGATTCAGCTCAACAGTATATCTCATATATGTCTATTTACAGGAAGAGCACATCTACATCCAGGATAGTGACCTTAAAAAACTCTACATGAAATAATTGGGGTCTTACCTTC
Source organism: Lutjanus erythropterus (assembly GCA_020091685.1). Lineage (NCBI taxonomy): Eukaryota > Metazoa > Chordata > Actinopteri > Lutjaniformes > Lutjanidae > Lutjanus > Lutjanus erythropterus. The sequence continues at coordinate 27,755,168 of CM034594.1, read as the reverse complement.
ATGGTTGCTGGCTTGTCTGAGCAGGTTAAAAAAACGCTCCTATTTATAGGGGGCTGAGGTTGGACACACCCATTTGTAACGAGCTGACACGAAGTTCGTTTTCTGGAAAAACACTGTGTGATTCCAGGAATTCAATCCAGAACATGTGGTTTTATGTGCAAATGTGGAGTAATTGTTTTTGTAAAACCGGTAAAGGCATGTTCCGGGAAATGGATCTATATTGGGTAAGTGCCACAGATACACGTCCAGGACAGTTGCTTGACAGAGGGAAAAAGTTTTTTGGTGAATGGTGGATGAGTTCAAGTTCCAGGAAATGGACCTCCATGGGGTAAGTAGCAAAGACACGTGCCTAGGAAAGTTACTTGACAGAGGGAAACTTTTTAGAGTGAACAGTGGGTAAGTTGAAGTTCCGGAAAAGGTACTTCCATGGGGCAAGTAACAAAGACACGTGCCTAGGAGAGTTCCTTGACAGAGGGCTAAATGTTAAGGGTGAATGGTGGATGTGTTCACCTTCCAGGAAATGGACATCTATGCGGTAAGTATCAAAGACACGTCCCTAGGAGAGTTACTTGACAGAGGGAAACTTTTTAGAGTGAACAGTGGGAAAAGGTACCTCCATGGGGCAAGTACCATTGAACTGTATTTTGGAATTCCGACTTTTCCACATGTGGTCATGCAAAAATGAATTTTGGGTGTGTAAATTATTATATGGTGTCATGCTGCCGTCTAGTGGTCATTAATGGAAGTGCAAAAGTAAAATTTGTTTGAAAAAGTGTTTATTCATTCAAAAAGTGAAATATAATGACATAAAACACTTTCTTAATTATTCTTAAAGTGTGAAATATGCATTTTTGGTGCTTTTATGTGTTCTATATGTTTACTCTAGTAGCTATAAAGTTTTTTTTTTTTTTTTAAATCCATATAAGTTACGCCCCAATATGGAAAATTCCAATAACCTGTGCATAACAGTCAGCTAACCGGTCATAATTAAGGGTTAGGGTTAGGGTTAACAGTGTGTGTATAAGGGCTGAGGATAGCCCTGGGCTAAAAATATCCAGTGTGGAAAGTCCTCCTCAAGGCATTCTTATAATATCATGATCACAAGAATCGGACCAAAAGGGCTGGCATCAATGTTGAGGCATGAAAAGATGTTTTTTTTTTCAGAAAGTGTGAATTACAGAGGTCCTTGAACATACAGTCATGAATGAGATGATGAAAAAAAAATAGGCTGATGGGTCCAGTATTATGCAAGATTAGCAGCTGAGAAGCACCAGGTCCATTGTCATGAATGCACACACAAGTGATTGCATAACCCCTCCAGGTTAAAGCCTAGTAGATAATAGTATTCTTGCCTCAATAATATTTGCTGAGTGGCTCGCTGGCTAGGTAGCAGACTGAGCTGGAGTGATGGGCTCAGGAGAAACACAATCTGTAGTGGTAGTGTGAAACTTCCACCTATAGAATGCCACATCTTGCACTAACTCAGGATCCTGCTTCCAGAAAATAGTGAGGGTTCAGGAGGCCATTGTCTTCATTTGCAAAACCTTCCTTTGATATTTCAATCTTGTGGCAGGATAAAAGCCAGGCAAGACATTGTGAGTCTGCTGAGTCCACATTTGGCCATATGTACTAAGCAGACTGTCATGAGGGTAAACGCCAGGCAGCAGTGGAAGGACCCAAATGCAGAAAGACTAGGCAGATGTCAGTGTGTGAAAGCTCCATCCACCAGGTCACTCTATGCTAATCGGTAGAAGTTTCTTTCCCAGTGGTGCAAGATACATGACAAGGGGTCGGAGAGCTGGCCATCATTATTTTCATGCAGTTGTTTGATGGTGGCAGGTGTACATTAACCTTGAAGGTATGTGCAGCTGCCATTTCAGCAGGACACACCAGACAACCAGACAGTGGGGTTGCATTACCTGGTTAGTCAGTTGTTAAAGGGTGCATGGAGACTTAGGCTGCCAAGAGTAACCATAGTGCCATCATGAGGCTTGAAACTGGTAGTGGGGTCTCTGCATTTACTTCATTTTGATTGTCTGTTAAACCAACAACCAGTCAAATGGGTAAACTCCATGCCCTATGAGTGAGCCAGATGTGCATGCACTGGTACCCAGATGGTTCAGGGTTTACTCTCCTACCAAATCCATCGTTCCACACAAAGAGGGTGCCTCCCTCACATGTGAACCAAGCCACTGAGTCGGTAGCACTCATCTGATGGATTGTCAGAGTTATTGTGCCCAGTTCAGGCACTCAAGCCATATATGGAGGCCACTGCCACATGTTATAAATCTGACAACCACTTTGTTGTCTATCGGGGGTTGTAAGAAGGGTAAAGCACTGTTAAAACAGATGCTTTCTAAATGGATTGTGGATGTGATTCTAGATGCTTAGAGGTCACAAGTCCTGTGTGTGCCAAGTGATGTTTGTGGTCACTCTACTAGTAATGAGTCCACATCCTAGGCAGTGTTAAACAGGGTCTCTCAATAAGATCTATATCTGTACCGCTAGAACCAGGAGATCTTAATGTGCCTTGCATTGCTATTATTGTGTCAATGTGGCTGCTTCCCACACTATGGCGACAGCTTTACTATCAATGGGTGCTTTTCATTACGTTGAATTTTGCCTCCTCATCTCCTCTCTCCTCCCTTAACCTGGAAGTCCTTTCCCCTCCGCCATGATGAAGGATCTTCCAATTGCTTAAATGCACCTGCAGGAGACAAGGAGTGAGGAGAGAGGTGGCTTCTGGAGGAGCTCAGAGCGAGGGAACACCGGTTTATCCTATGTGGAAGTCTTGTTTCAAGAGGAGTGATGTTGATTGGACAGTTTTGGCGACTTTGATCCTGCATCATCAGGACACACGCAGGGCAATCAAATTCTGACCAACAGATGTTTCCACAGCACTTTAATGTTTCTGATTATATGTGCATTATTGTGCAGATGACAATAATGCAAGTAAATAAATAGTCTAAGTAAACAAACAGCACTGAACTGTAGCCGATATTAATTTAAAGATTTAAAAGGAATATTAAATAATGACTAAAATTAACATCAGAAAGAATACTATTAACAATCAGCTATAATCAGCTATTTTTAAGGAGTTTACAGATCTAAATTAATGCTGTCAGGTACTGAAGTTTGTTTGTAGTTGCTGAAGTGTTTCTGTGGACAAGCTGATACAGCTGTTATCAACTTGTTATCAGTAACTGTTGTCGCTAAAAGGAACTGAGGATTTTTCATTTCACAACTTCGTCTCCTCTGTCCTCGCATCTCTCTCTTTCTCATGTCCTCACTGGGTGGAGCTAAGACGCAAGGAGAGGAAGCGAGTGGAGGAAATGAGGAGACAAATTTACCGAATGAAAAGCACCCAATGGCTTCCATTCCCCAGTGCGGTAAGCATTACTTGTGACCTTGTTGGTATAAGTCATCCAGCATTAAAGCACCACCATCTGGTGGTCAGGGAGAATGAAATAGAACAAGAGTAAGAAATGTAACTGCAGGTCTATGAAGTCTGGATGACTGACTCTGGGTAAGAAAATTTTGTAGGCACAGATTGCAGGAAGATTGCAGGAAGGAAGGCTTTTATACTAGGACGTGCACTGTATGTCATCACATGGACACAGGTTTTTTTGGTAGGTGCTGAGAGATGCTTTTTGAATTCAGGGGTATTATAAAAACTTGTGACTCTATCTTTAAGTCCACATGAGTTCCAGGTCAAAAATAAATGCATATAATAATGGGAAAAGGAAGCACTGCAAGTGATCTTCAGTGGGGCAGGTTGTCTGAACAACTTTACATTAAGACTTCTTAGATCTTGTTGTAACTCATTGTTTAATCAGGTAAAAGGTTACCTTGAAACTTAATAAAAGCAATAGCATTTGAAGTGCAAGTGTGTTCTATTTTACCTACACCCTTGAAAATGTATTCTCACATATTTGGTGTGATAAAGTCACAATTTTTTATTCAGATATATTTATTTAACATCAGTTCACCTTTCTTGATAACATTTCAATTTCTATTTAACTAATTTTCTGCCCATATTTTTGTATTTTGCACAGGAAAAGGATTAATTTTGTTTCATTAACTTACATGCAGTTTTTATGACTCGATGCCCTGACCCATGATTGCTTTTTTTGTATTCCTCTCTGGTCTCAGAAACTGCTTTCCTGACTGAGAAAAACCATTCATTCTAGTTCATGGAACTGGGTAAAGTTTTTATGACTCAGTGCCTCGACCCATGATTGCTTTCTTTGTGTTCCTCTCTGGTCTCAGCAGGATTATGTAACATTTGGGTCCAAACAGTGCCACCAAGAGGCCAAAACTGGAAGCCAGGATGGCAAAGACCTCCACTGCATCTGCATATTTACCTGGTGAGCTGATATAAGCAGGGACAAAGGCCACCCACACAGCACAGAAGATCAGCATACTGAAAGTGATGAGTTTGGCCTCATTGAAACTATCTGGAAGATTCCTTGATATAAATGCAATCAGAAAACTGAGGATAGCCAGTAAGCCAATATAACCAAGTAACACTGCAAAACCAACTGTGGACCCAACTGCACACTCATAAACTATTTTGTCATTGTGGTATTGAGTGTTTTTATGAGGAACTGGTGAGGCAGATACAAGCCAGGCAGTGCAGATTGCTGCCTGAATAGAAGTGAGAACCATAACTGTTCCTCTCTGCTGCAAAACACCAAACCACTTCAGACTGGCTCCACCTCCTGGCTTGGAGGCCTTGAACACAGCCAGAACCACCATGGTTTTCACCAGGATGCATGAGATGCAAAGCACAAAGCTGATCCCAAATGCTGCATGTCTCAGCTGGCATGTCCACAGTCTGGGACGACCAATAAACAGCAGTGAACACAGGAAACATAACTTAAGCGACAACAATATCTGGAAACTCAGCTCTGAATTGTTAGCACGCACTATAGGTGTTCTGCGATGATAGATAAAGATGCTCAGAACAACAGCACAGATACATGTGCCCAGCAATGAGGCAACTGTCAAGCAGATACCCAGAGGCTCATTGTAGGAGAGGAATTCTGTTTTCTTAGGAACACAGTGGTCACGCTGGGGGCTGGGCCAGAAGTCCTCTGGACAACTGATGCACTCCATGGAGCCTATGAATATAGGGACAGTCTTGAGATGCATTTTCATAATTATATGTACAACCTGCCATGTTTAAAACTGAATACCAACCAGTCTCATTGCTGATCTTTCCCTCAGAACAAGGGATGCAGTCAAAACAGCACACAGGTTCCCCTTTCTTTCTGGCCATGCGGGTACCTGGAGGACAGCTCTCACTGCACACTGACCAGGGTGGCTATAGGAAGAAAATTACACGTCTTGTATTCTAGATGACCTTAAACTGTTATGATGAGTTGTCAATGGGGTGTCTGAAAAACCTTTTTTGATTCAAAGTTCCAGAAGATTTTGTCTTCATCAATTGTGAGTTCTTCTCCATTGAAGGCCGACCTCTTAACCTCACCCACAGTCTGAAGCTTAGTTCTTCCATCAGGAAGCCACACCCAGTTCATGATATCATATATTGGTAAAACATCACCATTTTCATCAAATGACACTTGATCACCAAATGGTGTGGTGAAGCTGACCTTATGTAAGTAATACAGAAGCTAGACAGAGGAAAACCGAAGAGCACAGATTAAAAAAAAGACACAGCAGTAGTATTTAGTAATCATATTGAGGACAACACCGTTAGAGATGTGCGGGTTGCTGTTATGCCTGCAAGCACACAGGTAAATTGTGGATCAGGCAGGATGGTTCATAAAAATGAATATATCACATTAATGTCGGGTAGGTTGTGGGTGGCTGAAAAATATATATAATTAGGAAAAGTTATTTATGATTCTCCTAATTTATAATTCTTCATTGAAACGTGTGCATTTTTATATCTGTTTTATACTGTAAGTGTAGGCTAATGCATACTGACTGACGAAAGAAAAAAATGACTGCTCGACTGAAAGAATTTCAGGAGCAGCCCCACACTGTGGATGCAGGCCTATAAATTAAAGAAAATAATTGGTCAAGGTCAGGTAATGTCAGGGCCCATCTGTGCATCTCTAATCTACATAAAACTGACTTGATAATAATATCCACTGCTTTTACCCAGTGGCAGAGAAAATGCTGTCAGGTATGTGCATGGAACTTTACAATTAGTACACTGAAACTATTGAATTTAATCCTATGCTCTAAATCATACTGTGCAAGAAATATAAATGTATATAATTTTGTCATGTAATCAGGTGGAGTGTAAACTGATATCACACCTGCCATGGCTCCAATCCTGTCAAATTGCCACAGCTGTGCCCACTGAAAGGCCCTCTCCCTGGCTCACATTGCAGCATTTCATCAAGGGCATACGCCAGAGCATACACAGCTTTGTACACATTATACTCTGGCCTGAGGTTTGAAATGTCCAAAAATTCAGTTTCTACATTCCCTAGATCTTCCTGTCCAGTGCATAATGCTCCCTCAGTGTCTCCACCTGATTGAAGTGAATCAAATCTACACTGAAATGTGTATTCCCAAAACTGGTTCACCTGAAACATGAAAACAGTGTATCACCAGTAATGACAATATATTATCATTTCAATTACCAAACCAGATAGCATAAATAATCTCTCACCATGCTATTTCCATAGCTGTTGTTGTGGTGGGGATCAGGACGTATTTGTAGGAGGAATTCTCTGAGGCCTGGAATGTCTCCTCGTCGGATGGCGATGCCCAGTGTGCCAGCCAGGTATGGCATAAGGTCAGGAGTCTGGAGTACAGTAACTCCTGTCCAAGCTTCACTGGCCATCCACTGCAGGCCTGTCACATTCTGCCTCACCACCTGTGTATTAAGCCAACTATATAATTCCTTACTGCCATGCATAGTTTTGTGTAATTTGTCTGAGTTAATGTTCTAAAACCATGCCTTTAACAAATACATAGTGTGATTTATTTTCTAAAATATATTTGCCAAAGGCCAAGATGTACTTGTTACTTAAAAACTGACTATGACAAATAAACATTAATAATATTAATTTGTATAATTAAATTTTATGTCAAGCCCAACCTCTTCCATGAGGTTAATCATGTTACTCTCATGCGCAAAAACAATGACCACACGAGCTGTGGATTTCTTCATCACATCCACAATCCTTTTTAGTTTTACTTTGTCCTTGTCCCAGGGCAACACCTCTAAATAGGCCAAACAGCCTCCACCAGACTGAGCCAGGTCAGATTGGAAGGATCGGGCAGCATGGAGTCCATAGTCATCACCACTGATCAGCAGCCCTGCCCAAGTCCAGCCAAAGTGGTTGAGAATCTGAATCATAGCACTCACCTAGTAAGTTTAGTAAAAAATGATGGGATTAGCACATGGGCTGAAATGATCTTTCAGTGTAAAACCTGCTAAACAGGTACAATAATGGACCCTGTTTAATTATTGCCTTTCAGCTCTGTTATCTGAAACCAAACAACAAAATCACAAAGGGAATATATTTTTCATTGTGGTGAAGGGACTTTCTTTCTGTGGAATGTTTAGCTATATATGCTTTCTTTTATGAATTTTAATTTTGCTGATAGATGGTCACCTGGAAAGCATCACTTGGGATCGTCCTAAAGAAGGAAGGAAACTTTTGTCGGTCACTCAGGCAGGAACATGTGGCAAAATAACTCACCTGTGAAAGACACAGACTGTACATCCTCAAAACATTCAAAACCTTCACCGGCTCTTTCAACTGTCTAAGGCTGATTACACCATGATTACAACAGACATTAAATTTGAAATGAAATGAAAATGATCCAAAAGAAGTGTACATTCTAAGAATATTAAAAACCTTACGTAAATGTAATTTTCAGCTTTTTAAAGTTGATTGCTTCATCTTTGCAATTGACGTAAAATTTGAAATTGAATTAAAATGATCCAAAATAATTCTTAGATGGCAGGGCAGAAAACTTACCATCGGTACTCCGTACAAACCTAAGACACTGGAGATGGCAATAGAACGTGTAGATGAGGATTCACCCACAACCCCTAGGACTGGAGGGGTTCCTACACAGGTCTTGTCTAATATAAACTGCTCCTCTTGACCACTGACTAAGTACAACGATGCACTGAATCCAATCCCCAGGTTTTCACAGTTATCATAAAGACTGTATCCCAAAGTCACATTAGGTAGCAGGTTGGAATTTCTGTTGATCTCATCAATAGCAAAGGCCATGGTCTGAGCCCACCTGAAACCTAGAACATCAAAACTAACACAAGAAATACCACTATTAACTACTGGAAAATACAACATGAAACAGTAACTGGGTCAACATGTACATATTTCACAGCAACAGGTTTTGTAAAGAAGTAAGCAGAATGAAATAGTAACAATCAGTATACTACTTAAATAAAAGCATGCAAAAAGTAGTATTCATAAAGCATAAAAGCACAATGTAATTCTTTCAGAGTAATATGTATGATTCTCAGAACTAAACTCTACTTATTGGATATATTTTCTGTTGTTTTTAATTTTTTGCTGTTTCCCTGACAGACTCACCCATGGCACGTTGGCTGATGTGGCTCTGAGGTAAAAGACAGGTCAGGAAATACAGAAAAGAAGTGGACCTTAAACACTCCACCTAAAACCACATCTCCAGCTTTGTGCATCCCATTTAGATTAAACTGTCCTTGCAACCGACAAGAATAAAGAGGGGAGGACACAGCAGAAGAAAAGAGGGAATGCAATAATATGAAATACATGAGCAAGAGCAAGTTGATCTCTAAACATTCCCACATTGTTCTGTTTATCGTTTTTCTGAGCCCAGACAGCTTACTTCCCATGTCAGCCCCTTTTATTGACTTGCTGTATTGTTTAATCTTGCACACCGCCCATCAGGGCGAGCAAAAGTAGGGGCAGGGCCTAAAATACCTGAGCACTGACCTCAGTGTCAGGATCCTGTTGAAACTGAAGGAATTATTAGTTTCCTTTATTTTTTTCCTTTCCTTTATTTTTTAAATTAATCGCATATTGGGGGGCTTTACATGCTCTAAAACATACCAAATTTGGCACACATGTCAGTTGCGGTGAAAATTTACATTTGATATGTTTTTTGCTGATGGGCGTGGCCAGATTACTTAGCCATGACCTCTAAACAGCAGCCCCCCCAATTTTGACATTTCCCCCGTGTGGTATTTTAATGAACTCATCATAATGACCTAAAAATTGCTGTGTGCCATCTGGACTACTTTGTGATAAAATGTTACTAGATTCAGCTATTGTTGAAGTGCGTGGTGTATAGTTTGATGTCTCGCCATGAAACACAAAATTGCCATAAATTAACTGTAAATAGTCTGACCTACACCAAACTTAACATGTTTGACAAGAGTAAAGTCCAGAATACATCTACATGACAGTATTCTGTGATAGAGCCACCTACTGGACACAACAAGAAATGACATGCTTTACATTTTGGTGTGCTTTTCCTAGCAGGTTGACCACATCCAATTCGAATTTAGTCAGAGAAGCCTTAAGACCCTGATAATACAACAGTGTGATGATTGTGATGTTTTGTCAAATGGCGTTGCCCTGGCAGCATGGCGAAGCAAAATGTTTCTTTAACTTCAGTGTACATGGTGGAATCTGATGGGCTTGGCCAAATGGCTTGGTCATGCCTTCTAAACAACAGTCCTCACAGCAGGTTTTACCGACATACACGGAAATCAGAATACTCATATCATGCCCAGTCTCTTGGACCCATAGCTTAAACCTAACAGGAAGTAGGCCATTTTGAAATAAATGGTCAGTTTTAATGATTTCCACATATTGTACTTTAACAAATTCCTCCCACAGCGTAACTCATAATGAGCTCAAAATCTCTCTGTGTCATCTACATTATTTTGTGATCAAAAGCTATTCAAAAATGTTGTATCATCGAAGGACATAGCTGTGGTGTGGCATTGAGTTTTGATGTTTAACCATGAAACAGGAAAGTGCTATACTTTTGGTGCAAATGGGCCAATCTGCATTAAACTTACCGTCTTTGATAAGACTCCATGCCTCAACACATTTACATGACCATATTCAGTCATAATCATAGCGCCATATGCTGGCAACAGGAAATGATATGCTTTAGACTTTCACCTGGTCCTTGCTTGACCAATGTACAACTCAAATGTGGTCAAAAAAGCCTAAAGATACTGGCAATGCTGTATTGTGAAGTGACATTTCGTCCAACAGCATTGCTCTGACGGCATGGTAAACTTTGATGTTTCAGCATAACACAGGAAGTTGCTGTAACTTCTGTGCACATTGTCCAATCTACCCCAAATTTCACATTTGATAAGAGTCCCAGTCTGAAGATCTCTACATGCCAATGTGGGGTCATAGTCTTTGCACCACCTGCTGGCAACAGGAAGTAAGCCTTCTGTGAGTATCAACCTTTGATTTACATGACATTTCCAGTGTGGTCTACACTTGATATACTGGAACATGATGTACAATTAGTGGGTGTTCTGTAGCGCCACCTAGTGGAGACAGGAAGTGACACCGAACTCCTTCCTGCAGTATCCAAAGCGTGGGAAACTTCATTGCCTTGTCAACCAGTCAGCATTTAGCAATGAAGCCGTGGCTGCCATGCCCAGAGAGGCAGAAATACTGAGGCACACTTTTATTATTCTCCCTATGGTCATCTTTCCAACCCAAATTTAAGTTGTGAATGACTGCAATGATTTAGGTCTACTGAAATTTGTGTATGTATGTTTAGTTGTAGATAAAGCAGACTGTTTCACCTTCCAATAAAACATTTCCTTGCATTGTTCTCTTCAGAATCCCTCTACAGTCCTGAGCAGATACCCACATGAATCAGAGGAGACACTTTATATGGAGTATATATGGAGTCTAAAAGTAACTTAATCGCTGACATTAGCAGCCCTGGTGCTAATCAATGCTAAGCCAACTGACACCAGTGCTAGTGGCTCCATACCAGCAAGGCTGTGCTGATGACTTGACTGCCTGTCCAGCAGCTGGCTTATCTGACGTCCACGACCAAGCGGCAATAGTCCTGAGGTGGTCCTGTGCTGGTGGCCCCAGGCCTAACTGTTGCTAATGTTAGCTGCTCAATACCAGCAGATCCGCACTAATGATTAGACACTCAGCAGCTGGTCTCACTGACACTGGCAGCCTAGCAGCTGAAAACACACAACAATACAGGGCCTGTGCATTCTCTACTGCTGACAGGCTCACAAACCACAGTAATCTGTAAAATCGACTGTAACTAGCAAATCCAGGAACCCTGTCATGAAAAAATTACAGTTCACAAAGTTTACTAAAGCTCTAAATCAAGCTCAAATAATGTGGGACCCTCAAAGTAAAGCCATGGGGCTATTTGATTGACATTTAAATGTTTGTAGTATGACACCCAAATGTGAACAGTTGGAGCATTTACTTGGTTGAACCCCTCAGCCAAGGTCGATTTTTATAATCAACTGAAAGTCCTCCTCAATCACTATGATTTTAATAAAGAGATAATTATCATGGGCAATTTTAATGTAAACTGGGATTAGGGAAAGAACAGAAAAAAACTCAAACAGATCACCAGCCACTATAATCTCACTCAGTTAATAGAAACCCCCACTAGGATAACTAATGGCTCCAAAACAAGGATAGCTTTAAAATTTACAAATAAACCTTAAATAATCAATAAGACCCATAACCTCCTGATCGGACTATCAGACCACAATGCAGTCTTTTTTTCTGGGACACTTACTAAACAACAGTTCAATAATACACTCTCAAATCCTCCCAGAACTACATCCTCCGATAACATAGTCCCAAATAATCAAGAACAAAATCTAGCTATAACTCTGCAAGATCACGAATGGGCCAAAGCTAACAACTGTGATTCTTTTCATATGTCAATCCAAGAGGTTATGGCACCCTTCATTAGGAAGGGGATTCCCTGCCCTGGCTTTATAATGAGTGTAAGAAATTAACGTCATGTAGAGATAAACTTCTAAAAAAATTGCTGAAATCTGGCTTAATAACAGAAAGACATAATTTTACTTTCATAAGAAACAAAGTCACACAGACCCTACCAAAGGCCAAAGCGTTTTTTATTACTGTTGCTATTATTACTGGAAAATAATCTTGCAAAATATTAATAAACCAGTTAGCAAACAAAATCAGCAGGACAACAAAGGTTTGGAGCTCAAAACTGATAACCTGCTGGTGTCAGACCCCAACATCCTGGTTACTAACCTCAATAAATCTTTTTTGAACTCTTTTAGTGTACAAATATTGACCACTTTTTGACATTTTCTTCAAAAATAATTGGTTGTGTGTGGTTTAAAGGACTGCGTGTACAGCGAGGTCAAGTAAAACACTGAGATATCTCATGAACAAAGCTCTGAAGCCAAGGATGACTATGGATTTGACACCAACTTCCTGCAGTACACATCTGATCATCCTATCATTCATACAATCAGCTGTTCATATGGCTTGGAAGGTGGCCACAGTTATCGTCTTACAAACAACATCCTTGTAAAATACAGTCTGTTAAGCTTCATTAATTTTATTTTTAAAATTAAAACTGCGTGTCTCGTTTATAAAATTCTGCATGGGATGGCCTCTGTTAAATGGTTACATTAAGCCAGTGGTTCCCAAACTTTCTCTGCTGGGCCCCCCTTTGGTTGATAAGAAAATTTTCGCGCCCCCCTAAACCTGACACACATACACATATTTTGTTTTCAGACTCCATTGCAGTTTATTTCACACATTGTAATTAATACAAACCTCATAAACTCTAATACAACCCTCATAAACTACAGGTTGCAATAAACTACAACCTTCATCCTCTGCTTTACGTTTACGTGGGAGCCCTGTCAAAAACTTGTCCATGTTATGCTAGCAATGTCCAAGCATTGAATTAACGTTAGTTCTTAACCCGGGACTGACACCAGGTGCGCGGAACGGCTGCGCCGCGGTTTTGCTCAGTCATGCACGCGACTTCAATTAAGATCAGCAGCGTTTCAGAAGCGTCTCAGCAGCGGAGCGTTTTGCCCGTCTGATTATGTTTACTTGCTCTGATTTTGTTGATTAAGTCCTCTTTCCTTGCTCTTTGTGCTTCTACCATGGATAAGCAGGCTACATAGTTAAATTGTTTATTTTCTGTCTGTCTTTATGATCGCGAGTCTGCACGGGGTCTTTTATTTTGAAAGTCAACCGGATTCTCCCCTGTTTTCCGTGCCTGACTTCCTGCCCACTCGACTAGCTATGTGTCAATTGACGCGCCATCCGTCGGAAATAGACTCGCTGAGTATTCTCCGCGGAGCAGAGCGCCGAGCCGCTTCTGGTATAAATTACAGCTCCGGTTGATTTTCAAAATAAAAGACCCCGTGCAGACTCGCGATCATAAAAACAGACAGAAAATAATCAATTTAACTATGTAGCCTGCTTATCCATGGTAGAAGCGGGCAACACGCTCCGCTGCTGAGACGCTTCTGAAACGCTGCTGATCTTAATTGAAGTCGCGTGCATGACGAGCAAAACCGCAGCGCAGCCGCGCCTGGTGTCAATACCGGGTAAGCCTTACCGCGCCCCCCCTGCAATGGCACCGCGCCCCCCCTAGGGGGCGCGCCCCCCACTTTGGGAACCACTGCATTAAGCAGAGGACAAGTCCAATAAGGACAAAAAGTGGCACCACTATTCAGACTACAAGGGCCCCTGTTAGAGAGGACTGTGACGTGCCCCTAAGACAAACCACCATTGGTCAAAGTGTCCTGTCATTTAAAGGTAGTACATTGTGGAACAGCCTACCACTTATAGTCAGGGAGTGCTGTAGCTTTCCAGCATTTAAGAATCATTTGGAGGTGTGGCTCAGGGTAAGCTAGACTTGTGACCACTTCTAAATGGAATAGAATTGTGCAAACATAAATGCATATATGTATCCAAATCTTATGCTTGACTGCATACATATATACATCTATGCATGCTAACTTTGTGAAATAGCATATGCATATAGATATCTATGCATGCAAATCTTGTGCAATAGGGCAATGTGCAATTTTCAACAGCACTTTACACCAAATAATGTGCAGTAACACTAGCACTTTAGCACCTGTCACTAACACTTCACACTCTAAACACTTTACTCTAATGGTCTCCTTTTCTCCTGGTTTGTACTGACTAACAGCTCATATTGTACTGTTGTTCATTTGTCTTTGTCTATTACAGTATACTTTTTGTTATTACTGATTATCTTTTTCTTGTGTTAATTATTTTCTGTTGGTGTGAAGTTTATGTAATTGTAATTTGTGAAGTCTGGTATGTAACATCAATCAGCCAAGCGACTACAGACCAGAATATATAATAATATAATCTTGCATATTTACATGTAAATGTTCATTAATATGCACTGTACCTGTTTTAATATATAAATGAAAATGAAGTGAAATTAAATTAAATTAAAGACGTCTGTACTGCTGTGACCTGGAGGTCTTCATGTACCTTTACTTGCTATTACTGTGTCTGTGTCGCTGGTCCCCACACTGTAGCAACAGCTGTCCTGTACACTGCTTACATTTCTTAGTACAGAAAGCATTCCTTGTGACTTTGTTGATATGAATCATCCACTGCTAAAGCAGCACCATCTGGTGGTGAGGAGGAATGGAATAGAATGACAGCTAGGAATGTAACTAGAGTTCTATGAATTCTGGATGACAGCCAGACTGGTCTGTCATTCAGAATCTGGTTGAGAAGATTCCGTAGAAACAAATAATGGGACGACATTAGGCTTTTTGTCATCACATGGTCACAGGTGACTTTGTTGGTTGGAGCTGAGAGGAGGTTTTTGTATTATGGAGTACTATAAAAAGAGTGAGTGTATCTTGATGTCCACATCATTTCCAGATGAAAATTAAACTGATCTAACAAAGATGTTAAATGAACCCAGTTAATCTGCATAACTGATACAGACAAATTAATTCATCAGAGAAAGAAGGGCTGCACATCACAGATCATAGATCTAGAAGGTTATCAGCGTTCTGGCACAAATTTGCATTGTGCAAGACTTTTTGGATCCTGCTGCAACTCATAGTTTAAAGAGGTATAAGGTTAATTTAAACTATAAAAGTTGATAAAGGCAATAACATTTGAAGTGCAAGTACTTTTAACTATGTCTTTGAAAAAAACTGAATGCATTTCGACATATATGATCCAAATAGAGAGGCATTTTGTGTACAAGTACATTTATTTGACATTTGTCCTGGTTTCTCAGTATCTTAACATTATTACTGATGTTAAACTTTTTTGTATTTTGTGGAGAAAATTATATATTTTGTCTCATTAAATTAAAGGCATATTTTATGACTCAGTGCCTCGACCCATGATAACTTTCTTTGTGTTCCTTTCTGGTCTCAGTAGTATTATATAACATTTGAGTCCAAACAGTGCCACCAAGAGGCCAAAACTGGAAGCCAGGATGGCAAAGACCTCCACTGCATCTGCAAATTTTCCTGGTGAGCTGATATAAGCAGGGACAAAGGCCACCCACACAGCACAGAAGATCAGCATGCTGAAAGTGATGAGTTTGGCCTCATTGAAGCTATCTGGAAGATTCCTCGATATAAATGCAATCAGAAAACTGAGGATAGCCAGTAAACCAATATAACCAAGTAACACTGCAAAACCAACTGTGGACCCAACTACACACTCAAAAACTATTTTATCATTGTAATATTGAGTGTTTTTATGAGGAACTGGTGAGGCAGATACAATCCACACAGTGCAGATTGCTGCCTGAATAGAAGTAAGAACCATAACTGTTCCTCTCTGCTGCAAAACACCAAACCACTTGAGACTGGCTCCACCTCCTGGCCTGGAGGCCTTGAACACAGCCAGAACCACCATGGTTTTCACCAGGATGCATGAGATGCAAAGCACAAAGCTGATCCCAAATGCTGCATGTCTCAGCTGGCATGTCCACAGTCTAGGACGACCAATAAACAGTAGTGAACACAGGAAACATAATTTAAGAGACAACAATATCTGGAAACTCAGCTCTGAATTGTTGGCACGTACTAAAGGTGTTCTGCGGTGATAGATAAAGATGCTCAGGACAACAGCACAGATACATGTGCCTATTAATGAGGCAACTGTCAAGCAGATACCCAGAGGCTCATTGTAGGAGAGGAACTCTGTTTTCTTAGGAACACAGTGGTCACGCTGGGGGCTGGGCCAGAAGTCCTCTGGACAACTAGTGCACTCCATGGAGTCTATGAAAATAGGGAAAGTCTTGAGATACATGTTTATATTGTATTTGTAACCTGCCATGTTTGAAACTGAATACCAACCAGTCTCATTGCTGATCTTTCCCTCAGAACAAGGGATGCAGTCAAAACAGCACACAGTTTCCCCTTTCCTTCTAGCCACGCGAGTACCTGGAGGACAGCTCTCACTGCACACTGACCGGGGTGGCTATAGGGGGAAAATTACATATCTGTCAGACTGCTGTAATGAGTTAGCTATGGGGCGGTCTGAAAAATCAGAATTAACCTTTTTTGATTCAAAGTTCCAAAAGATTTTGTCTTCATCAATTGTGAGTTCTTCTTTGAGGGCTGACCTCTTAACCTCACCCACATTCTTAAGTTCAGTTGTTCCATCAGGAAGCCACAGCCAGTTCATGATATCATATATTGGTAAAACATCCCCATTCTCATCAAATGACACTTGATCACCAAATGGTGTGGTGAAGTTGATCTTTTCCAAGTAATACAGAAGCTATGAATATCACAAAACATAAGAGACGACAGGTTAATAAAATAAATATAAAAACTATATATGCCTATGGTGAACACAACAGTAGTATTCAGTAATCAAATTAAGGATGTCAAAATACAACTGACCTGATAATAGTATCCACTGCTATTAACCAGTGGTGTGGAAAAGAATTATTGGTTATGTGCATGACGCTTTACAATTACCAATCTCATACTTTTGTATTTAATCTTATACTCTAATTGCTACTCTGCAAGAAACAACAAAGTATGTGATTTTGTCATATAAACAGGGGGAGTGTAAACTGATACCACACCTGCCATGGCTTCAATCCTTTCAAACTGCCACAGCTGTGCCCACTGAAAGGCCCTCTCCCTTGCTCACACTGCAGCATTTCATCAAGGGCATACGCCAGAGCATACACAGCCTTGTACACATTATAATCTGGCCTGAGGTTTGAAATATCCAAGAAATCAGTCTCTACATCCATTAGATCTTCCTGTCCAGTGCATAATGCTCCACTAGCATCTACACCTGCTATAGGTGGTGCAAATCTACACTGAAATGTGTGCTCCCAAAACTGGTTCACCTGAAACATATTGAAATCAGTGTGCTTTAAACAATTACAATATTTTCTCCTTTCAATTACCAGGTCAGATTGCTTACCAGGTTCATCACTCACCATGCTATTTCCATAGCTGTCGTTGTGGTGGGGATCAGGATGTATTTGTAAGAGGAATTCTCTGAGCCCTGGAATTTCTCCTCTTCGGATGGCGATACCCAGTGTGCCAGCCAGGTATGGCATAAGGTGGGGGGCCTGAAGCACAGTAGCTGCAGTCCAACCTTCACTGGCAATCCACTGCAGGCCTGTCACATTCTGCCTCACCACCTGTGTATTAAGCCAAATATAAACATTCATACTCTCATGCCACTGAAGTAGTGTCTAGTCTTCTGAATTATACAGTTCACACAGTTTTCTTGTCTCATTCATTCATACACAGATCCAATCGTATGTTTTGCACAGTATAGTGAGCAAAATATTTCATCATCATAACTAGAGTATTAAATAATTTAACTGGTTGACTGATGTCACAAAAGTGTCCCTTTAACAAATAAGTGGTGTGATTTATTCATTAAAATTTAGTTGTCAAAGGCCAAGATATTCTTGCTACTTAAATTTTTGTCTTTAACAAAAAACATTAACAACACTGACTTGACTTGTATACTTAAATTAAATTGCAATTAAATTTTATTTAAAGCCCAACCTCTTCCATGAGGTATATCATGTTACTCTCATGTGCAAACACGATGACCACACGAGCTGTGGATTTCTTCATTACATCAACAATCCTCCACAGTTCAGCTTTGTCATTGCTCCAAGGTAAAACCTCTAAATAGGCCAGACAACCATCATCAGACCGAGCCAGGTCAGATTGGAAGGATCGGGCAGCGTGGAGTCCATAGTCATCATCACTGACCAGTAGACCTGCCCAAGTCCAGCCAAAGTGGTTGAGAATCTGAATTACAGCACGTACCTAATTGAATACAGAGTGAAGGGGTAAGGCTGTCAAATCTTTCAATGGAAAACCCGCTGTTCAGGTTCAACAATGAACCTGGTTCAGTTATTGCATTTCAGCTTTGTTATTTAAGACCACAGATCAGCAACACAAAGAATGTGACTGTTGTCACACAAAAGTATATTTTTCATTGCAGTTAAGGGATGTTCTCTCTGACCATCATTTAATTGGACACGCTTTGTTGTATGAATTTTCATTTTGCTAATAGATGGTCACCTGGAAAGCATCACTTGGAATCGTCCTAAAGAAGGATGGAAATTTTTGTCGGTCACTCAGGCAGGAACATGTGGCAAAATAACTCACCTGTGAAAGACACAGACTGTACATCCTCAAAACATTCAAAACCTTCACCGGCTCTTTCAACTGTCTAAGGCTGATTACACCATGATTACAACAGACATTAAATTTGAAATGAAATGAAAATGATCCAAAAGAATTCTTAGATAGCAGGGCAGAAAACTTACCATAGGTACTCTGTACAAACCTAAGACACTGGAGATGGCAATAGAACGTGTAGAGGAAGAATCACCCACAATCCCTAGGACTGGAGGGGTTCCTACACAGGTCTCGTCAAATATAAACTGCTCCTCTTGACCACTGACTAAAGACAGTGCTGCACTGAATCCAATCCCTAGACTGGCACAGTTATCATACAGACTGTATCCCAGAGTCACATTAGGTAGCAGGTTGGAGTTTCTGTTGATCTCATCAATAGCAAAGGCCATGGTCTGAGCCCACCTGAATCCTAGAACATCAAAACTAACACAAGAAATACCACCGCTCACTAATGAGAAAACAATATGATAGTGACAACATGTACATTTTGCACAACAACAGATTTTGCAATCGATCACCGACAATAATTTCATTCAGTTATACTACTTAAATAGAAGCATGCAAATAAAAAATGTTTCAAATAGCATAAATACACAATGCAATTCTTTCAAGTAATATTTGATCAAAAATATATATTCTACTCATAGGATTCATTTTTCATGTCTTTTTCTTTTTTTGCTTTCTTGTTTCCCTGACAGACTCACCCATGGCAGGTAGGCTGTTGTGGCTCAGAGGTAAAAGACAGGTCAGGAAAAACAGAAAAGAAGTGGACCCTAAACAGCCCACCTAGAACCACATCTCCAGCCTTGTGCATCCCATTTAGATGAAACTGTCCCTGTAATCGGCAGGAAATAGGAGCGGACACAGCAGAGGAAAAGTAATAATACAATAATGTGAAATACATGAGCAAGAGTAATTTGATCTCTAAAAATGCCCACATGACTTTCCTCCTGTTTACTCTCTTTCTGAGTCAACCCCTTTTATTCTCTTGCATTGTTGTTTAATCTGCACACTATTCATTAGGGCATTGACACTAGTAGGGGCAGGGCCTAAAATACGTTTCATTTGAGATTAATTTTGTATTGAGGCAGAAGTCATTTGTGCACTTTTGAAATCTTCCAACGGCCATCTTTCCAACCCAAATTTAAGTGGTGGATGACTACAATGATTAACCCTCGCATTGTCTTCCCAGGTCAAAATTGACCCGGTCTGGTTTGACTGCTTTTAAAGCATGAAGTATAAAATCATCATCAAATTCTGTGTTGCACCTTTTTACTCAACTTGTTTCCAACACATCAACATATATTTTACACTTATTTTTGTAATGTATGGTATGATAGATGTAATTTATATAAAATTGCACTTCAATTTTGATTTAAAAAAAAAACAGAGATTCAGATTATTTTGACTATGGTTATGATCTGAGGCACATAAATTGTTGTATTATCACAGACTAGTATATGTCAAAGTTTAGTCAGGATATTGTTTTGAAACAATGTAGAAAATTTTTAATGGCAGCAAATAGTCACACTTGTTGTCGGCCCGGGTCAAAATTGACCCGATGTGGTTTGACTGTTTAAAAAGCATTAAGTATAAAATGATCACCAAATTCTGTGTTGCACCTCTTCCCAGACAGCACGCATACGTCTTGCCGACGTCAGCACAATGAATAAAGTTGCATCGCCAAGACGTCATATGGAGAGCTTTTGCTCATTGGGAAGATGTCGCCGAGACGTTGGCATTTGGTCGGAAATGCTCTCCAGACGACGTTTGGACGATGTATCAAAGCTGCACAGCGTAGCCTTTCTACGGAGGGGCTTGACCGAAACAACTGGAGTCTGTTGTGTTTTCCAGAGACGCTGCACTAAACTCAGACACACCTACGTGAGGTTGATATTAACTTCACTTACAGTACAAACACACCAACAAAAGCCCACAACCAGTACCGAACTATGAGAAAATGTTACACTGAGCCATATTTACAAATAGAGCAGAGCAGAGCAGAGCTTCCCTTCATTAGCTGCCAGTTAACCGCTAAAGTTAGCTCTGCAGCTGTAAAAACACCGAAACCCACCAGCTACTAGCTAACAGCTAACGCTAACTAACGTTACCTGACCCTTTCCCAAATTCAACACTGATTTGTTGTCCAGATGGAGATTGTTCATGTGCTGGAAAGACTTATGGCTACCTAGCAATGGCTAAATTAAGTTAATTGATACATTTGCTGGTCAGGTCTGTGACTTATAAGCAACTAACGTTTGCTAAGCTAGGCTAGCTAGCTAGCCTGTTAGGAGTCGGCATCTGGGCTCTTCACCTGTGCTAACATTCCCAGTCAGGGCTTAACAACTTATGTTGCTAAATCCCAACTTATCTTGCTAACCCTGTATGTCATATTTATAAAACAGCTATTTTTTATACATTTAGTTTAAGTGAGTTTACCTGAAGACCAGTCCTGGCTGACATGAAGTAGCCTCTCCATCTCCAATGCTTGCTCTCTACCATTGGCACCAATTGGATAACATGCAATGTATCGATCCATAGCCGACCTATCGCCAACTTTGAAATGGCGTGCATAATCCCGCCCTCTGGCAAACCATGTCCTGCTATGGGCCGATGCTTCTCAGATGCATTTACAGACGTCAGGAGTAGAATGCATGATCTGAGGCCAACGTTGGTGAGACGTATGTGTGCTATCTGGGTTTAGTCAACTTGTTTCCAATTAATTACCACAAATTTTACATTCATTTTTGTATTGTATGGTATAATAGTCCTCATTTACATAAAATTATACCTTATTTTTGAGTAAAAAAAAAAGCAGAAATACTGAAGTACAATTCTGTGTTCCATATTTTTAGTGAACTTCAGTCTAACTCATTACCACAAATTTTAAACTTTTTTTAAACTTTTCTGTGTGTGTGCATCAGTGTCTCTGTAGGTAGGGGCACATCAAAATCATGAAATCAAAGTACAGTGTGTGTGTGTTTTCATTTGCATGAGTGGCAGTGTGTGGTCACGATGCAATGGCTTTTGCAAATATACGCACCACACTCGTGGCACATGGTGCTCGTTTTCTTGTCACCCACACAGAATCGGCACCTCTTCTTTGCTCGTGATGGAAGAGGAGGAGCAACTTGGTGAGGGGAGCTGCTGCAGTGGTCAAAGGACTTCCATTACCAAGTTGGCAGAGGCTGGCATGCGGGGAAGTACCTGGCGTCGATTGATGAGTGGTGTCACAAGTTCTCTTCCAAGCTCCTGAAGGAACGTCCTCCTCTTGTGACACTTCCCCTCTCTTTCTGGGGCAGTAGGAGACCAGAGCATGCATGTCAGTGAACACAAACTTGGATGAGAACTTTGCCCTTTCTCTTGTCACCAGCAGTACAAGGGGAAGCTCTGGTCTGTTCTTCCTCACTGTTCCCACCATAGCCATCTTCCTCCTTAGCAGCTCCTGGCCAAGGACACAGGAGGTGAAAAAGTTATTGCAGGTGATGGTGTGTCCCCGAAGACCCTCGGTCACCTCGAGAACCACGCGCTGGCCCTAATTTTTCTCCGGCTGGCCATCCACAGGTTTGCCTGTGTACATTTGCATATTCCAGGCATAGCTGGTCTGGGCATCGCAGGCTACTTACATTTTGATGCCGTATTTTCCTGGTTTACTTGGCATGAATTGCTTGAAAACACACCTCTGAACGGGGCCAGGTCCTCGTCCACTGTTACATCAGTACCGGGATTGTAAATGAGTGGCAGGCGACACACCCACTTATCCCACACCTCTCGGATGGCAGCAAGTTTGTCTCTTGCACGGTGTGCTGGTCTGGTGTCACAATCATCAAAATGAATGACCCTTGAGAGGATATGAAATGTCTTCAGTGGCATGGTGGCACTAAAAATTGTCCTCCCAGATTGAGCATGCCATAGGCAAGATGTACTCTCTTTACTGGACTTGTAGATGCCAGCAAGAATCAGAAGACTCAAATATCCTTCTAGTTCAGTTTTGTCCATCTCGTTCCACTTGTCACCATACACACGACGCCCCTCCTTATTTGTCATTTGTAGTACCACCTTTTCAATTTCCTCTAACATAAACAACTGAAATGTAGACTTTATGCTATCAGCATGAGAAATAGCATACCTCGTTGGCCCTCGGGGGCTCCTCTCTGTCTCTGCACCCAACATATGCCTTCCAGCTGATTGTGGGTGTTCACCTTCCTCTTTACTATCCAATCAGATTTTGCCATGGTTTTGTTAGCCAGTCAATTTGCTGCTGCCAAACTTTAAATTGCCTCTGTCTTTGCTCCATCAGTTGTCGTTCAGACAGTTGCGCGAATGGCTCAGGCTTTACTCACCCTTTTTGCTGCTATTGTTTGGTGCTCCTCAAGCCGATTCCAACCTTGATCCCCTCGAGGGTCCCAGCTCTGTTTTCTTCCTCCCTCTCTTCTGATAGCCTGCATAGGAGCATTGCCTGTCTTGAGGCAGCTCCACCAGAGGAGTCTGAGCTCCTTTTATCCCAACTTCATGAACCAGTGTCTCTCCTGCAGTGGGCCTTCCCCTCTCCCAACTCGTGAGTTAGCTGAACAATTGCCATGATCCATCAGAGTCCAGTCGGCTCGAGGCCCTCCAGTCTGCTCGAGGCCACAAAGAACCAGGAAATCAGTCTTCCTTAGCTGATGAGAAGGAAGCCCTCCACTGCATCTTGATCTACTGCTCCCTCCTCTTACTCTATCCCAGGCGCCATGGACAATCTTTGCTCTCCACCCTGCAGTAGCCAACTCTATTCATACCATCAACACATGCTTCCAAGCACTGGAGACCGCCTCACCCCTGCCTCTCCTTCAGCGACTCTTCTGTCGCGCAGGTCTCTATGCTGCAGTCATCCTCCACTACAGGAACCTCTCAGCATTCCCTGGCTTCAGCCGTTCCAGCTCCTCCTTTAGGTAGGCCATATGCAACACAAGCAGCAAATATATCCAGCGTCTGAGATGAATTTCTCCAAGGTAAGACATTAACTTGGGTAGCCTTATCATGCATCCCTGAGTGTGTTACAGCATAGCCACAGGGAAAGCATTATTGCTGTGTTCTAATCTGCTGATCCCCAGCTGATCATAGATTTATCTATCGGGCATTTATTTATTTTTTTGGGGCCTTGCATATGTTGACATCCTTATTGTTTATCTCATTAGAATTGTGCTGTCTGCTAAGGTAAGGATGCATGGTTTAATCTGGGTATCCTCTCTTATTTTTTGGGGGGGTTCTCTTCACTACAGCTTCATCACCCCCATTTATATATGTGCAAATTGTATTCACCACGATGGGGTCTAACCGCCAAAGGCTTTTCATGTTTCATATCACATGCACGTGTCAATAAACTATTTCCTTTTACTCTTAGTCTCTCCTGATTGACATATACTGACTGCTGACTCCTTATTCCTCTTAACTATTAACCCCGCGAAAGCTTAGAGGGCTTTCACCTGTAGATAGCGCCGCCATCAGGCACACACACATCCTCCCACACATACACACCATCACCCCATGAAACTTACACCTATAGAATACCATGTTTTGGAACAAGTACAGAATAAAGTTGTCAGAATAAAGTCAAAAGGTGGGGGAGTGTGCCTTCTAGTTAACAACTCATGGAGCACTGATGTAGAGATAATCTACCAGTCCTGTTTGCTGGTACTGGAACACCTTAAGTTCAGGTGCCAACCATTTTATTCACCAAGGGAATTTCCCTCTGCCTTGCTTACATTCCACCTCAAGCTAATGCTACAGTAGCTCTGGATGAACTCTATGACACATTCAGCAGCTGTGAGAACCAGCACCTGCAGGCTATTCCCATCAGGGCGGGGGATTTCAACCACTGCAGCCTCAAATCAGTGTTACTAAAATACTATGAGTACGTCATCTGCTTTACCAGGGGCAACGGACTTTTGATCAGTGCTACTCTACTGTCAAGGGACTGTATAAGTCTATTCTATGCCCTCATTTCGGGAAATCAGACCATTTATCCATGCTTTTGCTATTTGTTTACAAGCAGAAAGTTAAAAGAGAGAAGCCCACCTTGAGGACAGTTCAGTGTTGGTCAGCAGAAGACAAGCTCAAACTCTAGGGTTGTTTTGAATAAACTGACTGGATGGTTTTAAGGAATCCCCTTAACCTGAACGAATAAGCTGATACAGTGAATATGTTAAATTCTGTGCGGAAACTTGTATTCCCAATTGCGCCATTTGCTCCTAGCCAAACCAGAAACCTTGGATTAATAGCAATGTCCTCCTGAGACTGAAAGAAGGGACTGCTGCTTTTAAGGGAGAGCACAATGCACACTACAAGGAAGCCAGGTTCGAATTCAGGAAAGCCATTAAGTCTGCATAAAACAACACCAGGACAAACTCAATCATTACAACAGCTGGGACTCATGGCACTTGTGTCAGGGACTGCAAGCCATAATGGGCTACAAAACCAGGTCAAGTGGTCTCACCAACCCCACTGCTTCATTCCCAGATGAACTCTATGCCTATTCAGAGCATGATTCAGGACTGACAGAAAAACGTACAAATTCTTGAAGTGACTGAGGCTGACATGAGTTGACATGAGTGAGGAGTTTTTAAAAGCAAAGCAAACCTCCTCGCTTGGATAGTATTCCACTTTGTGTCCACTCAGCTATTGCTTGTTTTCACAGACATTTTTAATTTGTCACTATCACTCTGTGTGGTTCCTACATGCCTGTACCCAAAAATATCTGAAAACTGTTTGAATAATATTAGACCTGTTGCTTTAACCTCAGTAATAATGAATTGCTTTGAGAAACAGGTTGACCTGTACATAAACCATAACATCTCTGCTGATCTTGATCCACTACAGTTTGCTTATGTGACACTCAGCTAAAAATTACACACAGGCAAACTTCAATGACGAAGCAAACAGTCAGTGTGGGTCAAAATGCCTTAACAGGCTATTTTATTACGGTGGAGGGTCGCTAACATCAAATTTAAAAAGGTTAAAAGGTCAAATATCTCACTGCAGGTGGTGTGGGCACACCGGTCAGCAGGCTGGTGCACTGGCAGTATACATGTGAACAAAACAAAGATATATTTAAATGCCAAAACTAGAAAACAAAGTAAACCCTCTTTACCCCAACAAAAACACACCCAAACTAATATCAGTGCCACAGCAAACCTTAAAGGATAACACCACAAATCGACAGGTGAACTCCCACTGCACCAGCTGCTCCTGTGACCGAAGGCCAACACCAGCTGCAGCACAACAGGAAAAGCAGAGCTATAAGTTAGCCATGTACCTAAACTGCTAAAAACAAAATCCAAATATAATAGTAGGCCGCAATGCAACCAGCACTTTTCCTGTAAATTTGGTCAGCACATGTTAACCAGGCGCAGATACATGCAAACAATGCTTGATAATAAGGAGGCATTCTGACACTTGCCCTGGTACTCACTGTAGGATTGTTAGACTCCTTTTATAAAGAAAGAATAAACACAGACCTAATATATTTACAGTTTTATATTTACATGCTATACAACAAATACCTCAGGTGCATTGTGCACCCTACATTACCCTTTAAAAATAAATAATCTCAGAACTGGATTTGTTTATTACTAGAGGAGCATATGTACTGAATGATTTCAGGATATGAGTGAGGTTTACACACCTGTGCTCATGGCTCTTAACAACCGCAGTGCTCTCCTGATTGGCCCATTGTACCTGACTCCAGTGCTCCTCCTGATTGGCAATTGTGCCTGACTCCCTCTATTCCCCTCACACTTTAGATCCCTGGAGACCTGCACTATCTTAACATACTGTGCTGAATCAATTCAGGTAAGATGGGACTCACTGCACCAACAATGTTGAAGCCTCCTAAAGCTGAAAGATGTTGGCCTCTGTAATTCTATCTGCAGGTGACACATGACTTTCTGACAGGCAGACTTCAGGACTGTAGGAGCAAAAAGGGATTCATCCACCACAGTTGTCAATACTGGAGCACCAAAAGATTGTTGTGGTCATCCCTTACTTCACAGTTTGTTCACATATGACTGTGTTGCCAAACATATAAGAATTGCATTAACAGCACTACTGAAATTGGGCTCATTATGAAACAATAATGAGGACGCTGTGATTTCAGAAATCCAAATATGACACTCAAGCGAAATTGTAAACAATTTCAACTTCAGTGCATACAGATCTCTGACTTCTACTGGTCTCTGAACATCAGTTGTGTTGTCAAGAAGGCACAACAGAAACTATGTTTGAGATGTCTTAAGAACATAGACCACAATATGAGCAATTTTTATTGTGCTACAGTAGGAAGTATCTGACAAAGGAAGTATACTTGTGTGATTCAGCAACATAATAGAACAAGACTTTATAATCATCTGGAAAAGGATAGTAAAACAGCTTCAAAAATTATAGGAGTACTAATTGACAAGATACAGGACATTTGCAATGCTCCGCTACAGGAAAAGGCACTGTGCAATACACGGACACTAGTCACCCAACATGGTGTGTTTCTCTTACTTCCTCAGGAAATGCTTGCAGAGCATTGGAGCTTGGACCACCTGCCACAAAGACAGGTTCTTCCCTGGGACGGGGGTCGGCAACCTGCAGCTCTAGAGCCGCATGCGGCTCTTTAGCGCTGCCCTAGTGGCCTCTGAGCTTTTTCAAAAATGTTTGAAATGGAAAAGATGGGGAGGGAAATATATTTTTTGTTTTAATATGGTTTCTGTAGAGGACAAATGACACAAACATTCTTAATGATTTCAATGCTGTAAAATGTGTAGAATAAATATTAATTTCAACATTTCTGTCAACAAAGATTTGCGCTCTTAGCTCATAGCACATGCTTTCTATCAGGGTGGGATGCAGGTGGCAGGTGGCTGTAAACAAACCGCGGCTGTGTGATGGGCTATGGATCCCAAAGGGAAAAGAGAAAAATAACTGAGGAGAACAGGAGATCAATGCTTCTTGGGCTAACATTTGCACCATTGCAACAATGCGAAGGATTGCCTGAATGTTTGCTCTGCAGCGAGAAGTTGTCAACAAAGAGTAATGTGGAAAGACATTTCAGGAAGGCATGCTACATTTGCAGCTGAGTACCCAGTTGGGAGGAGAGAAAAGTGTGATTGCATTACTTCTGAGAAATTAGAGGAGCGCAAAATAGATTTAAGAAGTGGATTGCACTCCAACTCTCCACTACTGCTGCAAAGTTTTGTTGCAACCTGAGATAATAAAGCGTGAAAACTGTTCAGATGGTGACTACATGAAGGAGTCATTCATCAAACATATCAGAACACCTATTTGCAGACTTCAAAAACAAAACCGAGATAATACAGAAATCAAAGACATGCCTCTTCCGCTAAGACAGTGAAGGAAAGGCCATTAAAATGGCAGGCAACATCACCGATCAGCAAATCACACATTAATCAGCGCCAGCATACTCAATTGCCTGTGATGAGTTGTGTGATGTGATCGAGCATTGAACAGACTGCGCTTTATGCAGGTATGTGAACTCCGGCTGGGCAAGAAGAAATGATCCACTAATACCACTGCAAGGCCAAACACGGGGAGGACATATGTGAGGCTGTGCTGAAGTGTTTAAATGACAATGGAATAAACACCAAACTACCTGATTTCAGTGGCTACAGATGGGCACCCAGCATGAGAGGACTGTGGGGGGTCAGACTTTGCTACAGAAAGCATTGATCGAAATCTGCTTGCATTCCACTGCATCTTGCATCAAGAGGCACTGTGTGCACAAACATTCCCATCGAGGTATGGCGGAGATGAACCTTGTCATCGAGATGGTGAACAAGATAATTGCAAAAGCATTGAACCACCACAGTTCCATGCATTGCTTGATGAAGTTGACAGCGAATATTCCGACTCTGCTACACAACAAAGTCCGATGGCTGTCCAGGAGTGAGGTTTTGCGTCATTGTCGCTTGTTTAGAACACGGAAAACATTCCTGAAAAGCAAAGACCTGAACTACCCGCAACTGGAAGATACCGAGTATTTTAAAAACTGCACCTTTGGTGATATGACAAGCCACCTAAACAAGCTGAATGAAAGTCTCCAGGGCGGGAACACTGCACTGCAAATGCTGGAAGCTGCTTATCATTCGAGCGCAAGCTGACTGTCTGCCAGAGATGTACAGCGAGGCACGCTCCCACTTCCCTCCTGAGAGAATTCAAAGAAGCCCATCACGATCACACACTCAACGGTGATTATTTACAAGGTGCGATCGCTGATATGCAAACCCATTTGGGAGCAGATTTTGCGAAGTTCTAAAGGAAAAATGACACTGTCTTTCCTGTCACCCCTGGAGATTGACTGGTCCTGTTGAGCACATTTCCAGGAGTAACTGCTCGACTTGAAATGAAATGGCTGATATGTTCATACAAAGATTTATGGGTGTCCAAATTCAAACGCCTGACAGCCAGCTTGAAGACGCACTCGCCAGAAAGCCCAGCTTGCCCAAAGCAAATGGAGCAAATTGAAAGCCTCCAAACACCGAGAAACTTGTCTATGACACATGGAATGCTCTTCTCCTGATGTTATAGGAACATGAAGACATATGCATTTGGAGCATC
Organism: Lutjanus erythropterus; assembly: GCA_020091685.1. Classification (NCBI taxonomy): domain Eukaryota; kingdom Metazoa; phylum Chordata; class Actinopteri; order Lutjaniformes; family Lutjanidae; genus Lutjanus; species Lutjanus erythropterus. The sequence goes on along the minus strand of CM034594.1, from coordinate 27,725,887 downwards.
CATCTTTGATCAACATACCAGCGAGCAGATATTCTCAAACATGAACTACATCAAATCAAAATATCGCACTCCGCTTCATACAGATGAGAGTGCAGTCCTGCGTCAAGATTAAAGTTACATCTTATATGCCCGATGCTGAGAAGCTGACCAGTGATGTCCAAAACAGAAGTCACATTAAACGGTAAGAACACAATCCTGTCATAGGTCACATATTTAGTAAACAAAGTGGCTGTTTATAAAGTGATTTTTGATTTTTGTCAGTATATATTTGGAATGACACTTAGGATATTATTGTGTTTTGCTGCTCAGGTCCGAGGATAGCTGCGTTGGTCATGTGTCAAAAGAGAAGAGGATGCTGCTGCGCTTTTACCTTTGCACTGACTTGCTTATATTTGCACAGAAATCAAACTTAAACTGTATTAATTTGATTTTATATACTTTACCTTTTCAAAAGGCTGTTTTATTTTTTATAAATGCAGGCAGTGCTTTTATTGCACTATTTCCATGCCCAGATATGGGCAGCATATAATGCTCATTTTGTTGTTGTTTTTCTGAATCTCAAAATAAAAATGACATCAAAATCGGATTTCTTTATTGCATTTCTTTAATTTCATCAAAGCAATGAAACATAATTCATTAATATTGTAATGAAGAACTTGAGGCGCATCGCACAACAGAGTAGTCACGTGGTGCTCATTCTCACAGGATGCACTACAGGAAAATAAACATTTAATCATGAAGGCTCATTATGTATTGTGTAGCCAACTTAGTCATTTTGATAGTAGGCTAATATGGCTAATATAGATACATACAGTAAGTTGTCTTCATTATAAGGCTTATATAAGGCTTTTAATTTTTATGTCCAGACATATTTGTTTTTTGTTTTTTGTCCACTATGGTTTAACATTTTGGATTGCCGAATTTGCCCTAGGAGACCAGACTAATGAACAATAGTTTTAAATGTTTCTGAGATTCTTTTCTTATTTATTGTGTTTACTCATGCTGCTGATGTATCACTTTATTATTCTTATTTGTAGGTTTTATAGCTTTTAATCATAATGCATTTCATTACTGTTTGTGTAATTTTAATTTTAATGTATGTGACAAATGACTGTGAATTTAACTTGTAAGTCCACATACTGGTTCCACACAGGTCAAATATAAATGCATATAATAATGTCAAGTGAATGTGAAATGAAGTGATGAAATGAAATGAAGTGCACGTAAGTATACATTTAAACTACATCCTGGAAAAAATAAAATGACTTGTTTTTGAATTATTCTTGCATATGATTCATGGTAAACGATATAATATTCCAATATATTTATTTAGCGCAATCTAATATTATTGTTATTATTATATTGTTATTGTTGTTAATATTGCTGTTATTGATAAACTGTTTTCCTGACTGAGAAAAACATTCATTCAGTCATGGAACTGGGTACAGTTTTATGACTCAGTGCCTCGACCATGATTGCTTTCTTTGTGTTCCTCTCTGGTCTCAGCAGGATTATGTAACATTTGGGTCCAAACAGTGCCAACAAGAGGCCAAAACTGGAGGCCAGGATGGCAAAGACCTCCACTGCATCTGCATATTTGCCTGGTGAGCTGATATAAGCAGGGACAAAGGCCACCACACAGCACAGAAGATCAGCATACTGAAAGTGATGAGTTTGGCCTCATTGAAACTATCTGGAAGATTCCTATAAATGCAATCAGAAAACTGAGGATAGCCAGTAAGCCAATATAACCCAGTAACACTGCAAAACCAACTGTGGACCCAACTGCACACTCATAAACTATTTTGTCATTGTGGTATTGAGTGTTTTATGAGGAACTGGTGAGGCAGATACAATCCAAGCAGTGTAGATTGCCACTTGGATGGAAGTAAGAACAATAACTGTTCCTCTCTGCTGCAAAACACCAAACCACTTCAGACTGGCTCCACCTCCTGGCTTGGAGGCCTGGAACACAGCCAGAACCACCATGGTTTCACCAGGATGCATGAGATACAAAGCACAAAGCTGATCCCAAATGCTGCATGTCTCAGCTGGCATGTCCACAGTCTGGGACGACCAATAAACAGCAGTGAACAAGAAACATAACTTAGTGACAGCAATGTCTGGAAACTCAGTTCTGAATTGTTGGCACGACTATAGGTGTTCTGCGATGATAGATAAAGATGCTCAGACAACAGCACAGATACATGTGCCCAGCAATGAGGCAGCTGTCAAGCAGATACCCAGAGGCTCATTGTAGGAGAGGAACTCTGTTTTCTTAGGAACACAGTGGTCACGCTGGGGGCTGGGCCAGAAGTCCTCTGGACAACTGGTGCACTCCATGGAGTCTGTGAAAATAGGCACAGTCTTGAGATACATGTTCATAATTATATCTATAACCTGACATGTTTCAGACTGAAAACCAACCAGTCTCATTGCTGATATTTCCCTCAGAACAAGGGATGCAGTCAAAACAGCACACAGGTTCCCCTTTCTTTCTGGCCATGCGGGTACCTGGAGGACAGCTCTCACTGCACACTGACCGGGGTGGCTATAGGGGGAAAACTAAATATGAGTTATTTTACAGTACCTTATGCTGCTATACTGAGTTATCCATGTGGTGTCTGAAAAAACAGAATTAACCTTTTTTGATTCAAAGTTCCAGAAGATTTTGTCTTCATCAATTGTGAGTTTTTCTCCTTTGAAGGCCGACCTCTTAACTTCACCCACATTCTGAAGTTTAGATCTTCCATCAGGGAGCCACAGCCAGTTCATGATATCATATATTGGTAAAACATCCCCATTCTCATCAAATGACACTTGATCACCAAATGGTATGGTGAAGTTGACCTTTTCCAAATAAAACAATAGCTAGACAGAGGAAATCAAAAGAGCACAGATAAAATAGAACTACATATTAGAATGGTGAACACAGCAGTAGTATTCAACAATCAAATTCAAGACATCAACATATAACTGACCTGATAATACTATCCACTGCTATTAACCAGTGGTGTGGAAAATAATTTTTAGCTATGTACATGGCACTTTACAATGAGTGATCTAATACCATTATATTCAACCTTATGCTCTAAATGCTGCTTTCCAAGAAATACTTAAGTATGTGATTTTGTTATATAAACAGATGGAGTGTAAACTGATATCACACCTGCCATGGCTCAAATCCTTTCAAATTGCCACAGCTGTGCCCACTGAAAGGTCCTCTCCCTGGCTCACATTGTAGCATATCATCAAGGGCATACGCCAGAGCATACACAGCCTTGTACACATTATACTCTGGCCTGAGGTTTGAAATGTCCAAAAATTCAGTCTCTACATTCTCTAGATCTTCCTGTCCAGTGCATAATGCTCCACCAGTGTCTCCACCTACTGTAGGTGGTGCAAATCTACACTGAAATGTGTGCTCCCAAAACTGGTTCACCTGAAACATATTGAAATCAGTTTATTAAAAGTAATGACAATATTTTAGCCTTTCAATTACCAGATCAGATTGCATGGTTCATCTCTCACCATGCTTTTTCCATAGCTGTTGTCATGGTGGGGATCAGGACGTATTTGAAGGAAGAATTCTCTGAGCCCTGGAATGTCACCTCGTCGAATTGCGATGCCCAGTGTGCCAGCCAGGTATGGCATAAGGTGGGGAGTCTGGAGCACAGAGACTGATGTCCAAGCTTCACTGGCCATCCACTGCAGGCCTGTCACATTCTGCCTCACCACCTGTGTATTAAGCCAAATATAAACATTTATACTCTCATTCCACTGAAGTAGTGTCTAGTCTTCTGAATTGTACAGTTCACAAAGGTTTCTTGTCTTACTCATTCATATACAGATGTGATCATATGCGTTGCGCAGTATTATGAGCAAAGTAATTCATCGTCATAACTGGATCTGTGCAATTTGTCTAGGTAAACAGTCTCACTCTGAAACCATGCCTTTAACAAATAAGTGGTGTGATTTCTTCACTGAAATATATTTGTCAAAGGCCAAGATGTTATTGTTACTGAAATCATTATCTTCAACAAATAAACACTAACAACATTAAGTTGCATACTTCAATTAAGTTACAATTAAGTTTCAATTCAAACCCAACCTCTTCCATGAGGTTAATCATGTTACTCTCATGTGCAAATGCAATGACCACACGAGCTGTGGATTTCTTCATCACATCAACAATCCTCCTCAGTTTGACTTTGTCATTGCTCCAAGGCAAAACTTCTAAATAGGCCAGACAACCTTCACCAGACTGAACAAAGTCAGACTGGAAGGATCGAGCAGCGTGGAGTCCATAGTCATCATCACTGACCAGCAGACCTGCCCAAGTCCAGCCAAAGCGTCTGAGAATTTGAATCATAGCACGTACCTAATTGAATACAGAGTGAATGGGTAAGTTACAGGCTGAAATAATCTTTTGATGGAAAACCTGCTGAATGGGTTCAACACTGAACCTGGTTTAGTTATTGCATTTCAGCTTTGTTATTTAAGACCACAGAACATCAGCAACTCAAAGAATGTGACTGTTGTCACACAAAAGGAATATATTTTTCATTGCAGTGAGGTTATGCTCTTTCTGAGTTATGTGTAACTGCACATGATTTCTTTCATGAATTTTAATTTTACTGATAGATGATCACCTGGAAAGCATCACTTGGGATCGTCCTAAAGAAGGATGGAAACTTTTGTCGGTCACTCAAACAGGAACATGTGGAAAAATAACTCACCTGTGAAAGACACAGACTGTACATACTAAAAACATTTCAAGCCTTTACTGGCCCTTTCTATCATGGATTGCTCCATGATTTCAACTGACAAGAAATTTGAAATTAAATGAAAAAGATCGATAAGAATTCTCAGATAGCAAGGCAGATAACTTACCATAGGAAGTCTGTACAAACCTAAGACACTGGAGATGGCAATAGAACGTGTAGATGAAGCATCGCCCACAATGCCTATGACTGGAGGGGTTCCTTCACAGGTCTCGTCTAATATAAACTGCTCCTGTTGACCACTGACTAAATCCAGAGCTGCACTGAATCCAATCTCTAGGTTGACACAGTTATCATAAAAACTGTATCCCAGAGTCACATTAGGTAGCAGGTTGGAGTTTCTGTTGATCTCATCAATAGCAAAGGCCATGGTCTGAGCCCACCTGAATCCTTGAACATCAAAACTAACACAAAATATAACACATTTTTTTTAAACAGTAACTGGGTCAACATGTACATTTTGTACAACAGTAGATTTAGCACAGAAATTAGCCAGTTGATTCGCAACAATTATCATACTAGAAAACTGAAAGTATGCAAAGAAGCACTATGTTTTAAATAGCATATATACACAATATTATTCTTTCAGAGTAATATTTGGTTGTCAAAATGCATCCTGATAATTTTAACTTTCTTCCATGCTTTTTTTACTTTTTTGCTGTTTCCCAACAAACTCACCCATGGCAGGTAGGCTGTTGTGGCTCTGAGGTAAATGACAGGTCAGGAAAGACAGAAAAGAAGTGGATCTCAAACAGCCCACCTAGAACCACGTCTCCAGCCTTGTGCATCCCATTTAAATGAAACTGTCCCTGTAACCGGCAGGAGGGAGAATAAATAGGGGAGGACACAGCAGAAGAAACGTAGGAATACAACAACATGCAATACATGAGCAAGAGCAATTTGATCTCTAAAAATGCCCACATGACTCTTCTCCCATTTACCGTTTGTCTGAGTCTAGCCAGTTCTATTGCTTTGCCATCCTCTTTTATTGACTTGCAGTATTGTTTAATTTTGCACACCACTCATCAAGAAATAAACAAATTCAGGGGCAGGGCCTAAAATACATTTCATTTGAGATTTTGAGTTGAGGCAGAATTAATTTGTGAACTTTTCCCCTATCCTACTTTCCCTACTTTTACCCTACCATACTTTCGCTCTATGACGATCTTTCGAACCCAAATTTAAGTGATGAATGACTGCAAATATTGAGGTCTACTGAAGTTTGTAGGACAATAGTATTATGAGTTTATTCATTTTTCTTCAATCTCATGGACTTTCATATGTATCTTCGGTTGCAGATAAAATAGATAGACTATTTCACCTTCCAGTAAAACACTGACTTGCATTGTTTTATTTAGAATCACTGTGCATTCCTTTGCAGATAAATACTGTACATTTATCAGAAAAACTCACCATATATCAGATAAACTCAATAAATGATAACTGAATATGTGATATGCCCTGCTATGCTGGGCATGTAACCAGATTTTAGACCCATTAAGCAGGGGAAACTAGAAGACCACACTTAAATAGAGTGCAGATGTCAAAAAAGTATGTTCAGATGTAACCTTGGGAATCACCAATGGACGTGAGGTTACACTGAACTTTGACCACCAAAATCTTATCAAGTCAGATTGACTGGTCTTGTTTGTGAAGTTTGAAAAAAATACTGTCAAAGTGTTCTTGAAATATGGTGTTTAGAATAATGGAACAGACATGAGTTCACAATGACCTTGACCTTTGACCACCACAATTCATTATTGTATCAAGTTGAAAATACTCCAAGTTCAGGCGGGTGAGTCAAGTAACTTATTTATGACTTCCAAAAACACCTCACCTTACCACGAACTGATTTTACCTGGCTGAAATCAAGATCAGTTTCAGTCTATGTTATGTTTAGAACATTTTCCTCTCTGTACTTCTGCATTAAATGGTCTTTACTGACAGCCCTTGAAACCAATCACAGTACCCACTCTCATCTCGGATTGATGTAAAACCAGGAATACGTCATCAAGGCGCACTCTGTAACAAGCCAAGTAAGCTCTCCCTCTTTCATTCAAATAAAACACGGTAATGGTGATGGCAGGAGAAAGACAATCAACATTAAATCTCAAGATTTTATAATAATTAGGAAAAGATAAATAATTCCAGGTAGGCTTTTAAAGTTGGATTGTTAAAACATCACATAATTAATGTATATTCTGCTCCTGAGGCAAGAAAGAAATCTCAGTTATTTAACAGACTTGGAGAACTCCTCACAGTTGGCTTCAATCTGATTTTAAGTAGTGATTTTAATAGTTACATCAGAAAATGACAATAGCTGTCCTTTTTGTTTTTGATTGCATTTCTATATCATTTTTTTACATGTGTTTATATAGGCTTTGTGTAGCAGAGTGATTCTACAAGAAAGTCAGTGCATCATTAGGTGGTTTCAGAGAGTTACAAGGTTCTATAAATGCACTGTGAAAACAATACAGTAGTGCACTGATATTAGAAAATGTACTTTGTAATTTGTACTTTTAAATACTTAAGTATTTTTTAAAAACGAGTACTGTAGTACTTTAACTCAAGTAAAATTTTGACTGAGCAACTTTCACTTGTACCACTTTGACCAGGAGTATGTATACCTTGATTCAAGTACTGGGGTTGAGTACTTTGTCCACCACTGATAATATATAAAAGAATTTAACAGAGTGGCTGAGGTTGGGCTAGATGTGATTAACAGCAACAACTGGGCTGAGTTTACAATATGACAAATGGTAAAGTTTATCTCACAGAGAAGCAGATGCTTAAATAAGTATAAAACTACATTAAAAGAAAGAATAAAACTAAAATATTTTCGTCTACACCATAATTAAAGTTTTCATTTCAAGGTTTTCACAAATTGTAAATGACATAGGTCCTTGAGCAGATGGTTATGAATAGTCTTGCCAGATCACTATGTCAACAAGACACGGCCTTTATGGCAGCATTCTGCTGTGCTCTGCTGCCCCCTACCGTCTGTAGTGGTATAGGGCCAAAGTGGCACATGTAGACCCAGTGTCCAAAAAAATGTAGCATTTTTCTCACCTTCATTGCTGATGCATGAATTACTTATTACAGTATTACACTCAACATCGGGAAAGAAAGTGCAAGAATTGGATTAAGGGCAGCAGAACTTGAGACATTCTCTTCTCTTCACATCTCCCGTCTTGACAACTAGAGCAGCCACATCAAACATCATTGCAAGCAATGAGCTCAACCAACAAAGACGGTGAAGCCAGCCGAGCTGAGAGCTAAGCTAACACAGCTTAGACTGAAAGCTGTTCCTTTCTCCAGTCTACTACTGGCTAATGTCCGGTAGCAGGATGAAAAAAATGGATGCGATAAGACACAGGCTGACAATAACAAATCAGAGACTGCTGTGCCCTCATCCTCAAAGAGACCTGGCTCATAAAAAACATCCTCAATGAAGCTATTGCATTGAATAGGTGGAACATGGGTGGGATGACAGGACACAATATTTTAGAGACAGGAGAGGGCAGTCTCTGTGAATACATCAGTGATTCTTGGTGTACAGACTTTGCCAGAGTGGACTGATATTGCTCACCAGATGTGAGATTTTATCGCTGATGTGTTGGCCGAATTATCTGCCCAAAGAATTTGCCAGTGTATTCGTAGCTGCTGCTCACATTCCTCCTGATGCAAATTTTAAAAAATGGACTTCAGGAATTATATGAGGCCATCAGCAGTCACAGGGCAAAGCAAACTGTGTATTTATTGTTGCTGGTGATTAATCTAACAGACCTCATAACTGTTCTTCCCCAATCCTATCAGGATGGCAACATTCCCACCAGGGGACACAACACACTGGATCGTGTCTACACCAATTTTCTTGGCATCTACAGAGGCCTCCCTTGTACTCATTTCTCCCACAGTGCCACAGCCTGGATTCGGATATGGCAGTGGTTCTCAAACTTTTTTCTGCTGGGCCTCACTTTGGAAAAAAAAAATATTCTCAAGCTCCTCTGTGCTGCAGATTTTCTCAAATCAGGGCTGCAGCTGTGAGACTGCCAGTCTTAGCTCATTTTTAATATTCAGTTTTGATCAGCATTTTGTCTTGATTGAGGCAACTACAGAGAAACCTATTTCACACAGGTAAGATATGATAGAAAGGAGGAGTGTGGTCAGGGCTTCCCTATCCAGCAGTGGAAAGTTTTTTTTCTACACTAAAATGCAGCCAATGTCTTTAACCCACCTATTATCCTTGGGGTCAATTTGACCCCATTTAATGTTCCATCTTTCAAAAAATAATAGTTGACTTTTTTTTTTGCTTCATATTTCATGACTTTTCCTAATTTGATGGGTACAATTGATTAAGCATAAAATTATCATGATGATATTTTTTCAATGTGCTGAACACATATTGTATGCATCGGTGTTCCTCTGGGGTCAATTTGACCCCAAGCTGTTTTTATCTGTGTAAAACTTGTCTGTCTGTGTGTGACCCATGTGTGACCTAACATCCCCACACCTGCAGGTGCAGAGTTGATACTTTTGAGTTGATACATGACATGGGGGAGGGGGAACAATATTGGCAGGTGTCAGGTTTGTCCCACCCGAAATGATTCTAAGACCAGCATGACCTGTTTGCTATGCAAGAAATATGTCTGCAAGGAGCATGAACACACTCTCTGCACATCCTCTGTAAAGTAGTGCAGACTAGAAGCTTGACTGTGGGCATAAAGAACTGCTCCTTGTTCTGACTATCTGACTGATGTTCTCATTATGATTTTCTGTTTCACAAATGGGTGAATTTTCAAACCCCCTCACACACACCAAAAAAATACCCCCCCCCAAAAAAAAAATCAGAAACAAAAAAAACAAACAAACAAACAACAACAACAAAAAAACCAAAAAAAAAAACCACTGCCAGTCCCAAGCCCGGATAACAAAAGAGGAGGGGTGTGTGTGTGTGTGTGGGGGGGGGGGGGTCACCAACATCAATCAATATGAATCATTCTGTGAGAGTCATGAATGTGCACCCCAAATTAGAAAAGATTTGGATGAAAAATTTTCAAGATATACTAAATCTAAAACTGAAAGTTTGACCTGATGGTGGCGCTGCAGGAAAGGTCATATCATCACCAAAACCAATAGGGTTCATACTCTTGTAGTCATTAATGTTGTCAGTAAATTTGAGAAGATTTGGATGAAAACTTTTCAAGATAAATGAATTCTAATTTAAAAGTTTGGCCTGATGGTGGCGCCAGAGAACAGGTCAAAGTTTCATTATCAAGGTGTTATTTATGTATCCAACAAATAAACAAAGTGCCTGACACAAAAACTTGGTCAACAATTTTCTGTAAATCATTTTGTGGAGGCAAAATGTGTTAGTAATATTTGAGGATAATAGAAGGGTTAAGTTAAACTGCAGCCTCATTGTTGAACCAGAGATAACATCAATGAACTATTCCAAGATTAACCACAAATATCCATTGTTTTTTCTTAGCTAACCAACAAAGCCTCATTTCATTCTTCAGCGTGTTATCATAAATACAATACATTCAATGTAAGCAATTCAATTAAGTATCATACAGTATTTGTCTTTACCTGTCATTTCATCACTCATCCTTTGACCAATCAAATCTGAAAATCCACCTACTCCTACAGCACATAAAAGGGCCATTGTTCAGGCGTGCTTCCTCTTTAAACACCAGCACAAGATGGCCTCCACAAGGACTCAAACTCTAACAGGTTATTTCATTATGACTTGAATATATTCTTATGAAGTGTGCTTCAAATCCTAGGTACAATTGTTTGTATTTCTCAGTTAATATTGAACTATTGAATTAACAAAGAAAATAAAGGAATTGTGTGAGAGAACATGTCCACCTTGCTTAACAAAAAAACAAGGGTTTAGCGAATACTGAGGGAGTTGAGGCTTCCTCACAGTTATAAATAAACAGTCTTTATCACTGTCAGCTGCTTCATCCATCTGCAAAGCAAAATGGTTGTCTTGTATCTTGACATTTAGCTGCTCCTCTGTGTCTTTTGACATGTCATAAACGCGATGGTATCTGTGGTCTCTCCTCATTTCCCACTGTTGTGCCAGTGAAGCCAGTAGCAAGATAAGCCTCGTCATATTTTCTTGTCTTTGTTTTGGCAGTTTTGATGTTTGGTGTACATTATCTGGCAAACCTATTATATACTTCTTAATGCTTTGCTAGTGTGCACTGCAGCATGCCTCATTTGTTTACATTTAACCCTCCTGCACTGTCCCTCCCCTATCATGTCTCTGCACCCCCTAGTGGGGTGCACCTCCCACTTTGGGAACCACTTGAATATGGTCAGAAGAAAATGAGACTTTGGCTGGCGAGAAGGAAAGAGAGGCACGATATGACACTTTTTGTCATTTGATTTTTGGAAACTCTTGAACCCAAATAGTCTTTGCAATATATTCAGAGAAAGTGACTATGCATTCAAAGTAGAAGTGCTTTCTAATTTAACTATATCCTGGAAAAAAAACAAACAAAAAAACTACTTTTTTGATTGTATTTCTGTATTGTATAGAGAGGATTTATTCTGGCCCATGGATGGAAGGGCACTGTTTTTATGACTCAGTGCCCCGACCCATGATTGCTTTCTTTGTGTTCCTCTCTGGTCTCAGCAGGATTATGTAACATTTGGGTCCAAACAGTGCCAACAAGAGGCCAAAACTGGAAGCCAGGATGGCAAAGACCTCCACTGCATCTGCATATTTGCCTGGTGAGCTGATATAAGCAGGGACAAAGGCCACCCACACAGCACAGAAGATCAGCATGCTGAAAGTGATGAGTTTGGCCTCATTGAAGCTATCTGGAAGATTCCTCGATATAAATGCAATCAGAAAACTGAGGATAGCCAGTAAGCCAATATAGCCCAATAAAACTGCAAAACCAACTGTGGACCCAACTGCACACTCATAAACTATTTTGTCATTGTGGTATTGAGTGTTTTTATGAGGAACTGGTGAGGCAGATACAATCCACACAGTGCAGATTGCTACCTGAATACAAATAAGAAACATAACTATTCCTCTCTGCTGCAAAACACCAAACCACTTCAGACTGTCTCCACCTCCTGGCTTGGAGGCCTTGAACACAGCCAGAACCACCATGGTTTTCACCAGGATGCATGAGATACAAAGCACAAAGCTGATCCCAAATGCTGCATGTCTCAGCTGGCATGTCCACAGTCTGGGGCGGCCAATAAACAGCAGTGAACACAGGAAACATAACTTGAGTGACAGTAATATCTGGAAACTCAGTTCTGAATTATTGGCACGTACTAAAGGTGTCCTGCGATGATAGATGAAGATGCCCAGGACGACAGCACAGATACATGTGCCCAGTAATGAGGCAACTGTCAAGCAGATACCCAGAGGCTCACTGTAGGAGAGGAACTCTGTTTTCTTAGGAACACAGTGGTCACGCTGGGGGCTGGGCCAGAAGTCCTCTGGACAACTGGTGCAATCCATGGAGTCTATGAAAATAGGGACAGTCTTGAGATTAAGGATTAATATTTATACAGAAAATTAAACTTTTTCTATCCCAGGAAAGGAAGCCTGACCTTTATTGTATCTTATTTTGATAATTATTAAGGCAAAATAACACAATTAATGTCCATCAACATTAAAATGAATATAAGCTTCACATTCGGCTTGAACTTCAATGTATCTGCTGCTCAACTGCAACTGCCAGAATTATGAAATGCCAAGTATTTTGTCTATGGTTTGTCTTCTAAGAATAACAGTCACATGAAGGTGATATTTTACAAATCTTCATTATATAAACAAAATTCTTTAAAGCAAGTCATTTGGTGTTTTCTAAGCCATTCTATTAAACTAAGTTTTCTACAGCTGCTCCGCTGCTGCAAGCCGAGGCTGTGCCTGCAAGCCGCCAACAGATGAATTCAGTGATCCGACCACATTAATTACAGTATTCGCGCAATCACAAGAGGTCAGCCTGCAACAGAATGAATTTGATGGGCCAAAAGATGTTACCATATTACCAACAACAGAGACGAAATCCCACAAGGTCAGATTCAGAGCATGTATGTGCTTTTGTTTTACTGGCACACAGTTCACACACACATATCTGCTGCATGTTTTATGACAGTAAACTGTCAGCCAAGTATTTGAATATGTTCTGTGGTAAAGGTAAATAAATAAAATATTTTTCCCGTTTTCTGTCATTGTATTTCCCAGGAAACGGGAACTGATCTTGATTAGACTTCCAGGAAATGCCATTTCCCTGAATTAAACCCTACTTGAGATAAATATTTATACTATATCTAAAAAATGCCACGATTCAAACTGAATACCAACCAGTCTCATTGCTGATCTTCCCCTCAGAACAAGGGATGCAGTCAAAACAGCATACAGGTTCCCCTTTCTTTCTGGCCATGCGGGTACCTGGAGGACAGCTCTCACTGCACACTGACCGGGGTGACTATAGGGAGAAAATTGAATATCTGTTATTCTATACTATTTTACACTGCTATTTTGAGTTATCCATGGGGCGTTTAAGACAATGTGAAGCAACCTTTTTTGATTCAAAGTTCCAGAAAATTTTGTCTTCATCAATTGTTAGTTCTTCTCCTTTGAAGGCTGACATTTTGACTTCACCCACATTCTGAAGTTTAGATCTTCCATCAGGGAGCGGCAGCAGATTCATGATATCATATATTGGTAAGGGATCACCATTCTCATCAAAGGACACCTGATCACCAAATGGTGTGGTGAAGTTGACCTTTTCCAAGTAATACAAAAGCTATGAATTTTAGAATAAGGGAAAGAAGAAAACCAAAGAGGACACATGAAAAAATAATTACAAATGACTATAGTGAGCACACCGGTAATACTGTATAATCATACTGAAGGTATCAATATGTCCCTGACCTGATAATACTTTCCACTATTATTAATCAGTGATCAGGAAAATCCATTCAGCTATTTGCTCAACACTTTACAATCAGTAATCTCAGAGCTTTGTATACTTTAAATGCTGCTCTGCAAGAAATACTTAAGTATGTGATTTTGTCATATAAACAGGTGAAATGTAAACTGATACCACACCTGCCATGGCTCCAATCCTTTCAAACTGCCACAGCTGTGCCCACTGAAAGGCCCTCTCCCTGGCTCACACTGCAGCATGTCATGAAGTGCATACGCCAGAGCATACACAGCCTTGTACACATTATACTCTGGCCTGAGGTTTGCAATGTCCAAATATTCAGTCTCTACATTTTCTAGATCTTCCTGTCCAGTGCATAATGCTCCCCCAGTGTCTACACCTCCTGGAGGTGGTGCAAATCTACACTGAAATGTGTATTCCCAAAACTGGTTCACCTGAAACATATTGAAAACACTGTTATAAACAATGACAAAAAAAAAAACAGATTAGATTGCATGGTTAAGCTCTCTCACCATGCTGTGTCCATAGCTGTTGTTGTGGTGGGGATCAGGACGCATTTGTAGGAGGAATTCTCTGAGACCTGCAATTTCTCCTCTTCGGATGGCAATGCCCAGTGTGCCAGCCAGGTATGGCAAAAGGTGGGGAGTCTGGAGCATTGTGGCTGCTGTCCAAGCTTCACTGGTTATCCATTGTAGGCCTGTCACATTTTGCCTCACCACCTGTGTGTACAGATTTAGAAATCAATAAATAATGTCTGGTCTTCTGAATCATACATTTTACACAGTTGATGTTTTGTTCATTCATACATAGGTGTAATCCAATGTTTTACAGAGTATCATGACTTTTGTGTAATTTGTCTCAGTGAAGAGCTCACTCTTAAAACAAATGAAAAATGAGTGTTGTGATTTATTCACTTAAATATATCTGTCAAAGGCCAAGATATTATTGTTGTTTAAAATCTGTCAGTTTAACAAATAATCATTAACATCAATAAGTTGTATGCTTCAAATAATTTAAAGTTATACTCCAAGCCCAACCTCTTCCATGAGGCTAATCATGAGACTCTGATGTGCAAATGCAATGACCACACGAGCTGTGGATTTCTTCATCACATCCACAATCCTCCGTAGTTCAGCTTGGTCATTGCTCCAAGGCAAAAGTTCTAAGTAGGCCAGACAACCTTCACCAGACTGAATAAAGTCAGATTGGAAAGATCGGGCAGCATGGAGTCCATAGTCATCATCACTGATCAGTAGACCTGCCCAAGTCCAGCCAAAGTGTCTGAGTATCTGAATCATAGCACGGACCTAATTAAATACAGAGTGAAGGAATTAGAACATGAGCTGAAACAATCTTTCAGTAGAAACCTGCTGAACAAGTTCAAGTCCTGGTTTAATTATTGCCTTTCAGCTATGTTAAAACAACACCATAAATGACACAAAGAATGTGGCTGTTACACAAATGGAATATAAACTTTCTGAGCAATGAAAACCTGCACATGCATTCTTTTATGAATTTTAATTTTGTTGATAGATGATCACCTGGAAAGCATCACTTGGAATTGTCCTAAAGAAGGATGGAAACCTTCGTCGGTCACTGAGGCAGGAACATGTAGAAAAATAACTCACCTGTGAAAGACACAGACTGTACATCCTAAAAACGTTCAAAACCTTTACTGCTACTTTCAAGTTAAGGTTGATGGCACCATGTACACAGCTGATGGTAACTTACCATAGATACTCTGTACAAACCTAAGACACTGGAGATGGCAATAGAACGTGTAGATGAAGAATCACCCACAATCCCTATGACTGGAGGGGTTCCTTCACAGGTCTTGTCTAATATAAACCACTTCTTTTGACCACTGACTAAGGACAATGCTGCACTGAATCCAATTCCTAGGTTGGCACAGTTATCATAAATACTGTATCCCAGAGTCACATTAGGGAGCAGGTTAGGGTTTCTGTTGATTTCATCAATAGCAAAGGCCATGGTCTGAGCCAGCTTGAATCCTAGAACATCAAAACTACCAAAAGAAACGCCACTGTTTACTATTGGACAATTCAACATGACACCGTAACAGGGTCAACATGTACATTTTTCACTACAGAATTTTGCAAAGACATAAGACAATCAAGCAGCAGCAGTTATAATGCTATCACGTTCTTGATAAAAACATGCAAGTAAAATGTCTCAAATAGCATTCATGCACAATGTAATTCTTTCAGAGTACCATATTGTCAAAAATACATTCTACTAATGTGATTCATTTTCCATAGTTTTAGCTTGCTGTGTCCTTGACAGACTCACCCATGGCATGTAGGCTGTTGTGGCTCTGTGGTAAAAGACAGGTCAGGAATGACAGAAAAGAAATGAACTTTGAACAGCCCACCTAAAACCACATCTCCAGCCTTGTGCATCCCTGTATGAAACTGAAACTGTCTTTGTAACTGGCAGGAATAAAGAGGGAAGGACACAGCTGAAGAAATGTAGGAATACACCAACGTGAAACACATTAGCAAGAGTAATTTGATCTCTAAAAATGCCCACATGACTTTCCTCCTATTTACCCTTTTTCTGAGCCTACTCAGTTTTATTGCTGTGTCAACCCCTTTTATTGACTTACATTATTGTTTCATCTTGAACACCGCCCAACAAGGTGTAAACAATAGTGGGGGCAGGGTCTAATAAACATTTCATTTGAGATTAATTTTGTATTAAGGTATAATTAATTTGTTCACTTGTAATAATCTCCCCACCGCTATCTTTCCAACTCAGATTTAATTTGTGACTGACTGCAATGATTGATGTCCACTGACATTTGCACGACATTTACTATTCCCTTTTAACTGCAGAATGTAGTTCTTGTCGATCAAGACAGATTCTTAAGGCTTACCTACAAGGACCATGGGTTAAACTCGTTCAGTACAACTCCAATTCTTTCTATCCACTTTCAGTTTATCCTGTAGAATGACAGGTACTTTTCTTGGTGGGTGTATTTTTGGTCCATCGGTCTCTTCAAGTTTTATGGCGTGTGCTCCTTCAGTGCAACCCAAGCCCTGAAAGACATCTTTATATTCAGAGAGTAAATCATGGCCTTCAAGCCTGTGAATACAAGAGGTCTTTGAGCATACAGTTGTGAATGTCCACAAAAAAATTAGGGTGATAGGTCCAGTAGTGTGCAGGATTAGCTGAGAAAAAACTCCAGGTCCGTTGAACAAACACATGCATGCAAGCACAAACAACCAGTCTCATGATCTTTAGGTGTATGCCCGGTTGATATAACCAGGCTTAACACCTGGTGAAAGTGAAGCAGAGAAAACTTAATGCCATTTGTCTGGTCGGTCTGATGACCTGTGTCAACAAGACAGTGCCTTTATGGCAATGTTGTGCATTCCTCTGCTAGCACTTACTGACTGTAGTGGTATAGTGGTATATAGTAATAGCAGTGTGTGTAGACACAGCAGCCAGTAGGCCACTCAAATTTAACAAATTAAGTAAAAAAATCTAGAGATTTTTTCAGGTTTATTGCTGATACACGTATTACATATCACACTAATACAGTCATCCACATTGGGAAAGAAATTGCAAGAATTGGATCAGGTGCAGTGGACCTTGACATGCTCTTTGCTCTCGCCATGTCCTGTCTTGATAACTAGATCAAACCAAACGTAATCACAAGCGGAGGAAGGGGAAGTGAGCTGCGCTAGATCAGCCACACCAAACATCATCGCAAGCGATGTGCTCAACTAAGCAGGATGGGAAGCCTGCTGGGCTGAGAGCTAAGCTAACACAGCTTGGACCTAAAGCTGTTCCACTCCCCAGTCTACTCCTAGCTAATGTCCGGTAGCATGACAAAAAATGGATGACATAAGACTCAGGCTGACTCAGCAATGACAAATCAGAGAATGCTGTGCCCTCATCCTCAATGAGACCTGGCTCATAAACAACATCCCCAATGAAGCTACTGCTTTGAATTGGCAGAATGTGTTCTGAGCTGACACAAGACTTAGGAGACAGGAGAGGGCAGTCTTTGTATATGATAATTTCACTGCTTTTCCTGTCTGCCAAAACCCAGCTTCTAACTATCAGTTAGAAAAGTCAGTGTGGACAGATGAAGCTACAGTAGCTCTAAAGGACTGTTCTGAAAGCAGTGGCTGGTTGATGTACAGGGCTGTAAAATCTTCTCCGCTTCATCTGTATCCACAGAGGATGTGAGAAAAATCCTGCTGATAGTGAATATGAGTAAGGCTGCTTGGTCTAATAACATTTCTGGCTGTGTACTAAAATCATGTGCCAATTAGCTAGTAGATGTCATCTCTGACATCTTTAACCTATCACTGTTCAGGTGAGTGTTCCCACCTGCTTCAAGGCAGCCACCATCACCCCTGTGCCAATCAAAACTGGAGTGTACAGTCTAAATGACTACTGCCCTGTGGCACTCACTCCCATTCTGATGAAGTGCTTTGAGAAACTGGTTCTCCAGCACATAAAAACCAGCATCCAGCCTGGACCTTCACCAGTTTGCTTTCAGAACCCACAGATCCACAGAGGATCATTAACATGCACCCACATAAACACACTCTCAGACACATCTTTTGCTTGAGAACTGTTGTAGAATTTACTTGAAACATTTTCTGGAATAATTAATACCGAACTACAACTTTAGCTTGTGACATCTTACTGAAAAAACTAGGGATTTTAAGAGTGGAAACAACACAAGTAACTGCAGCATGCATCTTCTAAATTTGTATTTTGTATTGGCTAAGGAAAGAGCAACTTAAGTATGACATCTTACTGAGACAAAGAACTAAACAAGGAACAAGTCACACTGTAGCATGCATCTTCTATTTTTTTACTGTGTGACAGCATTCATCCCTTTCAATGTATTTGATCAAAATTACTTCTCTGCACAAATATGGCAAGTTACCAGCTCCCTAGAAATAAACAAAAAATGCACTATATGTATATATATGTGTGTGTGTGTGTGTGTGTGTGTGTGTGTGTGTGTGTGTGTGTATGTGTATATACTATATACAACTACAGAGAAAACTAGGATGAGTGTGGTTTCTGATCATGTCACTGAGGTATGAAAGTTTCATGAGGAAGTTGTTATTATTAAACTTGTAGGCAAGTTCTTCCTCCAAGATGATTCTGATTTTATCCTGCAGTTTAAACACCCTGGATAAAACCTTCTCACCTGACAGCCATCAGGACTGTGACACAAAACATCTGTGGGCTCGGATCCCATCTCCTTGCACAGTGCGGCAACAATCTGGGCCTTGACTGGTCTTGTTTTTATTTAGTTCACTGTGGCCAGAATGTCTGTCATTACAGTGTTTAGTCTTGGTAATACATTCAGAGAAAGTAACTATACTTTAACCAGGTGTCTGGACAACTTATCATTAAATGAGACTTCTTGGATCTTGTAACTCATAGTTTAATTAGGTTTAAGGTTAACATTTACATCATGAAAGGTCACAAAAGTAGTGCTAGCATTCAAAGTAGAAGTGCTTTATAATTAAACTATATCCTGGAAAAAATTAAACAACTTGTTTTAAACTATTCTCACACATAAGATATTTTATATTCCAATACATTTACTTGGCATCAACCCTGATTTCACAGTGTCTTAATATTCATTTTTGTATTAGGTGGAGAGGACTCATTCCGAACCATGGAAAACAATGTGCGGTTTTATGACTAAATGCCTCGACCCATGATTGCTTTCTTTGTGTTTCTCTCTGGTCTCAGCAGGATTATGTAACATTTGGGTCCAAACAGTGCCACCAAGAGGCCAAAACTGGAAGCCAGGATGGCAAAGACCTCCACTGCATCTGCATATTTACCTGGTGAGCTGATATAAGCAGGGACAAAGGCCACCCACACAGCACAGAAGATCAGCATGCTGAAAGTGATGAGTTTGGCCTCATTGAAACTATCTGGAAGATTCCTTGCTATAAATGCAATCAGAAAACTGAGGATAGCCAGTAAGCCAATATAACCAAGTAACACTGCAAAACCAACTGTGGACCCAACTACACACTCATAAACTATTTTGTCATTGTGGTACTGAGTGTTTTTATATGGAATTGGCGAGGCAGATACAAGCCAGGCAGTGCAGATTACTGCCTGAATACAAGTAAGAACCATAACTGTTCCTCTCTGCTGCAAAACACCAAACCACTTGAGACTGGCTCCACCTCCTGGCTTGGAGGCCTTGAACACAGCCAGAACCACCATGGTTTTCACCAGGATGCATGAGATGCAAAGCACAAAGCTGATCCCAAATGCTGCATGTCTCAGCTGGCATGTCCACATCCTGGGACGACCAATAAACAGCAGTGAACACAGGAAACATAATTTAAGTGACAACAATAGCTGGAAACTGAGTTCTGAATTGTTGGCGCGTACTATAGGTGTTTTGCGATGATAGGTGAAGATGCTCAGGACAAGAGCACAGATACATGTGCCCAGCAGTGAGCTGACTGTTAAGCAGATACCCAGAGGCTCATGGTAGGAAAGAAACTCTGTTTTTTTGGGAATGCAGTGGTCACGCTGGGGGCTGGGCCAGAAGTCTTCTGGACAACTAATGCACTCCATGGAGTCTGTGAAAATTGGAACAGTCAAGAAGATAAATGTGTTTATTATATGTACAAACTGTCATGTTAAAAACTGAATACCAACCAGTCTCATTGCTGATCTTTCCCTCAGAACAAGGGATGCAGTCAAAACAGCACACAGGTTCCCCTTTCTTTCTGGCCATGCGGGTACCTGGAGGACAGCTCTCACTGCACACTGACCGGGGTGGCTATAGGGAGAAAATTAAACATCTGTTATTCTACACTACCTTAAACTGATATGATAAGTTATCAGTGGGTTGTCTGAAAAATTGTAATTAACCTTTTTTGATTCAAAGTTCCAGAAGATTTTTCCTTCGTCAATTGTGAGTTCCTCTCCTTTGAAAGCCGACCTCTTCACCTCACCCACGTTCTGAAGTTTAGTTCTTCCATCAGGGAGCCACAGCCAGTTCATGATATCATATATTGGTAAAACATCCCCATTCTTATCAAATGACACTTCATCACCAAATGATGTGGTGAAGTTGACATTGTCCAAGTAATACAAAAGCTATGAATATCAGAGTGAAGGATTGAGAAAAAGAGGACAGGTTAAAAAATTACATAAGTATATGGTGGACACAAATTGAAGACATCATCATATCACTGACCTGATAATACTTTCCATTGCTATTACCCAGTGGTAGGGAAAATGATTTCAGCTCTATGGTCAGCATTTTACAATTAGTAATCTCATAAGTTTGTGTTTAATCCTATACTCCAAATGCTACTCTCCAAAAAGTACAAAAGCACATCATTTTCTTATATAAACAGGTGGAGTGTAAACTGATATCACACCTGCCATGGCTCCAATCCTTTCAAACCACCACAGCTGTGCCCACTGAAAGGCCCTCTCCCTGGCTCACACTGCAGCATGTCATCAAGGGCATATGCCAGAGCATACACAGCCTTGTACACATTATACTCTGGCCTGAGGTTTGAAATATCCAAATATTCAGTCTCTACATTCTCTAGATCTTCCTGTCCAGTGCATAATGCTCCCCCAGTGTCTCCGCCTGCTGGAGGTGGTGCAAATCTACATTGAAATGTGTTTTCCCAAAACTGGTTCACCTGAAACATGTTGAAAACAGTGTGTTATAAGTGATAATGATATATTATCCTTTCAATTACCAGGTCAGATTGCATGGTAAATCTCTCACCATGCTATTTCCATAGTTGCTGTTCTGGTGGTCAGGACGTATTTGTAAGAGGAATTCCCTGAGTCCTGGAATTTCTCCTCGACGGATGGCAATACCAAGTGTGCCAGCCAGGTATGGCATGAGGTGGGGAGTCTGGAGCACAGTAACTGCTGTCCAAGCTTCACTGGCCATCCACTGCAGCCCTGTCACATTCTGCCTCACCACCTGTGTATTAAACAAAATATACAAAGTTATACTGTCATGACAATGAAGTCGTATGTAGTCTTTTAATTATGGAGTTAATGCGGTTTATGTCTTTACTCATTTCTACACATGTGCAATCCTGTTTATCTGAATCCTAAGTATTACGAGCAAAGCAATGCATCATCATAACTGGAGTTTTCTGTAATTTATCAGGTTGAATAATCTCAGTCTAAAACTGTACCTTTAACATATTAGTGGTGTGATTTATTCAATTAAATATATCTGTCACAGGTCAAGATGTCCTTGTTACTTAAAAGTTTGGCTTTGACAAATAAATATTAACAACATTAAGTTATATACTTAAATTAAGTTTTATTTAAGCTGTATTTCAAGCCCAACCTCTTCCATGAGGTTAATCAGGTTTCTCTCGTGTGCAAACACAATGACTATACGAGCTGTGGATTTCTTCATCACATCCACAATCCTCTGTAGTTCAGCTTTGTCATTGCTCCAAGGCAAAACTTCTAAGTAGGCCAGACAACCTTCACCAGACTGAACAAAGTCAGATTGGAAAGATCGGGCAGCGTGGAGTCCATAGTCATCATCACTGATCAGCAGACCTGCCCAAGTCCAGCCAAAGTGGTTGAGAATCTGAATCATAGCACGCACCTAAGTGAATAGAGAGTGAAGGGATTAGTGTACAGGTTGAACTAATCTTTCAGTGGATAACCTGCTAAACAGGTTAACCAGTGGACCTGGTTTAATTATTGCTTTTCAGCCTTGTTATTTCAGACCAAACAATGTCATCACAAAGAATGTGACTGCGTTTACACAAAAGAAATATGTTTTTCATTGCAGTGAAGCAATATTCATACTGAGCAATATTTCCCTGTACATGCTTTCTTTTATGAATTTTCATTTTCCTGATTGCTAATCACCTGGAAAGCATCACTTGGGATCGTCCTGAAGAAGGATGGAAACTTTTGCCGGTCACTCAGACAGGAACATGTGGAAAAATAACTCACCTGTGAAAGACACAGACTGTAAATCCTAAAAACATTTCAAGCCTTTACTGTCTCTTTCAACTTTCTAAGGTTGATTGGTCCATGTATACCCCTGACATTAAATTTTAATTTTAATCAAAATGCACCAAAACAATTCTTAGATGACAAGGCAGAAAACTTACCATAGGTACTCTGTACAAACCTAAGACACTGGAGATGGCAATAGAACGTGTAGATGAAGAATCACCCACAATCCCTAGGACTGGAGGGGTTCCTACACAGGTTTCTTGTAATATAAACTGCTCCTCTTGACCACTAACTAAAGACAACGCTGCACTGAAACCAATCCCTAGGTTTTCACAGTTATCATAAAGGCTGTATCCCAGAGTCACATTAGGTAGCAGGTTGGAGTTTCTGTTGATCTCATCAATAGCAAAGGCCATGGTCATGGCATTCCTGAATCCTAGAACATCAAAACTAACACAAAAAATGCCACTGTTTACTATTGAAAAGTACAACATAACAGAGTGACTGGGTCAACATGTACATTTTGTGCAACAGATTTAAGAAGTAAGATAATTGAATAGAAATCATTATTATAACACTTCAATAAAAGTTTGCATAGAAGTAATGTGTTTAAAGTGGCATAAGTAATAATGGCATACATTCCTTTTTGCTCTGTCACTGACAGACTCACCCATGACAGGTAGGTTGTTGTGGCTCTGAGGTAAAAGACAGGTCGGGAAAGACAGGAAAGAGGTGAACTTTAAACACCCCACCTAGAACCACATCTCCAGCCTTCTGCATTCCATTTAGAATAAACTGTCCCTGCAACTGGCAGGAGGAGGAATAAAGAGGGGAGGACACAGCAGAAGAAAAGGAGGAATACAATAATGTGAAATACATGAGTAAGAGTAATGAAATCTCTAAAAGTTCCCACATGACTTTCCTCCTGTTTACCCCTTTGCTGAGCCTACTCAGTTTTTTTGATATGTCAAACCCTTTTATTGCAGTATTGTTCTTGCACACCACCCATCAGGGCATAAACAAATGTAGGGGCAGGGTCTAAACTACATTTTATCACAGTGTGGCTGGTCAATAGAGAGCAGCAGGGTGCTGCCCCACCACTCCCCTTGTCCTAGAACTTTAGTGAACAAGTCTAATTACTTTGAAATACACACTGTTTATGTTTTTTAATGACCAAGGACAATATTGTGCAGTCAATAAGTAAAATGTGCAATCTGCAATAAAATTAAAATTAAATGTAATTAAAATAAAATTAAATATGTTTAACAATAACTAATGTTACTGATAGGTCATGTGACCGTGGCCTGGGGCACAATTTTTTCGCCCATGCTCTCAATACAAGAGATGGGAGCTTGGTGGAGTGCACATTACATGCACCCTCAGAATTCATCTAAATGCTGCTGATTTACACATCATCAACCTCTGGGAGGCAGCAGCTGGATGAAATATTTAGGTCCTTTACTTCAGGAAACAATAATAAGTAAAAGTTAAAACCTTACTTGAGTCAAAGCATGTAAGTATTATCAGCTGTTATCAGTATGAAAGGTAAAAGTAACAAGTCACTTTCTCTCAGTAACTAGTAACTATACCTGTCAGGCAAATGTAGTGGAGTAAAAAGTTGAGTAAAACTATAAAGAAGCATGAAATGGATGTAATTAGAAATTCTACTTAAGTACAGTAATTGAGTAACTGTACTTAGTTACATTCCCCCCTGGAGATGACAAAAGGGGAATGTGTGGTGTTGGTCTTTTCCAGACTTGAAAAGTGCTGTATTGTGCAAAATAATTGGCAATACACGAGTAGGTACTTTATATAAACTTATCGAAAGACATTTAACCACAGAGTCACTGAGAAATCTGCATTCCTCAAGGAGAATTTATGTACAAAAAGCACATTTTAAGCTACAAGCTGGCAATGTACAAATTTCAAATGTAATACCATATCTTAATTTATCTATTCTTAGTTTATAATTTTATTCTATTTTTTCCATTGTCTCAGAGTTTGTGTCATCAGATTTCTTTCACACTTTTTTTGCTGACTTTAGTCTTTCAACTTAATAAATTGTGGCATAAAAGATAATTATTGTAAAGGATTGTCACTACTAATTTGTACTAAGTACCTTAACTAAGCAAGTTAACAGAATAATAAAGCAGAGGAAACTTGATGCCATTCTTCTGGTTGGTCTTGACAGGATGGCTAGCTTAGTTTCAGGAATCGAGGTGAACGGCTCAGGTTGCAGGTTCAGGTTAGAGGAAGATGTACAGGCTAAGGTCAGAGAATCACTGGCAATTGTGGGTAACTACAGGCCAGAGGAAGAAAAGTGGCGACAGATGAGCATGTAAGGTAAGTAGTAAGTAAGGTGACCAAGATGGGTAGGGAATGTCCCAGGGCATCTGGTGGATAGGTGACGAGTATCAATAAAGGGGGCTGGGGAAGTGGAATTGTGACTGGAGGGATGGACGGAGAGGCAGAATATGACTTTTTGTGACATTTGTGATGAAACTCAGGAGCTTCTGCACCAAATGTTGTGAAATTCTAAACTAGTCATTCCTTGATCTGACTGTGTTGGCGATAGACTTTGTCCAAAGAGAACTTAATAAAGTCACCAGAGGTTTGTCTTGCAGATCAGCTGTTGAAAGACTCCACCACAGAGCTTGACTTCAAGTTGATAAAAGAGACCCTGGAGTCCACCATGGAGAAATACTATCAAGAAATATAGAAATTTAAAATCAAGAGATTCAAGAGAGATACTCTTGATTACCATGAGTCTATCCTGAGGTGTGAGGTGAGTGAGGTGGTCTCATCTAATTCATAGCACCTGCTGATTGATTGGTCAAAACCTGGTAGGGTTTCTGTCTTGGCCTTGTGTGTATAACTGCTGTGTGAAACACTCATGTCAGTAGCACTGATAATAGTCAAGGACTGGAATGTTTGCTGCTGTTTTTATTCACCTTTTCTTGTGCACTGTAAGCACCTTTTGTTTGGATACTTGCGTCTTAATTAAATAGATTATTTTTGCATTTATCTCAACTTGTGGACTCCTTTGTGGCTTTCCAGCCCAGTTAAACTGGTGTGCAGGTATCTCCTTTGCCGTCCATTCAGATTTCTCTTTCACGCCACATCAATTCCAGACAGGTCAAAATTAAAGGCATGACATAATATTAATAACACCCAGACTGTCTGCATAATAAATTCAGAATTTATAGTTTAAACAGATGTAAGCTCAACTTAAACCATCAAAAGTCACAGTAATAACATTTAAAGTGCAACTGCTTGTATTTTAACTTCAACCTGGAAGAAACTGTATAACTGTATAACTTGTTTGAATTAGATTTCATATTATGATACATTTATTTGGCATTAGCCCTGCTTTCTCAATATCTTAGCATTGCTGTTAGTATTAACTTACTTTTCTGCCTGTTTGTTTTTAATGTAGAGAAAAAATTAATTAATTCAGTTCAGTCCCACTAAATAAGGTATACTTTTTATGACTCAGTGCCTCGACCCATGATTGCTTTCTTTGTGTTCCTCTCTGGTCTCAGCAGGATTATGTAACATTTGGGTCCAAACAGTGCCACCAAGAGGCCAAAACTGGAGGCCAGGATGGCAAAGACCTCCACTGCATCTGCATATTTTCCTGGTGAGCTGATATAAGCAGGGACAAAGGCCACCCACACAGCACAGAAGATCAACATGCTGAAAGTGATGAATTTGGCCTCATTGAAGCTATCTGGAAGATTCCTTGATATAAATGCAATCAGAAAACTGAGGATAGCCAGTAAGCCAATATAACCAAGTAACACTGCAAAACCAACTGTGGACCCAACTACACACTCATAAACTATTTTGTCATTGTGGTACTGAGTGTTTTTATGAGGAACTGGTGAGGCAGATACAAGCCAGGCAGTGCAGATTGCTGCCTGAATAGAAGTGAGAACCAGAACTGTTCCTCTCTGCTGCAACACACCAAACCACTTGAGACTGGCTCCACCTCCTGGCTTGGAGGCCTTGAACACAGCCAGAACCACCATGGTTTTCACCAGGATGCATGAGACGCAAAGCACAAAGCTGATCCCAAATGCTGCATGTCTCAGCTGGCATGTCCACAGTCTGGGACGACCAATAAACAGCAGTGAACACAGGAAACATAACTTAAGTGACAACAATAGCTGGAAACTCAGCTCTGAATTGTTGGCGCGTACTATAGGTGTTCTGTGATGATAGATGAAGATGCCCAGGACGACAGCACAGATACATGTGCCCAGCAGTGAGGTGACTGTCAAGCAGATACCCAGAGGCTCATGGTAGGAGAGGAACTCTGTTTTCTTAGGAACACAGTGGTCACGCTGGGGGCTGGGCCAGAAGTCCTCTGGACAACTGGTGCACTCCATGGAGTCTGTGAAAATTGGAACAGTCAAGAAGATAAATGTGTTTATTATATGTACAAACTGTCATGTTAAAAACTGAATACCAACCAGTCTCATTGCTGATCTTTCCTTCAGAACAAGGGATACAGTCAAAACAGCACACAGGTTCCCCTTTCTTTCTGGCCATGCGGGTACCTGGAGGACAGCTCTCACTGCACACTGACCAGGGTGGCTATAGGGAGAAAACAGTTATTCATTACTTTGCACTGCTATTTTGATTTATCCATAGGGTATCTGAAAAATCATAATTAACCTTTTTTGATTCAAAGTTCCAGAAGATTTTTCCTTCGTCAAGTGTGAGTTCTTCTCCTTTGGAGGTCGACCTCTTCACCTCACCCACATTCTGAAGTTTAGTTCCATCAGGGAGCCACAACCAGTTCATGATATCATATATTGGTAAGGCATCACCATTCTCATCAAATGACACTTGATCACCAAATGATGTGGTGAAGTTGACTTTACCCAAGTAATACAAAAGCTATGAAAATCAGAAAAAGGAATAAAAGAAAATCAGAGAGAACAAATTAAAAAAGAATTATATATGACTAAGGTGAGCCTACCTAGTATTCAAATATATTGTACAATGGGCGATATGGCCTAAGATTTGTATCACAGTGTAATTTGAAACACAGATGGTAACTACATGTACCATGGTATTTTTTTTTTTTCTTAAAATTTAAATATAAATACTTCTGTTTGGTGTAAAGCACTGGTATGGCAACTATATGGCAGGTATTACTGTATTCAACCATATTCCTATTTCACATAGTACAGAGGTATTTTAACAACATTTACTATGCAAAACTGGGATAATAAATAGAACAATAATACAAAACATTTTCATGTATATCGAAGGCTATCACTCTTGTTTACTACTTTTAACAAGATTTGTCAATTTTCTGCTCATTGTTTGACTTTTTATCCTGAACTGTCATGTGCGGATAATGCAAGATGCATCAGTCTTTTTTGACCTAATCCTCCTTATTGTCATGTGCACTGTAGCAAATTGTTGCAAACAAGCTAAACAAACATGTCTGCATGTAGTTAACCTGTTTAGTTTAGTTTCTAGTGCATCTCAAAATTGAACAGAAAGAAATTACTCGTTCTTTTATTGGTTCTTTAATGTTATGTTGTAATTTATTGACATGCTGCAGCCTCTCCTTTGCTTTCTGTGTCTGGACAGCTCCTGCACAAGTCAAGATAAGTCAAAGAAGTTAGAAAGTGACAGAAGTATTTTAATCTGCTCTGTCTACAGCCTGTCATCCACCTCCGCCATGTTTTATTTAAACACAGCATGCTAGATTGACTGTGCAGCACTTTTAACCATTTCCAAAAGAGGGAATATCAGCTCTCTCATTTTCCAGGTGATAAACTGGTGCAGGATGATGACATCTTGCGACGAATCTTGTGCCAGCTTTTCTTCTTGTTGAAGGAAAGTGAGGGCTCTACCCTTCAGTGTGGTGAGGTCAAAATTCATACTGTAGCAGAGTTTCTGGGCTGTTTATATTGTCAACCCCTGCTGCATACTACACTTATCAACATATGAAGACAACCTGTCACTGACCTGACAAAATCATCATCTGCTATTAACCAGCAGTAGGGAAAATCCCTTCAACTATTTGATGAGTACTTAATGGTAAATTAAGTTGTTGCATTACATTAATGCCAGATGGTGTAAAAAATAATAAAATAAAGTTAAAAAAATAATAATTTAGTCTGATAAACGAGGAATGTAAACTGATATCACACCTGCCATGGCTCCAGTCCTTTCAAACTGCCACAGCTGTGCCCACTGAAAGGCCCTCTCCCTGGCTCACACTGCAGCAAATTCTCAAGGGCATATGCCAGAGCATACACAGCCTTGTACACATTATACTCTGGCCTGAGATTTGAAATGTCCAAAAACTCACTCTCAGCATCCTCTAGATCTTCTTGTCCAGTGCATAATGCTCCCCCAGCTTCAACCCAACCTACAGGAACCAGTGCAAATTTACACTGAAAAGTATATTCCCAAAACTGGTTTACCTGAAATATATTGAAAAAAGCAAGTTAAACAAAACAACAATATAATATTCTTGCTATGTCAGATTGTATGTTTAAATTCTCACCATGCTATTTCCATAGCTGATGTTGTGGTGTAGTTCAGGACGTATTTGTAAGAGGAATTCCCTGAGCCCTGGTATTTCTCCTCGTCGGATAGCAATGCCCAATGTGCCAGCCAGGTATGGCATTAGGTGGGGAGTCTGGAGCACAGTAGCTGCTGTCCAAGCTTCACTGGCCATCCACTGTAGGCCTGTCACATTCTGCCTCACCACCTGTGAATCATACCAGACAGAAATGATTAAGTTAAAGCTCATGAGATGACATAACTCATAACTCAGTGTTATTTGTCTGAATAAACTGTCTCACTCTAAAACCTGCAAACAGGGTCTTTAACAAATCTCAAGTCTGACTCATTCAAATCAATATATTTGTCAAAAGCGAATATGTTGAAACTTAAATCTTTCAGTTCCACAAAGAAAGCATTGATTTGTTTTATTATATGAAGTTATAATTAAACTGTATTTCAAACCCAACCTCTTCCATGAGATTAATCATGTGGCTCTCATGTGCAAACACGATTACCACACGAGCTGTGGATTTCTTCATCACATTAACAATCCTCTGTAGTTCAGCTTTGTCATTGCCCCAAGGCAAAACCTCTAAATAGGCCAAACAACCTTCACCAGACTGAGCCAGGTCAGATTGGAAGGATCGGGCAGCATGGAGTCCATAGTCATCATCACTGATCAGTAGACCTGCCCAAGTCCAGCCAAAACGTTTGAGAATCTGAATCATAGCATGCACCTAAGTAAATATAGAGTGAAGAGATTAGACCACAAGTTGAACTAATATTTCAGGGGAGAAACTGCTAAACAGGTTCAACAATAGACCTTATTTAATTATTGCCTTTCAGCTTGTTATTTCAGGCCAGATAAGCCCATCAGCAACACAAATAATGGTAATACTGGTATTTCACAAAGGAGTACATTTTTCACTACAGTGGGGTGTTTTTTTCTGAGAAATGTATAACTGCATATGCTTTCTTTTATGAATTTTTATTTTGCTGAGAAATGCTCACCTGGAAAGCATCACTTGGGATCGTCCTAAAGAAGGATGGAAACTTTTGTCGGTCACTCAGACAGGAACATGTGGCAAAATAACTCACCTGTGAAAGACACAGACTGTACATCCTAAAAACATTCAAAAACCTTTACCAGCTCTTTCAACTCTCTAAGGCTAATTACAACAGACATTAAATTTGAATTGTAGTCAAAATTCTTAGATGACAAGGCGGAAAACTTACCATAGGTACTCTGTACAAACCTAAGACACTGGAGATGGCAATAGAACGTGTAGATGAAGAATCACCCACAATCCCTATGACTGAGTGGTTCCTACACAAGTTCTCTTAATATAAATTGTCTTGACCACCAACTAAGGACAACGCTGCACGGAATCCAATCCTTGGTTTGACGAGTTATCATATATAGACTGTATCCCAGAGTCACATTAGTAGCAGGTTGGGGTTTCTGTTGATCTCAATAGCAAAGGCCATGGTCTGAGCCTGCCTGAATCCTAGAACATCAAAACTAACACAAGAAATACCACTGATTACTATTGAAAATGGCACATGGCATATTAGGTGTGTCAACATGTACAGTTTGCAAAACAACAGATTTTGCAAAGAAGAAAGCTAACATAGCAAGATGATCCAAGAACAAACTGAAGGAAGACAGATAACAGTTTACTTTATTGAAAACACAACATACAGTGACTGTGCTAACTGTAGTGTTGCAAATATAGACTGTGCAACAATTACACACATAACAAGGGCAACAACATCAGATTTCAACAGTAACACCAGTCCAACAGAAAATTTATTAGATAAGGCAATATAGTATGTTAACAAGGCAGTGATATTTAGTCCCATGCTTATTAATTAATAGCCACAGCTGCAGCTACCAGTGACCAGATTTACTATTCTTAAATAATACTGTGCAAAAATCAATCAATACATAGTGCACTTTTCAGAGTAATATTTGATTATCAGAAATGCGTTCTACTAATTGGGACTCTCCAGTCTCTCCTTGTTGCTATTTTCCCAACAGACTCACCCATGGCAGATAGGCTGCTGTGGCTCTGAGGTAAAAGACAGGTCAGGAAAGACAGAAAAGAAGTGGATCTCAAACAGCCCACCTAGAACTACATCTCCAGCCTGCATCCCATTTAGATGAAACTGTCTCTGTAACTGACACGAGGAGGAATAAAGAGGAGAGGAACAGCAGAGGACACATAGGAATACATAACATGAAATACATCAGCAAGGGCAATTTGATATCTGAAAAAGGCTCACATGACTCTCTTCTGTTTATCCTTTGGACACTGGTTTGGTTTTTTTTTATTGCTATGTCAACCCTTTTATTAAACATCCAGTAATGTTTGATCTTGAGGACCACCATCAGGAATAAGCAAAAGAAGGGCAGGGCCTAAAATACATTTCATTTAAGATTTATTTGTATTGAGACTTCATGGTCATTCCTACTTCCAAATCCTTCTTTTAAAAGACAAGCTATAAAATCAGATATAATATGCACCACACTAAGACCACATGGCCAAATTTAAATAATGTATTGACACAGTAACTTATTCCACTATCACTAGTCAAGTGGAAACAAACTGTTGCTACTGAAAGACAACAGCTACTTTACAACAGCTCACCTGAAAAATCCACCAGACAATTAATCCTGTTGATGTAAAGTAACCTTCTGCCATCTCATGACTCTCTTCTTTTAACTTCAAAGTGCACTCTCTTTAACATGAAATAATAGCAGAGATCAAGCTCACAACAAAATAAAAACACAACATTGTGATTGTAATATTAAATGGATTTTGACAGAATGGTGTATCAAAAGACTTAAGAATAACCATATTTGTCACATTCTTAAACTGTTAAGAGTTAAAACAATATCTAAATGAAAACAGGTGAACATGTCATATATTTAACTTTTTTTATATTTTTTATGCTCCTTTGAGGGGTTCTACAACTGTCAAAATTTTCAAATTCTTTTTAAAGGATAGTTCACCCGAAAATAAAATTTTTCATTATGTACTCAATCTCATGCCAATTGAAGTTCAGCTTTAGTTTTTAGTCCACAAAACACTGCTGGATTTTCACAGTAAAACAAAGCATTACAAAATCCCCAAACAATGGACATGAATAGTGACCAGTTTTCAAATGCAAAACAACAGAATAAAAACATTTAATGCCTCTAGACTGGTCTGGTGTAACCAAGTCTCCTAAAGCCCCCACATGATAAGTTGACTACATAAATGTTATTTACACAATGTTTTTAGCCTGAATCTTCACTGTAGATCCTTAGCTTGGTGCCACGTCACATGCACACTGTCTGAACTGTGTATGTGGTGATGGTGTGACAACAGCATGTTGGGACTTGGGCCTTTTCCATACACAGATCTGTCCTGGCTCAACTCGGTTTGACTAGTCCGTCAGCCCACGGCAGGGGTCATTACAACGGGGTACCCAGGTGAAGGTTTGTCTTTTGAATGAAGACAAGCTTGAGGAGGCTTGAGTTGAACTGCTGTATAAAGGTGGATAAATATACACTGCCTATTTCCTTGAATACTTCAAATTAAAGGTCCTCTGTTGTTTTGTTCTTGAAAAGACCTATTGGAGACTTGGAGTATGCCAGACAAGCAATATGGAGGCATTTTGTGATTTTTCCAGTTTTTATTTTTTAATTTAAAAACAGGTCATAATTCACCTACACTTTTGGGAGATTCTACAACACTGTTTTCCTGTGGAGCAGTGTTTTGTAGGTTTAAAAAAACAAAAATGAAAAACGACCTCAGTCAGCAGGAGGGTGAGTAGATAATACCTGATTTTTTTTATTTTGGGGTGAACTATCCCTTTAAGAAGATCAGGACGCTCACATTCTATCTCGAGAGGGCTGCTCTTGAGTCACAATGTCCACTGTCTTTGAGAACACTTTATCTACACACTTGTTGTTTGTACAGAAGATAACATTGAGAGCTTGGACAAATGTGGTTCAGATGCCATTTTCTTTTGCACCATTTCAGTGAATTTGTGTAATCATTCTCAAAGGACAGATTTTAAATTCAATAGATTTATTTGGCAACAATTTATTTGCCTTTCACTTTAGTCTTCTGTCTTAACCAAGACAGAATTGTCCCTACCAGTATTTGAGCAACTCATTCACATGATCTTTGGATGAAGTAAAAACAAAACAACATAATTATTGGCTGACAATCATGTGACTATTGCTTAGTTGTTGTTGCAGAGACAGAGACAGAAATGAGCTGCCAAGAGTTGTTTTGATGCACCTTTCCCAACTGATTTTGACAGAGCATAGTTCAAAACTGAAAAATATTTGGTGCTCAGCTAGTGCCACATTATTTCAGCGCCATGAATTCTTTTTTCATATTATGATTTGTGAACAATATAGTGGTTTTCTCTCCCCAGCCCTTTTCTGAAAATGAGTTATATGGACACACCCCTTCATGCTATTATTTTGCACTGTACATTGCATGGTTAAAATGATTAAATTTTTGCCCCTGGAAATTTTAAAAGCACTCAGTTCATTTCAAGTGGTTTATCTTAACATAGCTATTACTATTAATCTGCTTTTCCACCTATTTCTGTATTGTGTAGTAGGGAAGGTTTCAGTCTGTCCCATGAAATGAAGTTCAGCTATGACTCCTTGCTCCGACCCATGATTGCTTTCTTTGTGTTCCTCTCTGGTCTCAGCAGGATTATGTAACATTTGGGTCCAAACAGTGCCACCAAGAGGCCAAAACTGGAGGCCAGGATGGCAAAAACCTCCACTGCATCTGCATATTTACCTGGTGAGCTGATATAAGCAGGGACAAAGGCCACCCACACAGCACAGAAGATCAGCATGCTGAAAGTGATGAGTTTGGCCTCATTGAAGCTATCTGGAAGATTCCTTGATATAAATGCAATCAGAAAACTGAGGATAGCCAATAAGCCAATATAGCCCAGTAACACTGCAAAACCAACTGTGGACCCAACTACACACTCATAAACTATTTTATCATTGTAGTATTGAGTGTTTTTATGAGGACTGGTGAGGCAGATACAATCCAGGCAGTGCAGATTGCTGCCTGGATGGAAGTAAGAACAATAACTGTTCCTCTCTGCTGCAAAACACCAAACCATTTCAGACTGGCTCCACCTCCTGGCTTGAGGCCTTGAACACAGCCAGAACCACTATGGTTTTCACCAGGATGCATGAGATACAAAGCACAAAGCTGATCCCAAATGCTGCATGTCTCAGCTGGCATGTCCACAGTCTGGGACGACCAATAAACAGCAGTGAACACAGGAAACATAACTTTAGTGACAGCAATAGCTGGAAACTCAGCTCTGAATT
This sequence comes from Lutjanus erythropterus, assembly GCA_020091685.1. Lineage (NCBI taxonomy): Eukaryota > Metazoa > Chordata > Actinopteri > Lutjaniformes > Lutjanidae > Lutjanus > Lutjanus erythropterus. The sequence goes on along the minus strand of CM034594.1, from coordinate 27,691,271 downwards.
GTTGGCACGTACTATAGGTGTTCTGCGATGATAGATGAAGATGCTCAGGACAACAGCACAGATACATGTGCCCAGCAATGAAGCAATTGTCAAGCAGATACCCAGAGGCTCATTGTAGGAGAGGAACTCTGTTTTCTTAGGAACACAGTGGTCACGCTGGGGCTGGGCCAGAAGTCCTCTGGACAACTGATGCACTCCATGGAGTCTATGAAAATGGGAAGTCTTGAAACACATGTTTGATTATATTGTATGAATAAACTCTATGTTTAAAACTGAATACCAACCAGTCTCATTGCTGATCTTTCCTCAGAACAAGGGATGCAGTCAAACAGCACACAGGTTCCCCTTTCTTCTGGCCATGCGGGTACCTGGAGGACAGCTCTCACTGCACACTGACCTGGCTATAGGGAGAAAATTAATTATCTCTATTCTACATCATTTGACACTGCTATAATAAATTGTCAATGAACCAAATTAGGTGTCTGAAATGTAAGAAGTAACCTTTTTGATTCAAAGTTCCAGAAGATTTTGTCTTCATCAATTGTGAGTTCTTCTCCTTTGAGGCCGACCTCTTAACCTCACCCACATTCTGAAGTTTAGTTCTTCCATCAGGGAGCCACAGCCAGTTCATGATATCATATATTGGCAAACATCACCATTCTCATCAAATGACACTTGATCACCAAATGGTGTGGTGAAGTTGACCTTTCCAAGTAATACAAAAGCTATGAAATATCAGATTAAGTGAGGGAAAAGAAGACCAATTTAAAAGATTTACACATGACTCATATGAACATAATGGGACTAGCACTTAATGCAAAATTGCATTCTACATTTATCAGCATAAGAAGACATCAACCTATCTCTGACATGATAATACAATCCACAGCCAAGTAATCTCAAAGTTTAGTATTTAATTTTATACTGTACACTGCAAGAAATATAAAGCATGTGATTTCATCCTCATGGAGTATAAATGCCAGACAGTGTAAAAATAATAAAATAATGTTTAAAAAATAATAAAATAATTTGATCGATAAACAGGTGGAGTGTAAACTGATATCACACCTGCCATGGCTCCAGTCCTTTCAAACTGCCACAGCTGTGTCCACTGAAAGGTCCTCTCCTGGCTCACACTGCAGCATGTCATGAAGTGCATATGCCAGAGCATACACAGCTTGTACACATTATACTCTGGCCTGAGGTTTGAAATGTCCAATAACTCAGTCTCACATCCTCTAGATCTTCCTGTCCAGTGCAAAATGCCCCCACTGTCTACCCAACCTGCTGGACGTGTTGCAAGTCTACACTGAAATGTGTATTCCCAAAACTGGTTCACCTGAAACATATTCAAAATAGTGTTATAAAAATGACAATATATCATTCTTGCAATTCCCAGATCATATGGCACTCTTAATCGTCACCAAGCTATTTCCATAGCTGTTGTTGTGGTGTAGTTCAGGATGTATTTGTAGGAGGAATTTCCTGAGCCAGGAATTTCTCCTCGCCGGATGGCGATGCCCAGTGTGCCAGCCAGGTGGCATGAAGTGGGGAGTCTGGAGCACAGTAGCTGTCCAAGCTTCACTGGCAATCCACTGCAGGCCTGTCACATTCTGCCTCACCACCTGTGTATTATAGCAAATATATAAATTCATACATATAAATTAAAATATATGTTTATTTGACTGTCTTGTCTTACTCCTACACAGGCAATCCTGTTTTATATAAATTGATGCATATCAGACTGACTGTTATCTGCCTGAATAAATGTCACTTGAAAACCTGCTTACAGGGTCTTTAATAAATAAAAGGTATAACTCATTTAATTAATTAAATATTTTCACATGTGAATATGTTATTGAAACCGAAACTTCAGTTTGACAAATATACCATTAAATTGTACAACTATATTAGTTATAATTGTTGCATTTGAACCCCAACCTCTTCCATGAGGTTGATCATGTGACTCTCATGTGCAAACACCATGACCACACGAGTGTGGATTTCTTCATCACATCCACAATCCTTCTTAGTTTAATCTTTGTCCTTGCCCCAGGGCAACAACTCTATGTAGCCAGACAGCCCACCAGACTGGCCAGGTCAGACTGGAAGGATCGGGCAGCGTGGAGTCCATAGTCATCATCACTGATCAGCAGACCTGCCCAAGTCCAGCCAAAGCGGTTGAGAATCTGAATCATAGCACGACTAATTTGATAAACATAAGTGTTAAGTGCTGGCTTAAATAATCTTCAGTGGAAAACCTGCCAAAGAGGATCAACAATGACCCTGTTCAATTATTGCCTTCAGTTTTGTTACTGAAACAAAACCACAACGTCACAAAGGAATATATTTATCATTGTGGTGAAGGACTTCTTTCTGTGGAACTGCACATTCTTTCTTTATACATTTTCATTTTGTGATAGATGCTCACCTGGAAAGCATCACTTGGGATCGTCCTAAAGAAGGATGGAAACTTTGCCGATCACTCAGGCAGGAACATGTGGCAAAATAACTCACCTGTTAAAAAGACAGTATGTACATCCTAAAAACATTCAAAGCCTTTACTGTTTCTGTCAGCTTTAATGTTTAAGCTTAATTACTCCATGTTTACAACTGACATTAAATTGAAATTTATTAAATTATCCTAAGAATTCTTATATTGCAAAGGAAACTTACCAGGTACTCTGTACAAACTCACGACACTGGAGATGGCAATAGAACGTAGAAGAAGAATCACCCACAATCCCTAGCACTGGAGGGTTCCTACACAGGTCTCATCTGCTATAAACTGCTGCTCTTGACCACTGACCAAGGACAGAGCTGCACTGAATCCAATCCTAGGTTTGCACAATTATCATAAAGACTGTATCCCAGAGTCACATTAGGTAGCAGGTTAGAGTTTCTGTTGATCTCATCAATAGCAAAGGCCATGGTCTGAGCCCTCCTGAAACCTAGAACATCAAAACTAACACAAGAAATACTACTATTACCACTTACTATTGAAAAATCAACACAGTAAGTATGCCAACATGTACATGTTGCAAACAACAGATTTTACTGTTCATAGTCAGTTGAAAAGCAACAATTATTATAATGCTTAAAACTACTTACAACATTAACACAATATATAATTTGTTCAAACTGACATAATTTTTTTCCTTTTTCTGATGACTCACCCATGGCAGATAGGCTGCTGTGGCTCTGAGGTAAAAGACAGGTCAGGAAAGACAGAAAAAGTGGACCTGAAACAGCCCACCTAGAACCACATCTCCAGCCTTGTGCATCCCATTGAGATGAAACTGTCCCTGTAACTGGCAGGAGGAGGAATAAAGAGGGAGGACAAAACAGAAGAAAAGCGAGAATACAACAATATGAAATACACAAGCAAGAGCACACTGATCTCCAAAAATGCCCACATGACTTTCCTCCTGTTTACTCCTTTTCAGAGTGCAGTTTTATTGCTATGTCAACAATTTATACACTAGTCTTACTTTAATCTTGCACCACCCATCAGGGCATAAGCAAAAGAGGGGAGTAGCATCTGGGCACCTCAGTTACTTACTGCTCCTCTCTAAAAACTCTCACCAAACAAGTATCAGAAAACCTGAAACACAATGAAAGATCAAGAAATTCAAACAATTACCAAAAGAATCACTAACTGTTATTCAAGCAATCAATCACTGGAAAAGTTCAGAAAAATTGAATTAACATTACAAACAGTTACCCCTGTCTGTACTTAGTCCTTATGGATCAACATACTACCACTTGTGATAATCCACATGATTTTAAGGTCAAAATGGTTATTCTTCATATAAATCACTCACCAATAAAGCTTTTTATTTAAGATATGATTAATGGACAATCTGGCAGATCTGGCTGTCCCATGCCAACTCTGCCTGGCTCATAAGCCCCCACCAATTTTAGCTTCAGTACACTCTCTCCAAAGCAAAATAAGTAAGGGGGTTCATGCATATATTACTGTCAAGGACAAATTATACTCCAGCACTTTGTGACATCTACTGCCTCCCAAACACAATGCCAACTTCCTACCTGAATATTTATCCCATATTTGTACCAAGTTTGATAATTCAGTTCTTATTTGAGATATAGAGGCTATCTTATGGATCTAAAGTGGAAGTTGAAAGCACAAGAATGGATTAATGTATCAACCTTTGCCGTCTTGTACAAGAGGTGCAGGGTCATGTCCTGTCCTGCCCCTTGCACCACAGCACACAGTAGCATACATCTATCGGTTGTGCCAAACTACCTTGATTAATTCATGGGTGCAGTCTGCTGGCTGAGGAGTGAGGACAGGAGAGGCAAGCAAGCTTCCATCTCTTTCTCTCATCCTCATCTCTCCTCCAATAAATGGCCATGTAGATCAACTTTTTATATAGTTTAATATGGTTTGTACTTTGTCTTTATTTCTTTTTAATTAACTCAGAACAACTGTAATCTTCATAACGCAGCCCACAGTACAGCTCAAGGTACATGAATTCAACATTAACCTCTTAAATTTTAAGAGGAATCTGTTTTCTTCGAACACAATGGTCACGCTGGGGCTGGACCAGAAGTCCTCTGACATCTGATGCACTCCATGAGTCTAACAAAAAGTGAGATATGAAATACTTAAATAATATCCGTTGAGTAAAATAAAGATATTGAAAATGTGCACTATTGCACTATTTGTTTAATAAATGGCTGTTGTATCTGTCAGGCATACAATAACTTATCTGATATTGTCAGTTCTTGAGAAACATGCATCCAATAATTATCTAAATGGCAATGTCATGAGATTTATTCATGTTCTCATTACTCATTTTCTTCCACAGCTGTAACTTTAGTGGTGTGTTACTGTGTTCCCACCACTCACGGCATATTTAGTTCACTAGCACAAAAAAAGTATCATATGGAGAGTTTATCATAATATTTAGGAACAGTTACTTTGATTGTAGTTTGTGATCATTACTGGGGGTGTTTTGATTCTTAAAATGCACAATTCAATTTGATTTTAACTTTGTTACAACAATTCTTTTTTTTTGCAGTTTGATTTGTATGATCAACTGATCATTGGTTTATTGACAGCAGCCATTCCCACTTCCAAATCCTTCTTTAAAAGATAATATGTCATGTCAGATATAGCCACACCACATGAATATTATATTGCCAAATTTAAATTATTTATTTACATTTTATTTACTCATTCCACAATTACTAATCAAGTTGGAACAAACTGTTACACAAAGACAAAAGCATCACTAAATGACAGAGGGTGGGTACTTTACAACAGCTCATCTGAAAAAATCCACCAGGAGGATTTACCTTGTTGTAAAGTAACCGTCTGTCAACTCGTGACTCTTCTTTAACTTCAAAGTGCACTTGCTACTCGCTTGAAGAAGCGTGTCTTGGAGTGAAGATAAATGGATAAACCTTTCATATATGCCTGTTTACCTAAATCCTTCACAATAAAAGTCCCCTGTTGTTTTGTTATTTACACATTTATTATGAAGCAGCACAGACAGAAAATGTTTTCATTTCATCAGCAGTAACTAACACAACTCCAGATACCTAAAAGTTCAAACAGCTGAAACAGGAGAGAAGCTACATCAAAACATTCTGTTAAAAGCTACAAAAGTACTGAGAGCTGAACATAAAGAGATTTTAAGAAATGTCTTCACGCCCCCATTACTCTCCTGCATACACATGAGCTGAGTATCACAACACTTGCTTGTTCGAGAGAAAGGAAGCTTGTCACAGGTTGGCCCTGGCTGGCGAGATGTCACCACAGCCCATCTGGAGGCAGGTCAGGCTCACTTTTTCCCACTCCAGAGTAGGTCTATCTCTCCAGCGTGGCTTGAACCAGCATGGCACGTTGAAAGTGATAATGGAAATGCCATTTGTTGTGGTAACGCTTTTGCTCAGCCCAGGAAAAGAACAGTGGGAAAGGCTCAGGAGACTTGGATTAGATAGACTTGGATTTTTTTAAACTGGTCACCATTCTCTTACATTATTTGGGAGTTCACAACACTGTTTTCCCTGAAAATCCAGCAGTATTTTGTGGACTAACAAAATAAACCTGACCTCAATCAGCATGAGGGTGAGTAGATAATAGCTGATTTTTTTTTGTTTTTTGGGTGAACTATGCCTAAGAAGATCAGACATCTCTCGAGAGGGCTGCTCTGAGTCACAATGTCCACTGTCTTTGAGAACACTCTTTATCTTGCCACAATTGTTGCTTGTACAGGAAGATAATGATTGGAGAGCTTGGACAATGTGGTTCAGATGCTCATTTTCTTGCACCATTTCAGTGAATTTGTGTACATTTCGTAACAGATTTTATATTCAAACAGATTTATTTGGCATCAAGCCTGCATTGTCAATTGCTTACAAGCCCACCAATAATTTGGGAAGACAGAATTGTCCCTACCAGTATTTGAGCAAACTCATTCACATGATCTTTTGATGAAGTAAAACAACAACATAATTATTGGCTGACAATCATGTGACTATTGCTAGCTGTTGTTGCAGAGACAGAGAGAGAAAATGCAAGCTGCCAAGAGTTGTTTCAGTGCATCTTCCACCACTGATTTTGACAGAGAATCTTTCATAAATTCAAAAGTATTTAGTCAGCTAGTGCCACATTATTTGATTGCTCTGATTAATACATATATCTTTGATATTAGAGCTTGTTCTCTCTCCCCAGCCCTTTTCTAAAAATGAGTGCTATATAGGCACACCCATTCATGCTGTTATTTTTGCATGTTAAAATGATTAAATTTACCTCCCGCATTTAAAAGACTCTCAGTTCATTTCAAGTGGCTTATCTTAACATAGCTATTACTATTAATCTGCTTTCTACTATTTCTGTATTGTGTAGTAGGAAGGTTTCAGTCTGTCCCATGAAATGAAGTTCAGTTTCTATGACTCCTTGCCCGACCCATGATTGCTTTGTGTTCCTCTCTGGTCTCAGCAGGATTATGTAACATTTGGGTCCAAAAGTGCCACCAAGAGGCCAAAACTGGAAGCCAAGATGCAAAACCTCCACTGCATCTGCATATTTACCTGGTGAGCTGATATAAGCAGGGACAAAGGCCACCCACACAGCACAGAAGATCAGCATGCTGAAAGTGATGAGTTTGGCCTCATTGAAACTATCTGGAAGATTCCTGCTATGAATGCAATCAGAAAACTCAGGATAGCCAGTAAGGCAATGTAACCAAGTAACACTGCAAAACCAACTGTGGACCCAACTACACACTCATAAACTACTTTATCATTGTAGTATTGAGTGTTTTTATGAGGACTGGTGAGGCAGATACAATCCAGGCAGTGCAGATTGCTGCTTGGATGGAAGAACAATAACCGTTCCTCTCTGCTGCATAACACCAAACCACTTCAGACTGTCTCCACCTCCTGGCTTGAGGCCTTGAACACAGCCAGAACCACTATGGTTTCACCAGGATGCATGAGACACAGCACAAAGCTGATCCCAAATGCTGCATGTCTCAGCTGGCATGTCCACAGTCTGGGACGACCAATAAACAGCAGTGAACACAAGAAACATAACTTTAGTGACACCAAAAGCAGGAAACTTAATTCTGAATTGTTGGCGCGACCATGGGTGTACGGCGATGATAGATAAATATGCTCAGCACAACAGCACAGATACATGTGCCCAGCAATGAGGCGGTTGTCAAGCAGATACCCAGAGGCTCATTGTAGGAGAGGAACTCTGTTTTCTTAGGAACACAGTGGTCACGCTGGGGCTGGGCCAGAAGTCCTCTGGACAACTGGTGCACTCCATGGAGTCTGTGAGAATGGGGAGAGTTTTGAATATTGTATGTAACATGTGTCATGTTTAAAATGGAATACCAACCAGTCTCATTGCTGATCTTCCTCAGAACAAGGATGCAGTCAAAACAGCACACAGGTTCCCCTTTCTTTCTGGACATGGTACCTGGAGGACAGCTCTCACTGCACACTGACCGGGGTGGCTATAGGAGAAAATTGATTATATCTCATTCTACATCACTTGACACTGCCATCATGAATTGTCAATGAACCACACATTAGGTATCTGAAATGTAAAAGCAACCTTTTGATTCAAAGTTCCAAAAGATCTTGTCTTCATCAATTGTGAGTTCTTCTCCTTTGAAGCCCGACCTCTTAACCTCACCCACATTCTGAAGTTTAGTTGTTCCATCAGGAGCCACAGCCAGTTCATGATATCATATATTGGCAAAACATCACCATTCTCATCAAATGACACTTGGTCACCAAATGGTGTGGTGAAGTTGACCTTTCAAGTAATACAAAAGCTAGAAATATCAGATTAGAGGGGAAAAGAAGACCAATTTAAAAGATTTACACATGACTCATATGAACATAATGGTTACTAGCACTTAATGCAAAATTGCATTCTACATTTATCAGCATATGAAGACATCAACCTATCTCTGACATGATAATACAATCCACAGCCATTCCTCAGCAGTAGGAAAATCATGTCAGCAATGAGCTTGGCATTTTACAACAAGTAATCTCAAAGTTTAGTATTTAATTTATACTGTAAATCCTCTGCAAGAAATAATAAAGCATGTGATTTCATCCTAAACAGGTGGAGTATAAATGCCAGATGGTAAAAATAATAAAATAATGTTTAAAAAATTAATAAAAATAATTTAGTCTGATAAACAGGGAGTGTAAACTAATATCACACCTGCCATGGCTCCAATCCTTTCAAACTGCCACAGCTGTGTCCACTGAAAGGCCCTCTCCTGGCTCACACTGCAGCATGTCATCAAGTGCATACGCCAGAGCATACACAGCCTTGTACACATTATACTCTGGCCTGAGGTTTGAAATGTCCAATAATTCAGTCTCAGCATCCTCTAGATCTTCTTGTCCAGTGCAAAATGCCCCACTGTCTACCCAATTTACTGGAGGTGTTGCAAGTCTACACTGAAATGTGTATTCCCAAAACTGGTTCACCTGAAACATATTCAAAATAGTGTTATAAAAAATGACAATATATCATTCTTGCAATTCCCAGATTATATGGCACTCTTAATCGCCACCAAGCTATTTCCATAGCTGTTATTGTGGTGTAGTTCAGACGTATTTGGAGAAGGAATTCCTGAGCCCAGGAATTTTCTCGTCGGATGGCGATGCCAAGTGTGCCAGGTATGGCATGAAGTGGGGAGTCTGGAGCACAGTAACTCCTGTCCAAGCTTCACTGGCCATCCACTGCAGGCCTGTCACATTCTGCCTCACCACCTGTGTATTATAGCAATATATCATGTCTGAGTGTTATCTGCCTGAATAAATTATCTCACTCTGAAAACCTGCTTACAGGGTCTTTAATAAATAAAGGTATAACTCATTTAATTAAATACATTGTTACATGAATATGTTATTGAAATCGGAATCTTTCAGTTAAAGAAATAGACCCTTAAGTTGTGTAATGATATTAAGTTATAATTGTTGCATTTCAAACCCAACCTCTTCCATGAGGTTGATCATGTGACTCTCAGGTGCAAACACCATGACCACACGAGCCGTGGATTTCTTCATCACATCCACAATCCTTCTTAGTTTAACTTTGTCTTGCCCCAGGGCAACACCTCTATGTAGGCCAGACAGCCTACCAGACTGAGCCAGGTCAGACTGGAAGGATCGGGCAGCGTGGAGTCCATAGTCATCACCACTGATCAGTAGACCTGCCCAAGTCCAGCCAAAGCTGTTGAGAATCTGAATCATTGCACGACCTAATTTAATAAAAACATGTTGGAATAAGTGCGCACGCTAAATAATCTTCTAGTGGAAAACCTGCTAAACAGGAACAACAATGGACCCTGCAATTATTGTCTTTCAGTTTTGTTACCTGAAACAAAATCAACAAAAAGTCACAAAGGGAATATATTTATCATTGTGGTGAAGGGACTTTCTTTCTTTGGAACTGCACATTCTCTCTTTTGTACATTTTCATTTTCCTGATAGATAATCACCTGGAAAGCATCACTTGGGATCGTCCTAAAGAAGGATGGAAACTTTTGCCGGTCACTCAGGCAGGAACATGTGGAAAATGACTCACCTGTGAAAGACATGGACTGTACATCCTAAAAGCATTAAAAACCTTCATTGTTTCTGTCAGCTTTAATGTTTAAGCAATTACTCCATGTTTACAACTGACATTAAATTGAAATTAATTAAATTATCCCTAAGAATTCTTATATGGCAAAGTGGGAAACTTACCATAGGTACTCTGTACAAACTCACAACACTAGAGATGGCAAGAATGCGTAGAAGAAGAATCACCCACAATCCCTAGCACTGGAGGGGTTCCTACACAGGTCTCATCTGCTATAAACTGCTGCTCTTGACCACTGACCAAGGACAGAGCTGCACGGAATCCAATCCCTAGGTTTTCGCAGTTATCATAAAGACTGTATCCCAGAGTCACATTAGGTAGCAGGTTGAGTTTCTGTTGATCTCATCAATAGCAAAGGCCATGGTCTGAGCCCTCCTGAAACCTAGAACATCAAAACTAACACAATAAATGCCACTATTACCACTTACCATTGAAATCAACAACACAGTAGCTATGCCAACATGTTGCACAACTACAGATTTTACTGTTCATAGTCAGTTGAAAAACAACAATTATTATAATGCTTAAAACTAATTACAAAATTGCACAAATATATCATTTGTTCAAACTGACATTTTTTTCCTTTTTTTCTGATGGACTCACCCATGGCAGATAGGCTGCTGTGGCTCTGAGGTAAAAGACAGGTCAGGAAAAACAGAAAAGAAGTGGACCTGAAACAGCCCACCTAGAACCACATCTCCAGCCTTGTGCATCCCATTTAGATGAAACTGTCCCTGTAACTGGCAGGAGGAGGAATAAAGAAGGAGGACAAAACAGAAGAAAAGCGAGAATACAACAATATGAAATACACAAGCAAGAGCACACTGATCTCAAAAATGCCCACATGACTTTCCTCCTGTTTACTCCTTTCAGAGTGCAGTTTTATTGCTATGTCAACGATTTTTATTGACAGGCAGTCTTATTTAATCTTTGCACCACCCATCAGGGCATAAGCAAAAGAGGGGCAGCATTTGGTCTGGCACCTCAGTTACTTACTGCTCCTCTCAAAAACTCCTCACCAAACAGTCAGAAAACCTGAAACACAATGAAAGATCAAGAAATTCAAACAATTACCAAAAGAATCACTAACTGTTATTCAAGCAATCAATCACTGGAAAAGTTCAGAAAAATTGAATTAACATTAAGCAAACAGTTACCCCTGTCTGTACTTAGTCCTTTATGGATCAACATACTACCACTTGTGATAATCCACATGATTTTAAGGTCAAAATGGTTATTCTTCATATAAAATCACTCACCAATAAAAAGCTTTTTATTTAAGATATGATTAATGGACAATCTGGCAGATCTGGCTGTCCCATGCCAACTCTGCCTGGCTCACTGAAAGCCCCCACCAATTTTAGCTTCAGTACACTCTCCAAAGCAAAATAAGTAAGGGTTCTGCAACATGCCTGTATGCAGCTATATTACTGTCAAGGACAAATTATACTCCAGCACTTTTGTGACAATCTACTGCCTCCCAAACACAATGCCAACTTCCTACCTGAATATTTATCCCATATTTGTACCAAGTTTGATAATTCAGTTCTTATTTGAGATATAGAGGCCTATCTTATACTGATCTAAAGTGGAAGTTGAAAGCACAAGGCGCAATGGATTTAATGTATCAACCTTTGCCGTCTTGTGCAAGAGGCGCAGGGGTATCATGTCCTGTCCTGCCCTTGCACCGCAGCACACAGTAATACATCTATCGGCTGTGCCAAACTACCTTGATTAATTCATGGGTGCAGCTCTGCTGGCTGAGGAGTGGAGGAGAGGAATGAGGAGTAGGGGAGAGACAGGAGAGGCAAGCAATTCATATTTCATGACTTTTCCTAATTTGATGGGTACAGTTGATTAAGCATAAAATTATCATGATGATATTTTTCAATGTGCTGAACACATATTACACGCATCAGTGTTCCTCTGGGGTCAATTTGACCCAAGCCGTTTTATCTGTGTAAAACTTGTCTGTGTGTGACCATGTGTGACTTAACATCCCCACCTGCAGGTGCAGAGTTGATACTTGAGTTGATACATGGAGGAAACACATATTGGCAGGTGTCAGGTTTGTCCCACCCAAAATGATTCTAAGACCAGCATGACCTGTTCGCTATGCAAGAAATATGTCTGCAACAGCATGAACACATTCTCTGCACATCCTCTGTGAAGTGCAGACTAGAAGCTTGACTGTGGGCATAAAGAACTGTTCCATGTTCTGACTATCTGACTGATGTTCTCATTATGATTTTCTGTTCCACAAATGGGTGAATTTTCAAACATATAAGCCCTCACACACACCAAAAAAACAAACAAACAAAAAAACAAAACAAATCATAAACAAAAAAAAAGGATAACAAAAGAGGAGGGGTGAGTGAGACTTTATAATGACTAACCACAAATATGTTACAAAAAGGAGATAAAAATAAGTAAATAAATATGTTTATGAGAAGAAAGTGGGGGGTCACAACATCAATCAATATGTTCATTCATGAGAGTCATGAATATGTACCCCAAATTAGAAAAGCTTTGGATGAAAGATTTTCAAGATCAAGTCTAAAACTGGAAAATTTGACCTGATGGTGGCGCTGCAGGAAAGGTCATATCATCACGAAACCAATAGGGTTCATACTATTGTGGCTATTAATGTTATTAAATTTGAGAAGATTTGATGAAAACTTTTCAAGATAAATTAATTCTAAATTAAAAGTTTGGCCTGATGGTATGCTAGAGGACAGGAACAAGGTTTAATATCAAGGGTTATTTATGTATTCAAACAAATAAAGAAAGTGCCTGACACAAAACTTGGTCAACAATTTTCTGTAAATAATTTTGTGGAGGCAAATATCCCTGGGTCAGATTGAACCCAAGGGTAAAATTTGTTAGTAATATTTGAGGATAATAGGAGGGTTAAATAATATCCATTGAGTAAAATAAAGATATGAAAAAATTTTGTCAAGTTGGAACAAACTGTTAAGCACAAAAGACAAAAAAGCATCACTAAATGACAGAGGTGGGTACTTTACAACAGCTAACCTGAAAAAATCCACCAGGAGGATTGATCTTGTTGTTGTAAAGTAACCGCTGCCAAAACTCGTGACTCTTTTAACTTCAAAGTGCACTCTTTAACATCAACTAATATTAAAATGGACTTTGACGGATTGGTGTATTCAACAGACTTAAGAATAACCATATTTGTCACATTCTTTAAACTGTTAAGAGCTTCGAAACGATCCATCCATCCATCCATTGTCTTCCGCTTATCTGGGGCCGGGTTATGGGGGAGCAGTCTGAGCAGGACACACAGACTTCCCTCTCCTGGCCACTTCCTCCAGGTGTATTCTGGAGGGACCCCAATGCCTTAGGCCAGCCGGGTATACATAGTCACTCCAGCGTGTCCTGGGTCTTCCCGGGCCTCTTCCCAGGCATGCCTGGAACACCTCCCAGGAGGCGCCCAGGAGGCATCTGATATAGATGCCCGAGCAACCTCAGCTGACTCTCTCTACGTGGAGGAGCAGCGGCTCTAACCGAGTTCCTCCCGGGTGACAGAGCTCCTCCACCCTGCGAGGAAACTCATTTCTGCTTGTATCAATAAATCTCGCATTCCATCCTCCCCTCACAAACAAGACCTCAAGATACTTGAACTCCCCACTGAGGCAGGGACTCTCCCTCCGACCCGGAGGGAGCAAGCCACCTTTTCCTCGGTCGAGAACCATGGCTCAGACTTGGAGGTGCTGATTCTCATCCCAGCCGTTTCACACTCTGCTGCAAACTGCCCCAGTACAAGCTGAAGGCCCTGGTTTGAAGGTGCCAACAGGACAACATCATCTGCAAAAAGCAGAGATGCAATCCTGTGGTCTCCGAACCGGACTCCTCCAGCCCTGGCTGCGCTAGAAATTCTGTCCATAAAAATAATGAACAGAACTGGTGACAAAGGGCAGCCCTGCCGAGTCCAACATGCACCGGGACAGGTCTGACTTACTGCTGGCAATGCTAACCAAGCTCCTGTTTCAGTCATACAGAGACCGCACGCCCTTAGCAGAGGGCACCAAACTCCATATTCCCAAGCACCTCCACAGAATGCCACGAGGACACGGTCGAATGCTTCTCCAAGTCCACAAAACACATGTGGACTGGTTGAGCAAACTCCCATGAACCTCAAGCACCCTGCGGAGGGTAATAGAGCTGGTCCAGTGTCTCCACGACCAGGACGAAAACCGCATTGTTCCTCCTGGATCTGAGGTTCGACTATTCAGTACCTCTCCAGTACCCTGGAATAGACTTTACCAGGAGGCTGAGGAGTGTGATCCCCTGTAGTTGGAGCACACTCTCCAGTCCCCTTTTAAATAGAGGGACCACCCGGTCTGCCAGTCCAGAGGCACTGTCCCCAACTCGTTATGGACAAACTGTGACTAGCACAGAAGTCCAATAACAGAACACCACTGGTTCAGATCGAGGCCGCCCTCCCAATCACGCCCCTCCAGGTAACACTGTCACCACCCATGTGAGCGTTGCAGTCCCCAGCAGAACACGGAGTCCCCAGTCGAGCACTTTCCAGCACCCCTCCCAAGGTCTCCAAGAAGTCCGGTACTCTGACCGCCGTTCGCCCATAGGCCGAAACAACAGTGAGGCACCCGAAGGCACAGGGTGGCGATTCTCTCGTTCACCGAAACTCCAACACATGGTGGCTGAGCTGGGGGCTATAAGCAAGCCCACCAGCCCGCTGCCTCTCACCGTGGGCAAATCCAGAGTAGAAAAGAGTCCAGCCTCTCTCAAGGAGTTGGGTTCCAGAGCCCGACTGTGCGTGGAGGTGAGCCCGACTATCTCTAGCCGGTACTGCTCAACCTCCCACACTAGCTCAGGCTCCTTCCCCAGCGAGGTGACATTCCATGTCCCCACTGTGAGATTCCATGTTCTGGGATTGGGTCGCCGCACCCGCCCACAACTGCCCCCAAACCACATTGTATCGCCCCTTCTGAACCTCCCGCGGGTGATGGCCCACGGGGCGGGCCCACGTTGCTCCTTCGAGCTGGGCCTGGCGGGTCCCGTGAGCAAGACCGCCACCAGGTGCCGCCTGGAGTCCCGACCCCAGACCTGGCTCCAGGGTGTGGGCCCGGTAACACCAATCTGGGCGACGTAAACATCCCTGATGTTGAACTGTTCATTGGGGCGCTGGAACCACTCTTAATCTGACCCATCACCTAGGACCTGTTTGCCTTGGGAGACCCTACCAGGGGACAAGCCCCACAACATAGCTCCTAAGATCATTCAGGTTCTCAAACCCTCCACCATGATAAGGTGGTGGTTCAAGGAGGGGCTTTGAAAACTAATATCTGAATAAAAAACAGTTGAGTTAGTTTATGCCCTGAGTTTGAGGGTTCTAAAATCTGTCTTTTGTTTATGATTTCAAATTCTTTTTTAAAGGATAGTTCACCCAAAACTGAAAATTCAGTCATTATCTACTCACCATCATGCTGACTGAGGGTCAGGCCGAGTTTATAGTCCTCAAAACACTGTTTCACAGCAACAACAGCATTACAGAATCCCCCAAATAATGATTGGTGAATAGTGACCAGTTTTCAAACAGAAAACTATTTGTGTGGTAAAATCCAAGTCTGCAAAAGCCCTACATGCCAAGGTGACTAGAAAATGTTATTTACACCATGTTTTCAGTCTGAATCTTCACTGTAGATCCTTAGTTTGGAGCCATGTTCACATGCAGACTGTCTGAACTGGGTGTATGTGGTGTGATGGTGTGCAAATGGCATTCTGGGCTTTAGTGGCCCTTTGCCATACACAGATGGCTCAACTCAGTTTTGCTCAGCCTGTCAGCCCAGAATGGCAAGGGTTTGCATTTCCATTACACGGGCTACCGCTTGAAGGCGTGTCTTTGGAGTGAAGATAAACGGATAAATCTTTCATATATTCCTGTTTACCTAAATCCTTCACAATAAAGTCCTGTTGTTTTGTTATTTACACATTTATTATGAAGCAGCACAGACAGAAAATGTTTTCATTTCATCAGCAACTTAACACAACTCAGATACATAGAAGTTCAAACAGCGACACAGGAGAGAAGCTACATTTCAATACGAAGATTCTGTTAAAAGCTACAAAAGTACTGAACTCACCCTTACCCTTAACTCAACGCCTGCCCTCACCCTCCCTCCCATGCGGCGTAGTAGGCTAAGTTTGAGAGCAGCGCTCTGTAAGAAGAGCTGCAGCCCTCCCAGGCGACTGCGCTGTGCCCCCACACTTCCTTCCCACCCATACGTGCAGGTGTCCTAGTCTTGTTATAATGTCTTAACTGTTGCTTGTGCTGGGTGTTTTTTTATTCCAAATCTCACACTGTGTACCCTCAATAGGTGCATAGTTTGGGATTTGCCTTTTTTTTCCTCTTCCCCAATTCTGTTTTCATTTGTTTTTCATCTAAGCAAGCGGAGCGCCGGATCGCTGCATCATGGTCCTCCTGTCCCTGTCCTCCCATGTCAATTATTCGCACTGTCTTTGTGCTTCTGTGTCCTCTGAACGGGTTGTAACCAAAGGTCATTTGTTGCACTTGTGTAATGACAAATAAAGATTTCAATCCTTTCAATCCTCAATCCTTCAAACAACACTTGCTTGTTTGAGGGAGAAAGGAAGCTTGTCACAGGTTGGCCCTGGCTGGCGAGATGTCACCACAGCCCATCTGGGAGGCAGGTCAGCTCACTTTTTCCACTCCAGAGTAGGTCTATCCTCGGCGTGGCTTGAACCAGCATGGCACGTTGAAAGTGATAATGAAATGCCATTTGTTGTGGTACATTTTGGCTCAGCCAGGAAAAGCACAAGTGGGAAAGGCTCATAGGAGACTTGGATTAGATAGACTTGGATTTTTTTTAAAACTGGTCACCATTCTCTACATTATTTGGGGAGATTCTACAACACTGTTTTCCTGTGAAAATCCAGCAGTGTTTTGTGGACTAACAAAATAAACCTGACCTCAATCAGCATGAGGGTGAGATCAGGACGCCCACATTTTCTCTCTAGAGGGCTGCTCTTGAGTCACAATGTCCACTGTCTTTGAGAACACTCTTTATCTTGCCACAATTGCTTGTACAGGAAGATAATGATTGGAGAGCTTGGACAAATGTGGTTCAGATGCTCATTTTCTTTGCACCATTTCAGTGAATTTGTGTAAGCATTCTCAAAGGTAACAGATTTTATATTCAAATAGATTTATTTGGCATCAACCCCTTTCTCAATTTCTACAAGCATAGCTTTCCGTATAGGGACACATTATTTGATTGCTCTGATTAATACATAAATTGATATAGAGCTTTTTCTCTCTCAGCCGCTTAAAATGAGAGCTATATGGACACACCCATTCATGCTATTGTTATTTTGCCCTCAGGCGATTGCATGGTTAAAATGATTACATTTTTTGCCCCCTGGCAATTTTAAAAGCACTCTCAGTTCATTTCAAATGGCTTGTATTAACATGGCTATTACTATTAATATGCTTTCCTACCTATTTCTGTATTGTAGTAGGGAAGGTTTCAGTCTGTCCCATGAAATGAAGTTCAGTTTCTATGACTCCTTGCCCGACCCATGATTGCTTTCTTTGTGTTTCTCTCTGGTCTCAGCAGGATTATGTAACATTTGGGTCCAAAAGTGCCACCAAGAGGCCAAACTGGAAGCCAGGATGGCAAAGACCTCCACTGCATCTGCATATTTGCCTGGTGAGCTGATATAAGAGGACAAAGGCCACCCACACAGCACAGAAGATCAGCATGCTGAAAGTGATGAGTTTGGCCTCATTGAAACTATCTGGAAGATTCCTCGATATAAATGCAATCAGAAAACTGAGGATAGCCAGTAAACCAATATAACCAAGTAACACTGCAAAACCAACTGTGGACCCAACTACACACTCATAAACTATTTTATCATTGTAGTATTTAGTGTTTTTATGAGGACTTGGTGAGGCAGATACAATCCAGGCAGTGCAGATTGCTGCCTGGATGGAAGTAAGAACAATAACTGTTCCCTCTGCTGCATAACACCAAACCATTTCAGACTATCTCCACCTCCTGGCTTGGAGGCCTGAACACAGCCAGAACCACTATGGTTTTCACCAGGATGCATGAGATGCAAAGGACAAAGCTGATCCCAAATGCTGCATGTCTCAGCTGGCATGTCCACAGTCTGGGACGGCCGATAAACAGCAGTGAACACAGAAACATAACTTCAGTGACAACAATAGCTGAAAACTCAGCTCTGAATTGTTGGCGCGTACTATAGGTGTTCTGCGATGATAGATAAAGATGCTCAGCACAACAGCACAGATACATGTGCCCAGCAATGAGGCGGTTGTCAAGCAGATACCCAGTGGCTCTGTGGTAGAGGAACTCTGTTTTCTTAGGAACACAGTGATCACGCTGGGGACTGGGCCAGAAGTCCTCTGGACAACTGGTGCACTCCATGGAGTCTGTGAGAATGGGGAGAGTTTTGAATATTGTATGTAACATGTTATGTTTAAAATTGAATACTAACCAGTCTCATTGCTGATCTTTCCTCAGAACAAGGGATGCAGTCAAAACAGCACACAGGTTCCCCTTTCTTTCTGGCCATGCGGGTACCTGGAGAACAGCTCTCACACACTGACCGGGTGGCTATAGAGAAAATTAATTATCTCTTATTCTACATCACTTGACACTGCCATAATGAGTTGTCAATGAACCACACATTAGGTGTGTGAAATATAAGCAGCAACCTTTTTTGATTCAAATTCCAGACGATTTTGTCTTCATCAATTGTGAGTTCTTCACCATTGATGGCTGACCTCTTAACCTCACCCACATACCGAAGTTTAGTTCCATCAGGGAGCCACAGCCAGTTCATGATATCATATATTGGTAAGGATCACCATTCTCATCAAATGACACTTCATCACCAAATGGTGTGGTGAAGTTGACCTTTCCAAGTAATACAAAGCTATAAATATCAGGAGGGGAAAAGATTTCATGACATGACTCATATGAACATAATGGTTACTAGCACTTATTACAAAATTGCATACTACACTTATCAGCATATGAAGACATCAACCTATCTCTGACCTGATAATACAATCCACAGCCATTCCTCAGCAGTAGGAAATTGTTTCAGCTATGTATGGCATTTTACAACAAGTAATCTCAAAGTTTAGTATTTAATTATATACAGTAATGCTCTGCAAGAAATATTAAAGAATATAATTTTGTCCTAAACAGGTGAAGGGTAAACTGATATCACACCTGCCATGGCTCAAATCCTCTCAAACTGCCACAGCTGTGCCCACTGAAAGGCCTCCTCTCTGGCTCACACTGCAGCATTTCATCAGCTCACACGCCATAGAGCATATACAGCCTTGTACACATTATACTCTGGCCTGAGGTTTGAAATGTCCAAAATTCAGTCTCTACATTCTCTAGATCTTCCTGTCAGTGCATAATGCTCCCCAGTGTCTACACTCCCAGGAGGTTGCAAATTTACACTGAAATGTGTATTCCCAAAACTGGTTCATCTGAAACATATTCAAAACAGTGTTATAAAAATGACAATATATCATTTTGCAGTTACCAGATTAAATTGCACTGTGAAACTCTCACCAAGCTATTTCCATAGCTGTTGTTGTGGTGTAGTTCAGGATGTATTTGGAGGAAAAATTTCCTGAGCCCAGGAATTTCTCCGTCGAATGGCGATGCCCAGTGTGCCAGGTATGGCATGAAGTGGGGAGTGGAGCACAGTAGCTGCTGTCCAAGCTTCACTGGCCATCCACTGCAGGCCTGTCACATTCTGCCTCACCACCTGTGCATTATAGCAAATATATAAATTCATACATATAAATTAAAATATATGTTTACTTGACTGTCTTGTCTTACTCATACATATACAGGTGTAATCCTGTTTTATGAGCAAATTGATGCATATATCATTACTGACTGTTATCTGCCTGAATAATTTATCTCACTCTGAAACCTGCTTACAGGGTCTTAAATAAATAAAAGGTATGACTTATTAAATTATTAATTAATAATTAATATTTATTATTATATTAAATATTTTTCACATGTGAATATGTTACTGAAACCTAAATCTTTCAGTTTGACAAATATACCATTGCTGTACAACTATATTAGTTATAATTAAGTTTAATTTCAAACCCAACCTCTTCCATGAGGTTGATCATATTACTCATGTGCAAACACCATGACCACACGAGCTGTGGATTTTTCATCATATCCACAATCCTTCTTAGTTTAATTTGTCTTGCCCCAGGGCAACACTCTATGTAGGCCAGACAGCCTCCACCAGACTGGGCCAGGTCAGACTGGAAGGATCGGGCAGCGTGGAGTCCATAGTCATCATCACTGATCAGTAGACCTGCCCAAGTCCAGCCAAAATGTCTGAGAATCTGAATCAGCACGCACCCAATATAAGAAAAATACGGATTAATGCATGGGCTGAAATGATCTTTCAGTGGAAAATCTGCCAAAGAGGATCAACAATGTACCCTGCTCAATTATTGTCTTTCAGCTTTGTTACCTGAAACCAAACCACATAATCACAAAGGGAATATATTTATCATTGTGGTGAAGGGACTTTCTGAGGAATGTTTAACTGCACATTCTTTCTTTTTGCGTTTTCATTTTGCTGATAGATGCTCACCAAAAGCATCACTTGGGATCGCCCTAAAGAAGGATGGAAACTTTGCCGATCACCAGGCAGGAACATGTGGCAAAATAACTCACCTGTGAAAGACAGACTGTACATCCTAAAAACATTCAAAGCCTGTACTGTTTCTGTCAGCTTTAATGTTTAAGCTTAATTACTCCATGTTTACAACTGACATTAAATTGAAATTAATTGAATTATCCCTAAGAATTCTTATATGGCAAAGTGGGAAACTTACCATAGGTACTCTGTACAAACTCTCACTTACACTTAGATGGCAATAGAACGAGAAGAAGAATCACCCACAATCTAGCACTGGAGGGGTTCCTATAGGTCTCATCTGCTATAAACTGCTGCTCTTGACCACTGACCAAGGACAGAGCTGCACGAATCCAATCCCTAGGTTTGCACAATTATCATAAAGACTGTAACCCAGAGTCACATTAGGTAGCAGGTTAGGAGTTTCTGTTGATCTCATCAATAGCAAAGGCCATGGTCTGAGCCCTCCTGAAACCTAGAACATCAAAACTAACACAAGAAATACCACTATTACCACTTACCATTGAAAATCAACACAGTAGCTATGCCAACATGTACATGTTGCATAACTACAGATTTTACAATTCAGTCAGCTGAAAAGCACATTATTATAATGCTTAAAACTACTTATAAAATTGCACAAATATATAATTTGTTCAAACTGACATAATTTTTTTCCTTTTTTCCTGATAGACTCACCCATGGCAGATAGGCTGCTGTGGCTCTGAGGTAAAAGACAGGTCAGGAAAGACAGAAAAAAAGTGGACTTGAAACAGCCCACCTAGAACCACATCTCCAGCCTTGTGCATCCCATTGAGATGAAACTGTCCCTGTAACTGGCAGGAGGAGGAATAAAGAAGGGAGGACAAAACAGAAGAAAAGCGAGAATACAACAATATGAAATACACAAGCAAGAGCACACTGATCTCCAAAAATGCCCACATGACTTTCCTCCTGTTTACTCCTTTTCAGAGCCCCGTTTCATTGCTATGTCAACAATATTTATTGACGGGCAGTCTTATTTAATCTTTAACACCACCCACTAGGGCATAAGCAAAAGTCTGGGCAGGGCTTTTGGCCTGGTGCCCTCAGTTACTTGCTGCTCCTCTCTAAAACTTCCAAAACAAGTTGTCAGAAACCCAGAAACACAATGAAAGATCAAGAAATTCAAACATAGCAATCTGAATTAGCAAAAGAATCAGTAATGGTCATTCCAGCAAGCAATCACTGGAAAAGTTCAGAAAAATCAAACTAATATTACGGAAACACATACCCCCCACCCACCCCCACCCCCAGATGAGTTCAGGCTGAACATGTTAGCAATCAGAGAATAAATTATAAAGTGAGCTCTCATCATTTTTCAAAAGCAGGTGCACATGCAAGCGTCAGCAGTATGACGGTAGATTTATCAGGAGGTAATAAAGAGAAAAGATTTTCAAGGGAGGAGACAGATCTGGTTTGAAAAGAGAAACTGCAAGAGTGTGCAATATGCTAAGATGTCAGGGCGCCTCCAAAGCAGCTTCATGTGTGAATAAGTCATTTTACATGAACACTTGCAAAAATTATTACAATAAATGAACCGCACATGTCATGCAGATATGTACCTGGTTATGCTTTACACTGAACCACCTTTTGATTACATTGTAATAAAAAAATAAATTACATCTCACAAAAGTGAGTACACCCCTCACATTTCTGCACATATTTAATTATATCTTTTCATGGGACAGCACTGAAGAAATGACACTTTGATACAATGTAAAGTAGTCAGTGCACTGCTTGTATAACAGTGCAAATTTACTGTACCGTAAAAATAACTCAACACACAGCCATTAATGTCTAAACCGCTGGCAACAAAAGTGAGTACACCCCTAGGTGAAAATGTCCAAATTGGGCCCAATAAGCCATTTTCTCTCCCCAGTGTCATGTGACTTGTTAATGTTACAAGGTCTCAGGTGTGAATGGGGAGCAGGTATGTTAAATTTGGTGTTATCGCTCTCACACTCTCTCATACTGGTCACTGGAAGTTCAACATGGCACCTGATGACAAAGAACTCTCTGAGGATCTGAAAAAAAAAATTGTTACTCTACATAAAGATGGCCTAGGCTATAAGAAGATTGCCAACAGCCTGAAACTGAGCTGCAGCACGGTGGCCAAGACCATACAGTGGTTTAACAGGACAGGTTCCATTCAGAACAGTCTGGGGCAAGCACGTGACACACACACATGCAGGCTATTAAATGTGATACTTATACTTTATTGCAGAAAAACAATATGTTCAAAAGACACTTTATTGTGTGATGTGTGTGTGCTTCGCCCCAAAGTGCCAATTGCTGTCTTGTGCAAACAGACTGATTGGGCCACAGACTTCATTCAGGTTTTGGCCAGTTTTGACTTCAGTGCACTGAGCACAAGATAGTGAATGCGCCTGGCTACGCCTTCGTTTTGTCTTCCATGGCTGCACAAAAATGGCACCTGTGCTCGTGTAAAATAGCAAAGCCACCTGTGCCATCGCTTTGTGCCAGGTGCAAGATAGGGCCCTTAAACTTATATGTAGATCAATGAGAAAACTCAAAAGCCCTAGAGTTTTTAAATCCCATTGTCTCTTTTGATTTTATTCAACATGTCAAGACACCAACACACGGACATGGCCACACTCTTGACTTAGTCTTATCAAAGGGTATTGGCATTGAACATTTTTGCGTTCTGTTTGAAGCCCCCATTTCTGTTATGAACCACACATTTCCTAGATAAGGGTCTAGAGAAGGTAGTGTTATAGCAATAAACACCATTCTAAGAAGGACCTTCCATCCTGGTGATATGACATTAGTGTTGTCTTTTCCTGATTTTAAAGGCTGTATTAAAGTAAAATAATGTAATTTTCATAACTGATCACCCAGATATCACTATAAGATCAGCACATGATTTGAGGTTTCAGAATCTATGTGAAATTATTTTATAGAAAATATGTGTATAGACATATACAGTATATTCAGTTTTGTAGAATAGCCTAAAAATGAGGAGATATTCTTTATAAGGCATATCACCTTGCCCTAATGCACAGGACAAGCTACAAATCACAAGCCAGTAAATGTCCAATTAGATCTACTTAAATATAGTTTAATATAGTTTGTACTAAGTACAGTGTATATCTTAATTTTATCTCCATGCAATGTTTCCTAATGCAGTTAGCATACTGAGGTAGCTAACAGATACTGAGCAGCAACAATTAATTCACAAGGGTATCAAATGTTAGATGTTCAAAGTGCAAAGTCACAGTTCTTCAATCCGCTCTTGTTGTTCAATGTTAAAATTAAACTAATAATGTTGTAGGAATCACTACCTTGGTTAAATTCCAGAGGAAGGGAAAAAAAGACTGTGACAAGAGAAAAATTGCCAAAGATTGTGTGACAAAGAAAGATTGCCACTCCTAGCATTTTCTGTGCATAGAGGTAGAGTGTAGCAAGAACTATGAGCCTAATTTGCAGGGACAGTAAAATAATAACAAACTTACAACTTAATTTTGAGACATTTAATGTATTTTCTTTCACATGCTAAGGTTGTTGTCTTATTAAATATGTATATTAGTTTTTGGTAGATGTTCTGTGAAAGCATTTATTCTCTTGTTCTTGATATGATGAAATCCAAAGGTTGACTGGGTCATACTTAGTTTTACAGTCCAATAATAAGACCTACCAAGATGTACTTCAAAGCATTAAATTAGACAAAAACTATGTAAGATTTCTGTCTTCACCATAACTTACACCCGGCGCAAAGCTGTTGCGCTGGTGGTGCAGGTGGTTTCGCTACTCACAGTGGCACAAGTGCCATTTTTGCCACGTCTGCAAGATATCAAATGCACTAGTGCCTGGTCTGTGTGGCCCTGAGATCTAAACATGAAGGCAAAACGAATGAAGGTCTAAACATGAAGGCAAAATGAAGGTGTTGCCCCACATGTTTGCTATCTTGTGTTTGGCGCATTGGAGTAAAACTCGGTAAAACCTGGGGCTTAGACCACACAAAACCAGCCAGACCTAGAAAGAAAAAGGTAGTGTGCTTCTGTCAGAGCTGGTTGGATACACCCATGCGCAATTTTGCGCACTTCAAACTTCAGAAACACTTACTGATTCCATTTCTTACACTCAGAGTAGTGTTATTGGAGGAGAGGGAGGAGAAGCATGGACAGCTGCATAAACTGCAGCTTTGCGGCCAGACTGAATCAGTTTGCCTCTCTTCTCGACTGCACCATCTCTCTGCCTGACTTCTCACTCCTCTCCCCTCAGCCAGTGGAACTGCATAATGATGATGATAATGAATATGAATTATAAAATACAACACATTTTCAAGGTGCTTCACTATTTATACATGAAACTGCTTTGAGGATGTTCTGCCCTCTCCATATATTGCACGCTCTTGGCTCTCACTCCTTGAACCAGGGGATCTGTCTTCTTGCTTTACAAATCTTTTCTCTTTGTTTCCTCCTGGTAAATTTGCCATCATTCTGCCACAGATTACACTCCTGGTGCACTTGCTTCTTAAAGATGATGAAAGCTAACTTTCTAATTGGTTTATTGTATGTTCGGGCACTTGGGCACACCTGATAGGTGTATCCTGCTTTGTGCTGATGGTGCAAGGGGCAGGGCAAGATGGCAAAGGTGATTTTGGATACACCTTAAATAAATTAAACCCATTACGCCTTGCGCTTTCCACTTGCACTTTAGATCAGCGTAAGATATGGCCCTAAGTCATTCATAGCATTACTTACACAGTTAATTCTTTATTTGTTTTTTGGCCTTGAAGTCCTAGTGAATGTGAAATCATAAATGAACATACAAAAACAGCATTAATCATGTAATACTCATTTTTTAGAGAGATTTTTATTTTCTTTAAGTTTCATCTGGCAATGATCAGTGTTGAATGCAAATCACAAATGGAATCAGAACTTACTTTAAGTGCAAATTTTGTGATTTTGACGTGCCTCGACCCATGATTGCTTTCTTTGTGTTCCTCTCTGGTCTCAGCAGGATTATGTAACATTTGGGTCCAAACAGTGCCACCAAGAGGCCAAAACTGGAGGCCAGGATGGCAAAGACCTCCACTGCATCTGCATATTTGCCTGGTGAGTTGACATAAGCAGGGACAAAGGCCACCCACACAGCACAGAAGATCAGCATGCTGAAAGTGATGAGTTTGGCTTCATTGAAGTTGTCTGGAAGATTCCTTGCCAAGAATGCTAAGAGGAAGCTAAGTATAGCCAGTAATCCAATGTAACCAAGTAACACTGCAAAACCAACTGTGGACCCAACTACACACTCATAAACTATTTTGTCATTGTGGTATTGAGTATTTTTATGAGGCTCTGGTGAAGCAGAGACAATCCAAGCAGTGCAGATTGCGGCCTGAATGCAAGTAAGTGCTAAAACTGTTCCTCTCTGCTGCATAGCACCAAACCACTTCAGACTGGCTCCACCTCCTGGCTTGGAGGCCTTGAACAC
Organism: Lutjanus erythropterus; assembly: GCA_020091685.1. NCBI lineage: Eukaryota > Metazoa > Chordata > Actinopteri > Lutjaniformes > Lutjanidae > Lutjanus > Lutjanus erythropterus. The sequence continues at coordinate 27,664,891 of CM034594.1, read as the reverse complement.
AGCCAGGACCACCATGGTTTTCACCAGAATACATGAGACAGAAAGTACAAAGCTGATCCCAAATGCTGCATGTCTCAGCTGGCATGTCCACAGTCTGGGACGGCCAATAAACAGCAGTGAACACAAGAAACATAACTTTAGTGACACCAAAAGCAGGAAACTTAATTCTGAATTGTTGGCACGGACCATGGGTGTACGGCGATGATAGGTGAAGATGCCCAGAACAACAGCACAGATAAAAGTGCCCAGTAATGAGGTGGATGTCAAACAGATACCCAAAGGCTCATGGTAGGAGAGGAACTCTGTTTTCTTAGGAATACATTGATCACGCTGGGGGCTGGACCAGAAGTCCTCTGGACAACTGATGCACTCCATGGAATCTGACAAAAAGGTGGAGATAGTGGAGTACTTGATGTAAATAAGATCCATGACATAAAATAAAGATACTGAAAAATGAACACCCACCAGTCTCATTGCTGATCTTTCCCTCAGAACAAGGGATGCAGTCAAAACAGCACACAGGTTCCCCTTTCTTTCTGGCCATGCGGGTACCTGGAGGACAGCTCTCACTGCACACTGACCCGGGTGGCTATAGGGAGAAAAATGAATTTCTTACTCTATACTTTGCTCTGATCCACAGTGCATAATGAGAGAGGTGTCTGAAAAAGTATGTATAACCTTGTTTAATTCAAAGTTCCAGAAGATTTTGTCTTCATCAATTTTGAGTTCTTCTCCTTTGAAGGCCGACCTCTTAACCTCACCCACATTCTGAAGTTTAGTTCTTCCATCAGTTAGTGGCAGCCAGTTCATGATATCATATATTGGTAAGGCATCACCATTCTCATCAAATGACACTTGATCACCAAATTGTGTGGTGAAATTGACCTCTTGCAAATAATGTAAAAGCTACAAAAAACAAAAAGAAAAGAGAAAAAAAAGAAAAAAAAACATAAGGAGTGTGACAGATTAATCTAAACAGGTTGATTATTTAACTGACATGCAACAGAATCATGACATTTTTAACACTGTCTAATTGGTTTTATAGAATTAGTTAGTCATCATTTTTACAAAACATAATGGAAATGTGTTTTATGCTGTTACTAGTATTTAATATTTTGAAGGAAGATAATAAAACTAATAGCCAGCACCCAATGTCATTACAAAGTATCAAAGTATCTTACAAAATTGTTCCCAATATTCTATACCCACAAAAAGCTCCATACAGTAAATACCTCAAGGCGAAGCAGCTGTTTTCAAAACATAAACAGGTGGAGTGTAAACTAATATCACACCTGCCATGGCTCCAGTCTTTGGAAAGTGCCACAGCTGTGTCCACTGAAAGGTCCTCTCCCTGGCTCACACTGCAGCAGGTCATCAAGGGCATACGCCAGAGCATACACAGCCTTGTACACATTATACTCTGGCCTGAGGTTTGAAAGATCTAAAAACTCAGTCTCCACATTTTCAATATCTTCCTGTCCAGTGCATAAAGCTCCCCCAGGTTCCACCCAACCTGCTGGATCAAATTTACACCGAAATGTGTATTCCCAAAACTGTCTCACCTGAAATACAGTAAAAAAAAAAAAAAAAAAGTTAGCATTAACAGAAATGAAAAATATTTTTGCAGTTTGAGATCAAATTGTTGTTAAACTCTTACCATGCTATTTCCATAGTCATTGCCATTTTGGTCAGGACGTATTTCTAAAAGAAATTCCCTGAGCCCAGGAATTTCTCCTCGGCGGATGGCGATGCCCAATGTGCCGCTCAGATACGGCATGAGGCGGGGTGTCTGGAGCACGGTAGCTGTTGTCAAGGCTTCACTTGCTATCCACTGCCGGCCAGTCACATTCTGCCTCATGACCTGTGTATAGCATTTTATAAATATACAGTCATTTTACACCTCTGTTGAAAAAATACATTGTACCTGCAGCTGCAGTTTTTTGTCACAGAAGCACAGAAAAAGTGTTTATTAAGTAGGTGCTCAGTTTAGCATAGGAACTGCTAATGTATCATTAAGTAAAAAAAAGTAAAGTGAGATAAGTAAACTGTCTTTTCATGCATAGTACGTGGTTTGGACTTTCTCCAAAATACATAACTGAAGCTTACAACAAGCTTCTGTCTGTTGTAAGCTTACCTTTAAAACTGAATCAATTTAATCACTTTATTTTCATAATCTAATTATTCCTTTCATTTCTTATACAGTGGTCCTTTCAGTCATTCACACTGATGGAAAGTCATATTTTTTTGTTATATACACAGGTAAGACTATCAAACAAACTGAACAATTTGACCTCTGGAACTACAATTCTGTTTGTGAATAAGAAAGACAATGTAGACAAACAAATAAAAAGAGCAAATTACATAATCTATCATGTTTCATAAAATCATGGATTTCTCAATTATATGACATTTTGAATCCAACCTCTTCCATTAGTTGAAGCATGTGGATTTCATGTGCAAACACCATGACCACACGAGCTGTTGATGTCTTTATCAAATGTACAATCCTCCTGAGTTCACCTGGGTCACTGTCCCAGGGTAAAACCTCTAAGTAGGCCAGACAACCTCCACCAAACTGAACCAGGTCTGACTGGAATGACTGGGCAACATGGAGTCCATAATCATCATCACTGACCAGCAGGCCTACCCAAGTCCAGCCAAAGTGTTTTAAAATCTGTATCATAGCACGCACCTAAGTGAACATGTAAGCGTTACAGAATTAGTACACAGACTGTTCTCTTAAAGTGATACATACAACTTATTTCAATAAGTGTAACTTCTAAAGATTGTGTTATTTATATAAGTTTTACAATGGGGTCACACTTAATTAATCCCTCTTAATAGCAGACAGAGTTTCACCTGAAATGCATCACTTGGGATCGTTCTAAAGAAGGATGGAAACCGCTGTCGATCACTCAGGCAGGAACATGTAGCAAAATAACTGACCTATGAAGAAATATACATGCACACCATTTACTAATTTCATGCAAGACCCAGTCAAAAGTTTCAGATTTCACAATTTATCACTTTTAAGTATGAAGATTCAAATATAGTACATTAATATACAACAATACAAACAAAAAACAGGAAACATACCATGGGAATTTTGTATAAACCTAGAACATTGGAGGCAGCAATAGAAAATGTTGAATAGTGGTCACCAACAATTCCCAGGACTGGAGGGGTCCCTAAACAGTTCTCCTGAAGCATAAACTGCTCTTCTCGGCCACTTGCCAGTGATAAGGCACCACTGAATCCAACAACAAGTGCACCACAGTTATCATAAAGACTGTATCCCAGAGTCACATTAGGTAGCAGATTAGAGTTCTTGTTGATCTCATCGATAGCAAAGGCCATGCTCATAGCATGCCTGAACCCTAGAATATCAAAGCTAACACAGAAAATGTCACTTTTAACAACTGAAAAGTAAAATGGCATTGTGAAAACTGGGTAAATATACATATGTAAATAAGAAATTACACAGTTGCAATGTTATTTTAAACTGTCATGAAAAGTTATATTGCACGTGTTCCATAACCATTTAATGACATTTTCTTCCCTGTCATGAATATTCATCGCAGACAGCATTTTCTGCACACAGCCATGCTTTTTGCTCTGTGTGTTAAACTTACCCGTTGCAGATGGGCTGTGGTGGCTCTGAGGTAAATGTTCGCTCAGGGAAGACAGAGGTGTAGTGGACCTCAAACAGCCCACCGAGAACCACATCACCAGGCTTGTGCATTTCATTAAGGTGAAATTTTCTCCGTAATTTACAAGATGAAGGGAAAGAGAAAGAGGCAGAGCATAAAGAGGAGAAAAAGAAAAAGAACGAGATAAGGTACACACACAAGAGGAAATATGAGGCAAGAAAATCTCCCATAACTGCGCTCCTCCCTTTGCAACTGTTTCTCTTCTTCATACAAGGTTACTTAATTTTATATGGAGGGCTAGGTCATCCCTACTGCAAGCTTTCCGTCACTGTTTTCACCTCCCCTGTAAGGACAGGGGCACTGGGACTCCCAGAGCCCCTCCCAGACTGGGAGCATATCATATAAAATAATAATATAAAATGCTATGCCATATCAGCAAGTTTTTGGCAATTCTAAGCCACGGAACATATATTTTCTTTTTCTATTTAAAAAATTAATCTTGTTCATTATTTAGATAAATTTGGGAAATGACTGTGGATTACAATCAGCTACATAACATTGATTAGGAGCCTATTGGTTTAGTCCTATTTTGTCAGACCTTTCCTTTCTCCCTCTTTTATAAAATCTCTTGGGATAATACATCTCATTCCTGTCATTATATGTACTATATGTACTGTTTATATACCACAATAGTTTGACTGTGCCTTTTTAGAATGTTTAAGGTGTTGATCATACAGTACTTAACCGTGCCCTAGCTAAGAATAGTATTCTTCTGACACCAAAGTAATTTTTGTAAATATGACACTATATTATCATGAGCATGTAACAAAACTACTTCACTAACACGTATACTATGCAGGATTCAAACAGTTCAAAGATGGCCCCCTCTTCCCTGGCTTAACCCAGCGGTCGCCACGTGAGCTAGAAACTGATTGAAGAGAGGAAGCAGTGTTGGCAAGAACAAAGTGAATGAGAGAAGTAAAATGTTATTTTCTGATTAGTTCACTGAGATTATTGTATGTGTGTGTGGCTCAGCACTGCCCTTGATCAAACAAGCACTACAGACCCGCAGCTCTTTATACATCCAATGATACATGTGTGCTACTATTGGCTGGGGGCTATACAAACTGCCAAAACACAGCAAAGCAATAAGAAAATAGATTTTACTCTTACTTCAGGGAAAGGATCTTATTCAAAACTGAAGCAGTCCTTTGTGAGGAACCTGGCAGCAACAGATACACAGAGTGGATTAATTTCATCTTCGAATTTCAGCCAGCTGGAAAATAAGGCAAAAATCTCAGTCTACGATCTTGCAAAAAGGAGATTAATGTGATTCACATGATTCATGTTTCACATAACATTTCTTTGTTTCTTTTGAATTGATTCTTTACAGAAAAGTTTACTTGCTGAAGCTGAAAATCAAGTTACTTGTTTGTAATATACTGACCACTTCAAGGACAGATCACAACTGAATGAATGCAGATTATACACTGGTTTAGACCAATGGTTCCCAACCTGGGGTCAGGGCCCCCCTTAGGGAGGCGCCAGAAATCACAGGGGGTGTCCAAGACTTTGTCTGCTCTGAGCTCCTAAAAATCAAATTTGCACGTTAACTAAAATCACAATTTCAGGATTTGTACACCGTTTCCAAAGTCAGATTCAAGCACTTTTTAAGAATTTTTAAGGTGCATCTTCACGCTTTTCCAGCACCTCATAGCTGTGGGTAATGACATGCAAAACGATTATTTCACCTCTTCATCACATTAAATCAGATGTTATTGTGCTATTTTCGACCAAAATTATGTTTTGTGATAGACTATTACAGATGAGTAACAAAGTAAAGGAAAACAAAGTTTCATGTTTCAAAATGTGTCAACTGCCTGTAAGTAGATTTGGCTTCCTATTAGGGCTGCAAATTGTGTGCATTTTCCATAAAAGATTAATTAAGAAGATAGAAAACGTTTTTTTTTTCCTATTTTTTTTATTTTAAGTTGAATTTTCCTTATCTGATGGATGGCTTCGCCAAACAAAATGATGTCAAATGAGGCACAATTGATGCCATTTCAAGATTCATAGTACATTAATACATGTTTAATTGTTATTTTTTTATTTGACAGTTAATCAATTAATGATTAATCATTAACTTCCTGTACAATCTGGCTCAGCAAATATTTGACTTATTTTATTTCTTTGTGTAAAATCTAATTCAGTCATGAAGCAATTTATCATGAAAAAAAATATGATTAAAATTTCAAGCACTTTGTCCAAAATCCAAGCATTTTTCAAACCTTGAAAACACTACATTAAGATTAATGTGTTAAAAAGATTTCAAGCACTTTTTACAACCTTGCAATTTATACAAGAGTCTGTATACAAAATTATTTAAAAAGATCAGTTAAAAATACTAGGTTACTTTGTAGGCTACTTAGTAGGCAACAACACTGTGACCTCTCAGCTCTATCAGAAAAAAATATTAAGCTGATACAAGAACAGAAACATTTACAAAAGGTAAAACTTATAAGAATGAAACAATTTAATTTATGTTTATTTTGGACAGTAAAGCTTTGGAATGAATAACTTATTCTTTTATTGTGTGTGCATGTGTTTTCAGTCTGAGGAGGCTCAACTTTCCTTAGATACAAGTAGGGGGCCCTCCAAGGAATAACGGTGGAGAATTGATCATTTTATCACCAATGTGGCTTTTATGGCCTGGTAGTTTCTCGACCCATGATTGCTTTCTTTGTGTTTCTCTCCGGTCTCAGCAGGATTATATAGCATTTGGGTCCAAACAGTGCCACCAACAGTCCAAAACTGGAGGCCAGGATGGCAAAGACCTCCACTGCATCTGCATATTTACCTGGTGAGTTGACATAAGCAGGGACAAAGGCCACCCACACAGCACAGAAGATCAGCATGCTGAAAGTGATGAGTTTGGCCTCATTGAAGTTGTCTGGAAGATTTCTTGCCAGAAATGCTAGCAGGAAGCTAAGGATAGCCAGTAAGCCAATGTAACCCAGTAACACTGAAAAACCAACTGTGGACCCAACTGCACACTCATAAACTATTTTGTCATTGTGGTATTGAGTGTTTTTATGAGGAGCTGGTGAGGCAGATACAATCCATGCCATGCAGATTGCTGCCTGAACAGAAGTGAGAACCAGAACTGTTCCTCTCTGCTGCATAGCACCAAACCACTTGAGACTGTCTCCACCTCCTGGCTTGGAGGCCTTGAACACAGCCAGAACCACCATGGTTTTCACCAGGATGCATGAGACACAAAGCACAAAGCTGATCCCAAATGCTGCATGTCTCAGCTGACATGTCCACAGTCTGGGGCGGCCAATAAACAGCAGTGAACACAGGAAACATAGTTTAAGTGACACCAAGAGCAGGAAACTAAGTTCTGAATTGTTGGCGCGCACCATGGGTGTACGGCGATGATAGATGAAGACACCCAGGACAACAGCACAGATACATGTGCCCAGCAATGAGGTGGTTGTCAAACAGATACCCAGTGGCTCATGGTAGGAGAGGAACTCTGTTTTCTTAGGAACACAGTGGTCACGCTGGGGGCTGGGCCAGAAGTCCTCTGGACAACTGATGCACTCCATGGAGTCTGACAAATACCAAAAGATGATGAGAGAATCCTTGCTGTATTCAGTATAATATATAATAGCCTTAAAGTAAGAACATATGAAACGTGAACACCCACCAGTCTTATTACTTATCATTCCTTCAGAACAAGGGATGCAGTCAAAACAGCACACAGGTTCCCCTTTCTTTCTGGCCATGCGGGTACCTGGAGGACAGCTCTCACTGCACACTGACTGGGGTGGCTGTAGGGCAAAAATAAATATCTCATTCTATATTATTATCCACTGCTAAGCTTTACTGTCCAAAAAGGAGAGTTTTTTTTAAAAGGCAGTAATAACCTTGTTTGATTCAAAGTTCCAGAAGATTTTGTCTTCATCAATTATGAGTTCTTCACTCTTAACCTCACCAACATTCTGAACTTTAGTTTTTCCATCAGGTAGCTGCAGCCAGGTCATGATATCATATATTGGTAAGGCATCGCCATTGTCATCAAATGACACTTGATCACCAAATGGTATTGTGAAGTTGACCTTTTGTAAATAAGTTACAAGCTGCAAATAGGTGATATGTATTATAATAAGGAGAATAAGAGTGTGAAAGCCCAAAGAAAAGTGTTACACAATTTATAACAAAATCATCAACATTTTATACCTTTTTATAGTTTTATCTATGCCATACACTGACTCTCTGTCCCTCCCTCTGGTCACATTCATAGTTACTCAAACCATTGCCATTATCTTCCTGGCCACCCTAAGACATTTCCTCTTTTCCACATCAGGGCGCTGCAGTGGTCCCCCGTTCTTAAAGCTGTAGTAGTTACCAGTTCCTGAGCTGCTGCAGCAGTCCCCTGTTCTGGAGCTGCAGCTTCATTGTGCTTCTGACTCTGAACAGCAGCATTCAGAAGTTGGCTGCAGCAGCCTCGTGCTTGTCTACCAGTTGCTGTGCTCCTGTCCTGCACTCCAACCACCAATAATTAGTCCTGAACTCCATACAACAGATTTTGATCCAGCAGCCTGCCCCAACCTGCACATGAATCCTTTTTGGTGCCAACTGCCTTTCTTGACCTCAGGCCACCTACCCAAGGTCTCCAGCCCAGTCTTTGGCCTGCCCCAGGTCATCTGTCTGAGGTCTCTTGCTCTGCACCTGTCCAGCCCCAAGACTGTCCACCTGAGGATACCCTTGTCCAGCCCTCACACCCACCACCTGAGATTCCCAGATCCATTTTTCAGTTCCCAGACCTACCACCCTACTTGTTACCAGTTACCTGTTTAGTCTGTCTGGTCTTGAGCTACTCTGTTAATTGCCTGTCCTGATCCTGCCTGATCTGAGCCAGCTGTCTGCAACAGGCTACTTGCCTGGCAGTTTTCGTGGGATCCAGTAGAGGCCACATAAAAAGGCAGGGTCGCCACGGCTTGCAACACCATTGGCTGTCTCAGCTGTCCAGTACTGCAGAGGTTAAGCTACTTAGTGCCACAGAGGCAATACCAGCTCCTGATCCCCAGTCAGTCTCTAGCAGTCACCAGTTCCCAATTTGCAGCACTCTTCAGTTCCTGAGCTACAGCAGTCCCCTGTCTCTGAGCTGCAGCAGTGCTGTGTTCCTACTGAGCTGTAGTGGCCCCTTGTTCCTGCTGAGCTGCAGCAATGAACTGGTCCTGCATTCCATCCGCCAGCCACCAGTTGTGAACTCCAGTGTCTTGCTCTGCCCCTGTCCAGCCCCCAGGCTGTCCACATGAGTTCCCCCATTTTGCCCCTTTCCAGTCCCTGCTGACTGCCTGAGATCCTCAGCTCTATTAAGTTACCAGGCCAATTGCCCCTGACCAGCATAATGAGACTTCTGGTATCTGTTTCTTGAGGTGGGAGGGTTCTGTCACACTCCCTCTCCCTCCTCCAGCCATTTTCCCACTGCTATTCTCTTCCTGGCCACCAGATGTCCTTGAACTTTCCCTCCTTTCCCCACAACTGACTGTTCCACTCATTTGTTTCCACTTATGTCTTCAGCTGTACAGTTACTGGAATGTCTCTGCCCACTTTCTAACCAGTCCTCCCTTCCCTCATATATATTACAGATGCACCAATTTCAATTTTCTTGGCCGATTTTTTGGAAGGGTCTGACCTACTGATTCCAATTTTGGCCAATTCCAATTTTCAGTCTTTCTAAGAACTGTAATTGAGAGCATTCACAAACATTTTTGAAACTTTTCTTGTAAAAACTAAATAATAAGACACTGACTATTAAATATTCATTAAATACTATTTAAATTTTCTCCAAAGTCCTCCAGTTTACAGCCAGGCCTTATTATATTTTTATATTAAGATTATGAATCAGGTGAACGTGATCTCGCCAGACATGATTTCACATGATCTCCTGTGGAAGCAGATGTAAACAAACTGGAGACTGATGCAGTGCAACAGTTTGCTGCAGTAAAACTTTGCAGTGAGAAAAACAGACGCAGAAGTTAAACGAGTCTGGATGAGAAAATGTTTGAGGAGACACATCAACACAGGTTGTTTATTCTTCAGCCAGAGCAGGAGGTGAGATTTTAACTGTCCCTCTGTGAACAGTAGTCTGCTGCTGGCTAACATCAGCCTGAAGAGCTAGAGAGTTTACGGCTGTTCTGAGACATTGTCAGCTGTTCTGTCTCCTTGTAGACTGCCTGTCTTCTCCTTATTCTGTTCTTGGAATCTGTCGCTGACACCAGCTTCAAGCAAGCATGTGTCTGAGTGTGTAGCTGTTATCAGTGCTGTGGTGATATCACGGTCAGTTTGTCTGCTGCGCGCATGACGTGACCATTGTGCAGAAGACGTGTGTGACAATGACTGGCACAGAATCGGATTTGTGACGCTGACCGGCCGGTCACCGGTCAGGGCCTGTCACGTGAACACCGGCCCAACTCCAAGCATTGCCTATTAATTGGTGCAAGTCTCTCTCTACATACATATATATATATATATATACATGTATATGCAGTGAAGACCTCAGGGTGTAGCAGCAGTTTTTAAAACATTAACAAGTTGAGTGTAAATATCACACCTGACAGCTGTAGTGTTTGCAAAGCAGCACAGCTGTGCCCACTGAAAGGCCCTCTCTCAGCATATCAGTATCATTTTTATGAAATGTGCCCTTTTTCAATACTCTATTCACAAAACTAAAATCAGTAAGTCCCTTGGGTAAAGCAAGTGTTTTAAAACATAAACATATGATGTGTAAATTGATATCATACCTGCCATGGCTGCAGTGTTTGCAAAGTGGCACAGCTGTGCCCACTGAAAGGCCCCCTCCCTGGCTCACACTGCAGCATGTCATTAAGTGCATGTGCCAGAGCATACACAGCTTTGTAAATATTGTACTCAGGCCTGAGGTTTGAAAGATCCAAAAACTCATTCTTCACATTTTCAATATCTTCCTGTCCAGTGCATTGGGCTCCCTCAGCTTCCGCCCCACCTGCTTGGTCAAATCTACATTGAAATGTAGATTCCCAAAACTTCTTCACCTGAAATACAGTATATTTTACACTCAGTATAAACATAAATTACAATATCTTATTTAATATTTAAATGTATTACTTATTTTAGATTAAACTGTAAAATTAAACTATTACCATGTTATTTCCATAGTTGCCATTGTCATTTTGGTCAGGGCGAATTTTTAAGAGGAATTCCCTGAGGCCTGGTATTTCCCCTCGATGGATGGCGATGCCCAGTGTACCACTCAGGTATGGCATGAGGCGGGGTGTCTGAAGTACAGCAGCTGCTGTCCAAGCTTCACTTGCTATCCATTGATGGCCTGTCACATTTTGCTTCACCACCTGAGTGCATAATTAAAAAATATTTGAAAGACAGAAAAGTCAGTTAGCAAAAATAAATGTGGGTGTGAAGAGCTTTGAGCAGTTGATAAACTAAAAAAGCACTCTATAAAAAGCAGTCTATTCACAATTTACAAACACGTCCAATTTAGCATGGGGCTTGGCAGCTGCTATAAGGTACAGTAAATAATCACTATTTTTTCATGTATCATTTTATTATTATGTTTGTTATTTTTTTTGATTGAAAATGTCAGTAAAATGTTAAAATAAAGCATTATGTTAAAATCTAGCCTCTTCCATTTATTCAGGCGAATCTAATGTGCAAAGATGACCACATAAGCTGTAAATGTCTTCCAAATGTAAAACTGATAAAAACAGCTCCTGTAAAAAATAAAAGGGGCTGAATTAATCAATTAAATCTACTTGTTGTGTGAAAATGTTATAACCGTGTTACTTAAATCTCTCAGTCTGATAAATAAAACAATAAGTTGTGTAGATCTATTTAAGCTCTAACCAACCTCTTCCATGAGGTTAATCATGTAACCCTCATGAGCAAATGCCATGACCACACGAGCTGAGGATTTCTTCATTATATCCACAATCCTCCTTAGTTCATTTGGGTCACTGTCCCAGGGTAAAACCTCTAAGTAGGCCAGACAACCTCCACCAGACTGACCCAGGTCAGACTGGAACGATCGGGCAACATGGAGTCCATAGTCATCATCACTGACCAGCAGACCTACCCAAGTCCAGCCAAATCGTTTTAAAATCTGAATCATAGCACGTACCTGTGTGGGTATATTAGTGGCAAAGGATTAGAGCAAGACAAGTCTATTCTCTTAAAGTGACTTCAGTTTTTGCAACGTATATAAATCACTATTTATGTGCACGTTTCACAATCAAATTGAATTTGTGTCATGAAGGACAATTTCTACACGCTTGCTGTACTGCCTGAACCAGACATAGTTTTCAGTTCTCAACTTAGTAGTAGTGATTCACCTGGAAAGCATCACTTGGGATTGTTCTAAAGAAGGATGGAAACTGTTGTCGATCACTCAGGCAGGAACATGTGGCAAAATAACTGACCTATAAAGAGACATGCAGTATAAATGCAGTCAAAACATTTTCATATATATTTCATATGTAATCATATGCAGTATATGAATATACAGAAATACAAACGGTAGAAGACAGGAAACTTACAATTGGCATTTTGTATAAACCTAGCACACTGGAGATGGCAATAGAGGATGTAGAGAAGGAATCACCCACAATTCCCAGGACTGGAGGGGTTCCTAAACAGTTGTCCTGAAGCAGAAACTGCTCCTCTTGGCCACTTGCCAAAGATAATGCACCACTGAACCCAATAACAAGTGCACCACAATTATCATAAAGACTGTATCCCAGAGTCACATTAGGTAGCAGATTAGAGTTATTGTTGATCTCATCGATAGCAAAGGCCATCGTCATGGCATGCCTGAACCCTAGAGTGTCAAAGCTAACACACAGAAAATCTCTATCAATCACCAAAAAGTAAATATGGCACTGTGACAACTGGGTAAATATACAAAAAACTAAACCTGTTCATAACAGATGACAAAACAGCAATAATATACTTCAAACAGATGTATTTTGATATTTCAAAAGCATCACTCTCATGAAAATAAAATATATATCATAAAAATATTACTCATGTTTCATAAGCATTTTAACACTCTGACATTTTCTTCTTTACAATGATGCTCTGAGCAGACAACATAATTTGCACAGTGCCATGCTGTCTTCTCTAGGTGTGTGAAACTTACCCTTTGCAGCTGGCCTGCGGTGGCTCCGAGGTATATGTTCGCTCAGGGAAGACAGAGCTGTAGTGGACCTCAAACAGTCCACCTAGAATCACATCACCCGGCTTGTGCATTTCATTGAGATGAAAATTACTACGTAATTTACAAGATGAAGGAGTAGAGGAGGAAGAAGAATATGAAGTGGAGGAAAAAAACCCCAACAAAATAAGGTAGACACACAAGCAAAAATATGTGTCAAGAAGAGGTCCCATTACTGTCCTCCTCCCTCTGCCCTCCTCTGCTTCCCTTCTTCATACAAAGGTAGTTAATTTTATATACAGGGATATGTCATACCTATTGCATGTTTTCCATCATTGTTAAATGATTCACACCACCTATCAGGGCACAGACTATGGGGGCAGAACATAATACACTTAATTATGCTAATATAACATGCAGGATTTGCATAATGTAAAATGCTATGCTATATCAGCAAGTATTTCAGCAAATACAAGCAATGAACTATATTATATATTTCGTGAATCACTTAAATATTTATCTCTCTTGGTTTTCAATTGGAAAATTAAAACCCATCTTGTTCGTTATTTAAAGCAACTGCAGGGAGTCTTTAACTGCTTAGGAAACAGTCTCAGTTTATTACTGATACCTCTATATGACCTACGGTTAACAGTTAAAAGTTAACAGGATCATCCACAAGAAGATCAACCATTTCTGTATTGTTGTTCTTAATGGCTGCCATTGGGTTGTTACCCAGCATGTTACCCAGTTAAAAGTAGCAGGAGGAGATTTTTATTCCAATAATTTAATTGTTATATTTTGTGGTCTCTAAATTGGAAACATGACCTTTTGTCCACAGGAGCCTCAACAAAATATGAAAGTTAGCACTTCTGTCTCACAGCAACAAGGTTGTGTGTTTGAATCCCAGTTTGCCCAGCCTTTCCCTGTGCTTGCATGGGTTTCCTCCAGGTGCTCTGGTTTCTCACGCTATCAAAAACATGCATAGTAGGTCAATGCTTCAGTCAGTATCCCTCATCCAGTTGCTGGCTTGGATTTGGAGATGGTCTATGGACGCTGCATAATGGCTGCTGACTGCTCCTAAAGTCAGGATTTGCTAAAAAAAAAACGTATATTATATATAACTGTATTATTAAGTGACAACAAAGTTGACCTTCCTTAGTGCTTTACTCATCTTCTTCTTCAAAAATCAAAGGGGACGCATAATTGGTGTCCATAGGACTGAAAAGGTTAGATTGACTGTAACATCTCTTAACTCTATTCAGTTTCAAAAAATGATTTGCACTACCTGCAAAGCTAATTGAACAATCGCTTTTTAACAGTAAAACCATGTTTTATATATATGTGGAGACAAATCTGACAAAATATTTCTAAGATCCAGCTGCCAAATGGCCACATAACTGTGGATCACTCACAAATTAAAGAAGCATTCAGGGACTTCTACATCCAGCTTTACACCTTGGAATCTCAGGCTGAATATAATGCAATTTTTGACTTTCTAAATTGCCTCAATATCCCCAGACTCTCATTAGACTTAAAAAACAGATTAGGAGAGCCTATATCACAGGCAGAAATAGCCTCAGCCATTTCCTCAATGCAGTCAGGTAAATGTCCGGGCCTCGCCAGCTTCCCAAAAGAATTTTTAAAGAAATTTTCTCCACTGCTTTCCCCATTGCTATGTTCAGTTCTCTCTGAATCTTGCAGACAAGGTTCCCTTACTTCCTCATTTACAGAGGCCTGTATTCATCTCATTGCCAAAAAAAGTAAAGACCAACTTCGCCTCCTACAGGCCTATTTCCCTCCTAAACATGGATGCTAAAATTTTAGCCAAGGTCCTAGCCTATAGATTGGAGAATGCCCTTTCTGCCATCACATGTAAAGACCATTGATACCATGATATTATCTACTCTGCCTCTGATCAAAAGTGACATAGTCTATGATAGGGAACCTTTTTAAACAATTATACTTTTTACAATAAAAGCTGTTTAATTTAACTTTTGTATGTCTTTGCATCAGTTTTTACTTGACATAAACTTAAAATCCTGCAGTTAAGAAGTGGGATACATATTTATTATGAATGGGCCATTTGAGGGCAGGTCTCTACTAAATAACAGCAGACTACACAATGGTTGAGACTAGTTGATCATGTTACTGAAATTGTTGCTTTTATGAGTTGGTGGTTCCTCGACCCATGATTGCTTTCTTTGTGTTTCTCTCTGGTTTCAGCAGGATTATGTAACATTTGGGTCCAAACAGTGCCACCAAGAGGCCAAAACTGGAAGCCAGGATGGCAAAGACCTCCACTGCATCTGCATATTTGCCTGGTGAGTTGACATAAGCAGGGACAAAGGCCACCCACACAGCACAGAAGATCAGCATGCTGAAAGTGATGAATTTGGCCTCATTGAAGTTGTCTGGAAGATTTCTCGCCATAAATGCTAGCAGGAAGCTGAGGATAGCCAGTAAGCCAATGTAACCAAGTAACACTGCAAAACCAACTGTGGACCCAACTACACACTCATAAACTATTTTGTCATTGTAGTATTGAGTGTTTTTATGAGGAGCTGGTGAGGCAGATACAAGCCAGGCAATGCAGATTGCTGCCTGAACAGAAGTAAGAACAATAACTGTTCCTCTCTGCTGCAAAACACCAAACCACTTGAGAGTGGCTCCACCTCCTGGCTTGGAGGCCTTGAACACAGCCAGAACCACCATGGTTTTCACCAGGATACATGAAACAGAAAGCACAAAGCTGATCCCAAATGCTGCATGTCTCAGCTGGCATGTCCACAGTCTGGGACGACCAATAAACAGCAGTGAGCACAGGAAACATAGTTTAAGTGACACCAAGAGCAGGAAACTAAGTTCTGAGTTATTGGCACGAACCATGGGTGTGCTGCGATGATAGATGAAGATGCCTAGGACAACAGCACACATAAGTGTGCCTAGCAATGAGGCGGATGTCAAGCAGATACCCAGAGGCTCGTGGTAGGAAAGAAATTCTGTTTTCTTAGGAACACAGTGGTCACGCTGGGGGCTGGACCAGAAGTCCTCTGGACAACTGGTGCACTCCATGGAGTCTGACAAAAAAGAGAAGGTGGTGAGTTGAATTCGTATCCTTAAAAGAAAATAAAAACATTGAACATAAACACTTACCAGTTTCATTGCTGATCTTTCCCTCAGAACAAGGGATACAGTCAAAACAGCACACAGGTTCCCCTTTCTTTCTGGCCATGCGGGTACCTGGAGGACAGCTCTCACTGCACACTGACCGGGGTGGCTATAAGCAGAAAATAAATCTGTAACTATATTATTATAAACTGCCAAGATCTACAGTCCAAAAATGGGTATGCTTTGTGGAAACGCAGGAACAACCTTTTTTGATTCAAAGTTCCAGAAGATTTTGTCTTCATTAATTGTGAGTTCTTCTCCTTTTGATTCCAGCCTTTTAACCTCACCCACATTTTGCACTTCAGTTCTTCCATCAGGGAGCCAAAGCCAATTGACTACATCATATATTGGTAAGGCATCACCATTTTCATCAAATGACACTTGATCACCAAATGGTGTGGTGAAGTTGACTTTTTGCAAATAATGTAAAAGCTACAAAAGGAAGTGACATTTTAATTGAAGGTTATCCAACAGTTCAAGTACGAGTACTTATATTTGGGCTGTCAGCTCGTCACCCTGTGTCACAAAACCAGACAAAAACGTGTTTTATCCTGCTATTTGTAGTATTAAACACATATTTTTCAAAGAAAATAATGAAATTAATAGCTGGCACACCAATGTAATTTTTACAAAATCATAACATTCTCTACTCACCAAAAACATAAAAATTAATATCACACCTGCCATGGCTCCAGTCTTTGCACAGTGGCACAGCTGTGTCCACTGAAAGGCCCTCTCCCTGGTTCACACTGCAGCATGTCATCAAGGGCATATGCCAGAGCATACACAGCCTTGTAAATATTGTACTCAGGCCTGAGGTTAGAAAGGTCCATAAACTCAGTTTGCATATTTTCAATATCTTCGTGTCCTGTGCATACTCTTCCCCCAGATTCCACCCAACCTGCTGGATTAAATTTACACTGAAATGTGTATTCCCAAAACTGCCTCACCTGAAATATTGCATGAAAAAGTCAATATTGGCAGAAGGTTCAATATTATTTATTATTGTTATTTGTAATTGTAATTGTAATTGTAACATTCAACTACTACCATGTTATTTCTATCATTGTCATCATTTTGGTCAGGACGTATTTGTAAGAGGTATTCCCTGAGCCCTGGTATTTTGCCTCTGTGGATGGCGATGCCCAGTGTGCCACCCAGGTATGGCATGAGGCGGGGTATCTGGAGGACAGCAGCTCCTGTCCAAGCTTCACTTGCTATCCACTGCTGGCCTGTCACATTCTGCCTCACCACCTGTATACACACACACACACACACACACACACATATATATATATACACATAGAGAGAGAGAGAGATGAAGTTTACAAGTGGATTCTGTTTTGTAAGCTTACCATTGTAACCAAACCAATTTCACTGAATTTTTAGATTAATTTATTATCCCTTACCCTCTAGCTGCACACTGATGAAAACCCAAAAATGTATTCATATATTTCAAGAAGGGTTGTGTATCTCACTGACTGAGACGATTCGATACGTATCTCAATACATGTTCAACAATACAATATATTTTATAAATCTTTTAAGTGGCCAACGATTCAGTTCGATACGATTCAGCTCTGTCACAATACGATACAATTCAATACAAGACAATGCAATGTGTCAGTCTTTACATTTTGATTCAAGTAATGCTACATTTGTAGAGTGCTGTTAGTTGCCAAAAAATCCTGATAGTTTTACTAAATATAGTAACAGTAGAGACAGAGAGAAGGAGACATTACAGTGATGTTTATATCTTATTATGAGTCACATGTGTAAATGAGATGAGATAAATGAGAAACTTAAAAACTGTTTAAAATATCAGGATTTCTGCAGCAAGATGATGTGCTGCTCTGTTTTATATGAAGAGTGCTGTGGTTTTGATCAGTGTGGAGGAACAGTGATGCTCCATGTTACCTGTTCTCACAGTGACATGACGTCTCTGTGGGTCAGACTCGTGTCTCTGTTCTCTGCTGTCAGACATGTTTTGCATAAATGATCTGCAGCAGCGTTTCTCATCTTTCTTATAAAACAAACTTATTCTACTTTTGAGCGTTATGAAAGTTTGGTGGTGTGATGCGGTACAATGTCACTTCTGTTGCTGTTTTCAGTGCCGTCTGTTTTAAGCAAATGAAGAGGCGACACAGGAGAGGGAGGAGGGAGCGCTTGTTTTTGTGAGCGCGGCAGCAGGCGTCCAGCGAAAGCAGGCGGGAGAGAGAAGATGGAGGAAAGTTACACTGACAGCTCCCTGATCCCAAAATGAAACATGTGCACATCCTAATGAGGGCTGCATCGATTTGTTTCTGATTCGTGTTCAGCTTTTTACCGATGAAGGCTGTCTGAACCGATGCACTTGTATCTAACACATTCAAGTTCGATGCATCAGACGCATGAGTGAATCGTTACACCTCTAATTTCAAGCAATGTTTTCATCTAGCCAAATCTTTGACAGGTTGACGTGTTCCAGAGAATGTTTCTTGTGTACAGGTAAAGATATCAAACATGTTGAAGTGACAATGGTCAAACTGGAAATTAAATGTACTGTTGTAGATCATTTTGTTTGATTGAAAGAGATGATAATTGACAGGAATTTCACAAGTGAATTTAGCTTTGGAGAAATATGTAATTATAACAAAAGAAACAAAAACTGAATGCGTCACATTTCTTAAATATATTGTACTTAATTCCAACCTCTTCCATTAGATGAATCATGTGGAACTCGTGTGCAAACACCATGACCACACGAGCTGTGGATTTCTTCATCACATCCACAATCCTCCTTAGTTCGCTTGGGTCACTGTCCCAGGGTAAAACCTCTAAGTAGGCCAGACAACCACCTCCAGACTGAGTCAGGTCAGATTGAAAAGATCGGGCAACATGTAGTCCATAGTCATCATCACTGACCAGCAGGCCTACCCAAGTCCAGCCAAAGTGTTTCAGAATCTGAATCATAGCATGCACCTGTTGTAGTGGTTTTAAGAGATTATAGCAAAGAAAATATGTTTTAATGTATACATATACTCTGACGTTAACTTATTTTAACATTAAAATCAAATGCAGTATTCAAATACCTTTCACAAGCAATCACACATAATTACTCCCATTAAGTTAAAAAAAAAGGGGATTGTGTCATCAGGGACAATTTCTACAAGCTTGCTGTACTCCCTGAAACAGACGTAGTTTTCAGTTCTCAACTTAGTAGTAGTGATTCACCTGGAAAGCATCACTTGGGATTGTTCTAAAGAAGGAAGGAAACCGTTGTCGATTACTCAGGCAGGAACATGTGGAAAAATAGCTCACCTGTGCAGAAACATAAAATATCAAATGCACTATAGACAATTCAGACTCAGTGAAAATATTATCATACTTCAACAATGTATCACTTTTGAAGATGGATTTAAGTGGTATATAAATAGATCAATACCAAAAACTGAGGATAGGAAACTTACAATGGGCATTTTATATAAACCTAGCACAATGGAGGTTGCAATAGTAAATGTGGATGGGGAATCACCCACAATCCCCAGGACTGGAGGGGCACCTGTGCAGTCATCCTGAAGCAGAAACTGCTCCTCTTGACCACTTGCCAGTGATAAGGCACTACTGAATCCAACAACAAGTGCACCACAGTTATCAGAAAGACTGTATCCCAGAGTCACATTAGGTAGAAGATTTGAGTTCTTGTTGATCTCATCAATTGTAAAGGCCATGGTCATCGCATGTCTGAACCCTAGAGTGTCAAAGCTAACACACAAAAAATCATTAACGCTCTGTGAGAAATGGGTAGATATTATACAGTTGCAATAAAATACTTTTTACAGATGTATTTTGATATTTTAAAAGTATCACTAAAACTGATATACTGATCAGACAGCATATTTTGCACAGAGCCATGCTGTCAGCTTTATGTGTTAAACTTACCCTTTGCAGCTGGGCTGTGCTGGCTCTGAGGTATATGTCCGCTCAGGGAAGACAGAGCTGTAGTGGACCTCAAACAGCCCACCTAGAACCACATCGCCAGGCTTGTAAATTTCATTAAGATAAAACTTTCTCCGTAATTTACAAGATGAGAGAGCTGCAGAGCATAAAGGCATGAAAGGAAAAAAACACAAAGTAAGGTAAACACACAAAAGGAAATATGTGTCAAGAAAATTTCCCATAATTGTCCTCCTGCCTTTGCAACTGTTTATCTCCTTCATACAAGGTTACTTTATTATATATGCAGGAATATGTCATCCCTATCGCATGCTGTCTGTCATTGTTTAATCTTTCACGCAACCAATCATGGCACAGGCTACGGGGGCAGGACATAATACACTTACAGACTTGATTATGTCAATTAAACATTTAAATCATGATATAAGCTATAACTGTATTAAATGTTGTGGACATCACTTTGTTTTTTGTTGTTTTCATACTGGGGCATTGTTCATTATTAAAATATACTGTGTAAATGTCTGGATTGTAATTAAATTGTAGTAAACTGCATAGCACTGATTAGGAATGTGTTGTCTTAGTCTGTTTTTGTGAGGTGAAGTTTCTTTTTCATTTGTATTTTTGTACTTTCAGTATTACACATCCCATAATTTAATTTTCTACACAAAGCCCTGTTATATGTACCATATATTATTATTATACATATTTAGAATTGATTTTAAAATTATTTTATTGGTTTATAAAGCTCTTAATGGTTGTGCTCCTTCTTATTTATCTAGCTTGCTATCATATGAACCCAGCAGAGCCCTCAGGTCTTCTGGAAGTGGTCTTTAAACAGAACCAAAAGTTGGAACTAAAACACACGGAGAGGCATCTTTTTATTACTATGCCACCCATTTATGGACTAGCCTGCCTAAAGATATGAGGGCAACATGTAATATTAATACTTTTAAAAGCAAACTTAAGAAAAGCAAACTTTTGGGGTGGGGTGGGTTTCTTTATTTTCTTTATCTTTGATTGTAAAATACTTTGTGCTACATTTCCTTTTGTATGAAAAGTGCTACACAAATAAAGTTATTATCACTCATTCATTCATTTTCTGTAACCGCTTATTCCGTAAGGGTCGCGGGTAAAGTTATTGCCACTATGACAGGAACTGACGACCCTCTGACCACAGACCCCTAACAGCAGCCTCTGCAATGGAGGCTTTAAACATGGCCCACTCATATTCCATGTCCCCATCCTTCCCAGGGATGCACAAGAAATTATTTAGGAGGTGGAAGTTGTTCACAGTTCACCTGCACTACACACCTGATTTTACCTGGTCTGTCTGGCAGCCTCAGATCCAACTCACCACCAGGTGATGATCAGGTGACAGCTCTGCTCTTCACCTGAGTGTCCCAGACATATGGCTTGCTTAAAACAATCTTACTTTACTTATTGCTGAAAAACAAGTTTGTTTGTTGTATTGTGTAAAATACATAGCAGTGATCATGAAGTTGGAGTATTCTGCATAAAGGGCCATTGTAAAAGGGAGTCTAACTAGAACAAGCAATGATATTAAAGGATGTCAATCTGGGAACAGTCAAAAAATTTCATTATGTGCAATTTTTTTCTGTTTTTCTAAAATCCCAAAACTCTATATCCTGTTATCTTAAATATTATGTAATGTTATACTCTCCAGGTGTTGATGGAAGAGCAACCTGGATAAGTCATGCTTCTTGACTCATACAATGGTGTATAAATGTTTTCCTTGGACTTGGACTTAAACATGAGTATTTTCTAAAAGCACAAGCTGATCTGGATGCTTCCCACTACTTTGTCTCTTACTTTGGGTAAAGTAGTTATTTCTAAAATGAAATACTGTACTTGGTGGGGAACATGCATGAACAACTACAACCATCTCAAAGAAGCTGGTTTTATTTCATCTTGGAGTTTTAGTCAGGTGGAAACTGAGGCAAAATCACCCAAATCCTACTATATGTGCTGAGTCAAAATAACAATAATAAAGTAAGAATTGATGTCTTTATTTCTTCCACATTCCTCTGAATTTATTCTTTGCAATAAAAAATCATATCTATAGTTAAAAGCATGTTTACTTGTTCATAACATTTTGGTCATTTCAAGGGCAGATCACTACTTAATTAACGCAGAATACATATTAGTTCAGACTAGTTCATCATTTTACTGTAACTGCTGCTTTTATGACTTTGTGGTTTCTCGACCCATGATTGCTTTCTTTGTGTTCCTCTCTGGTCTCAGTAGGATAATGAAACATTTGGGTCCAAACAGTGCCACCAAGAGGCCAAAACTAGAGGCAAGGATGGCAAAGACCTCCACTGCATCTGCATATTTGCCTGGTGAGTTGACATAAGCAGGGACAAAGGCCACCCACACAGCACAGAAGATCAGCATACTGAAAGTGATGAGTTTGGCCTCATTGAAGTTGTCTGGAAGATTCCTTGCCAGAAATGCTAGCAGGAAACTAAGAGTAGCCAGTAAGCCAATATAACCCAATAACACTGCAAAACCAACTGTAGACCCAACCACACACTCATAAACTATTTTGTCAGTATGGTATTCTGTATTTTTATGAGGAACTGGTGAGGCAGATACAAGCCAAGCAATGCAAATTGCAGCCTGGATAGAAGTAAGAACAATAACTGTTCCTCTCTGCTGCATAGCACCAAACCATTTGAGACTGGCTCCACCTCCTGGCTTGGAGGCCTTGAACACAGCCAGAACCACCATGGTTTTCACCAGGATGCATGAGACACAAAGCACAAAGCTGATCCCAAATGCTGCATGTCTCAGCTGGCATGTCCATAGTCTGGGGCGCCCAATAAAAAGAAGTGAACACAAGAAGCATAGTTTAAGTGACACCAACAGCAGGAAACTCAGTTCTGAATTATTGGCGCGTACCATGGGTGTGCTGCGGTGATAAGAGAAAATGCCCAGGACAACAGCACAGATAAATGTGCCCAGCAATGAGGTGGTTGTCAAGCAGATACCCAGAGGCTCATGGTAGGAGAGGAACTCTGTTTTCTTAGGAACACAGTGGTCACGATGGGGGCTGGACCAGAAGTCCTCTGGACAACTGGTGCACTCCATGGAATCTATGGAAATAGGGATAGTATTAACATACATGTTTATTTTTATCTCAGACCTGCAATGTTAAAAACTAAATACGAACCGGTCTTATTGCTGATCTTTCCCTCAGAACAAGGGATGCAGTCAAAACAGCACACAGGTTCCCCTTTCTTTCTGGCCATGCGGGTACCTGGAGGACAGCTCTCACTGCACACTGACTGAAATGGCTGTAAGGACAAAAATAACTATATATTATTGTACCCAGCTAATACAGTCCGAAAAAGTAAAGGTCTCTGAAAAAACAGAAATAACCTCTTTCGATCCAAGGTTCCAGAAGATTTTGTCTTCATCAATTTTGAGTTCTTGACCTTTGGAGTCCGACCTCTTAACCTCACCCACATTCTGAACTTTAGTTCTTCCATCAGGTAGCCACAGCCAGTTCATGACATCATATATTGGTAAGGCATCACCATTCTCATCAAATGACACTTGATCACCAAAAGATGTGGTGAAGTTGACATTTTGCAAATAATGTAAAAGCTACAAAAGGATTGTTGAAATAATGAAGAAAAATGATTAGGACTGTGACAGACTTCACCCAGGACGCTTTTGTCTTTCTAGAACTTTATCAAAGAATGAGATGCCTGGTACCCCTTCTATTTAGATAGATTTCCACCAGCCCTGGATCTCTTTGGGTCAGTCACAACCATTTCCTTACAATGAGATGGGTTTGATTCATTGAATGACATGGGTGCATCATTGGTCCAGATTTGCAAAGTCACTAGGCACATTAAACTCTGTCAAACTACGCAGTGGTGATCAAATATAAATTAAAATTCTGTTATTGCATTGCCTGGTTCTTGTCTAAATTGTTTTGAGAAACACTTTTCAGTGTACTTTGTAGCTGTCATATGAAAATGTTTTTTTTCCTACTTGAAAACAGACTGAGCATGGGCCCAACTTGATGAACTATGATGAAATATGTTTCCTTTCAGAAGAAAATAATGAATATTCAGCTTACCAATATAAATGTTACAAAAAGTGTCTTTTTAAAATAACATTCTTTACTCATTAAATGAGTACCTCGGGGTATTGATGCTGTTTTCAAAATATAAACAGGTGGAGTGTAAATTAATATCACACCTGCCATGGCTCCAGTCTTTGCACAGTGGCACAGCTGTGCCCACTGAAAGGCCCTCTACCTGGCTCACACTGCAGCAGGTCATCAAGGGCATACGCCAGAGCATACACAGCCTTGTAAATATTGTACTCAGGCCTGAGATTTGAAAGATCCAAAAACTCTGCTTGTGTATTTTCCAGATCTTCCTGCCCAGTGCATAGTGTTCCCCCAGGTTCCACCCAACCTGCTGGATCAAATTTACACTGAAATGCAGATTCCCAAAACTGCCTCACCTGAAATACAGTGTATCATAAAGTCAATATTGGTAGAAATTACAATACTATTTATCACTGTTGTTCATTTCATACCAAATTGTAACATTCAACTCTTACCATGCTATTTCCATAGTCACTGTCATTTTGGTCAGGACGTATTTGTAAGAGGAATTCCCTAAACCCTGGCATTTCTCCTCGGCGGATGGCGATGCCCAGTGTGCCGCTCAGGTACGGCATGAGACGAGGTGTCTGGAGAACAGTAGCTGTTGTCAAGGCTTCACTTACTATCCACTGCCGGCCAGTCACATTTTGCCTCACCACCTGGATACAACGTTATGATATATGTTTTAGACTTTGTTGAAAAAATAGTCTGCTTTGTTACAAATATTGATTTGTCTACAAAAATCCTGTCACAAAAGCACAGATGTAAAAAATAAGTCATAAAGTGCTACAGGGCACTCAATTCAACATAAGGTCTGCATACAGCAATCTATAATTAAGAAAGGAGCAGTCACTACAAAGTGAGTAAATAAGCAGTACTTTTTCATGCATAAGTGGTCGTTTGTGCTTTCTCAAAATGCATAAGTGAAGTTTACACCTGGATTCTGTTTCTGTGTTCTGTTTCTACTGTTACTGTTCAGGCATGGTCCTTTTCCTGCCTGCTGAATGTAAGCTGCAAATGTATTACAATATTTAGAACAATGTTTCCATCTGCCTAAATCTTGTACAGGTTAATATTCTTGACATATACACAAGTAATATTATCAAACGATTTGACCTGGTGAGGATTGAACCAGAAGTCATTTTGGTAGCAAATAAGAAAACAAAATTATTTATGTTACTTTTGTAAAAGTCATGGATTTCTAATAAATATTATATTTTAATTCCAACCTCGTCCATTAGATGAATCATGTGGAATTCATGTGCAAACACCATGACCACACGAGCTGTTGATGTCTTTATCAAATGTACAATCCTCCTGAGTTCACTTGGGTCACTGTCCCAGGGTAAAACCTCTAAGTACGCCAGACAACCTCCACCAGACTGAGCCAGGTCGGACTGAAAAGATCGGGCAACATGTAGTCCATAGTCATCATCACTGACCAGCAGACCTACCCAAGTCCAGCCAAAGTGTTTCAGAATCTGAATCATAGCATGTACCTAAGTGGATACATTGGTGCAAAGGGATTATAGCACAGAACAAATATATTCTTTTAGTATGACATTAATCCCATCAAGAGAAATCTGCTGCCTGAAACAGACATGGTTTGATGTTCTCAATTTAGTAGTAGCGATTCACCTGGAATGCATCACTTGGGATTGTTCTAAAGAAGGAAGGAAACCGGTGCCGATCACTTAGGCAGGAACATGTGGAAAAATAACTCACCTTTGAAGAAACATAAAATACGTGTCAGCCCTAGCTAAAACATGTTAATGTTTCAACAATATAGATGGCATTACTTCATATACAGTATATAGAAAATATAGAAATATAGAAATAAATGCAGGATATGAAACTTACAATGGGCATTTTGTATAAACCTAGAACATTGGAGGTGGCAATAGAAAAGGTAGAGTAAGAATCACCCACAATCCCCAGGACTGGAGGGGCACCTGTGCAGTCATCCTGAAGCAGAAACTGCTCCTCTTGACCACTCGCCAGTGATAAGGCACTACTGAATCCAACAACAAGTGCACCACAGTTATCAGAAAGACTGTATCCCAGAGTCACATTAGGTAGAAGATTTGAGTTCTTGTTGATCTCATCAATAGTAAACGCCATGCTCATGGCATGTCTGAACCCTAGAGTGTCAAAGCTAACACACAAAAAAATCACTATTAACCACTAAAAAGTAATCTCTGTAAAAACAGGGTATGTTAATAACATACACAGTTACAATAATATATTTTTTACAGATGTATCTATCTGTAATAAGAAGTTACATTACTCATGTTTCATAAGCATTTCCACACAGTGACATTTTTTTCTTACCAAGAAAACTGAGTAAACAGCATATTTTGCACAGTGCCATGCTGTCTGCTCTATGCGTGAAACTTACCCTTTACAGATGGGCTGTGGTGGCTCTGAGGTATATGTCCGCTCAGGGAAGACAGAGCTGTAGTGGACCTCAAACAGCCCACCTAGAACCACATCACCGGGCTTGTGAATTTCATTAAGATGAAACTTTCTCCGTAATTTACAAGCTGAGGGAAAAGAAGAAAATGCAGAATATAAAGAGGAGAAAGGAAAAAACAAGATAAGGTAGACACACAGGAAGAAATATGCATCAAGAAAAGCTCCCATAATTGCCCTCCTCCCTTCCAAATGCTTCTGTTCCTCATTCAGCATTACTTAATTTTATATGCAGGGATATGTCGCCCTCATTGCATGCTTCATCACTTAATATTTCACGCTACTCATCAGGGCATGGGCTATGGGGGCAGGACATATTACACTTATAAAGGTGATTGTTTTTTTTTATTTAACATATAAAACATAAAGTACAATGCTACTCCATAAAAGCAGGTGTTTCAGCAAATACAAAACATGAACAATTTCATATACTTTGACAATTCTTTTGTACATCATACAGTTTTTGTACATTTTGTACATCATACAGCTTAATTAATTCTATTAAAGGCCCAGAGTGTAAGACTGATGGGTATTTATTAAAATGGAATGTAAATATTTCATTGTCTTAGAATGAGACATTTTTATCCACAAAGAGAGCAGGTCCTCTTCCACATATTCTGCCATGTTGCACCACTATGTTTCTACTCTTGCCCAGAACAGAACAAATCAAGCCTTTCATGTTTTGTGCATGCCCACATTAGGTTCTCCACTTTAAGGAGAAAATGAGACAAAGTGTTTGCAATCTGCAAGCTCACCTCTAGATGCTACTAAATCCTACACACTGGTCATTTAATGTTAAAAGTTTTAATCACCAAGTGTAAAAAGTTATTTACCTCACTGAAGAGGCAGTGAAATTGCTCAGCTGGTAGAGCGTTGGCCTCATGTACTGAGGCTGTGAGTTCTCTGCTGTGGCCGTGGGTTCAACTCTCGCCTATGGCCCTTTGCTGCATGTCATTTGTCCACTCTCTTTCCTCTCATATCTTCAGCTGTTCCATCAATTGATGGCACAAAAAGCCCCCCAAAAATATTTTTTAAAAAGAAGGCGTGGCTTTGTTTAGGAGACGATGAGGTACTATTATTATAGGGTCCCATGCATCGTGGACGATGCAAAAGCACTCTTTTTACTAAATGGACGAGTGCTCCGCAGTGCTGTGTGCTAGAGACTTACTCTAAAAAGCAGCTGAAAGATGACGCCTGCGCGGTGAGAAACACCGGGTCCGACATGATCGTAGCCCTTCCAGATGCTTTGTAATCCAGCCTGGAACTTCAGTGACTTTTTGGAGTCCTTGCCCTTTAAATCCTTTAAATCCCCCATGATACTGGACGTTTTTTATGATTATTTATCCATTTTCCGCGCTGAAAACGGTCATTGTTGTCCTTAGCTTCGCTGTTAGCTCCATCCCCATAATGCTTTGTGTGTCTGTCGACCAATCACAGTGGCCATGTGGGTCATGTGACATGTAAAGGTCTGTAAATGTCCAGGTCTCCAAATTCTCTGTGAACTGTGTGAGAACTCGCTAGATCACCGCGATCTGTGTCTCTACTCTGTACACTGGACCGCTGAGACACTCAAAGTAAGAATAGAAGAGAGTATATCAAGTAAATAATGTGCAGATTGATATTTGTGCAGTTAGATGATACGGATAGACGTGTGTCCAGGACGTATGGATTATATCATGGATATGTAGTCGTTTAGAGCTAAGTTACATCGTGTTTGCTTCGCGGATCGGCCGACGACAGGCAGCCATGTTTGACGGAGCGACAGTGTGTGTGTAACTGCGTCACAGGAGCGAGAGAGAGGACACACAATCGATAATGGCGTCTTCATCACTGTGAATTTCCATGGAAAAAAACACTTGAAATGATTCTTCAAAGTGATGATGAAGAGGAGGAGAAATGAAGGGCAGAAAACTACCATCTGACAGATGAGTGAAGCTTTTCAAGACAGATTTGATCCAGCTGAAGAGTAAGTGACCTGTATTTATTTACAGTATGTATGACATGAATGACATGAATGTGAAAAAATGAATATATCTACATGAGTAGTTCTTTACTTATTTGTATATTTGGTGCTTATTTGTGCAGATATCTAATAGAAAAAAAGACATGCAGACACAAATGCATATAAAGGTGTTTTTCACAGCTGTGTGGTGGCTGGTGAGGGCAGTTATTCTCAGTGAGGGGCAGTTATTCTCAGTGAGGGGCAGTGATTCTGAGGGAGAATAAGAAACTGTGTGAGCACAGGATCTTTTGTGGGGTGGGAGACTGTTTCTCAGAGTAGATAACTGCATGAACACAAGATGTTTTACTTTATGAATAAACTCTTTGCATACAGCAGACAGAGTGTGTAGAACAGGTCTGCAGGTTTCAGTGATATGAGAAGTGAATACAGAAACACTGATTTGTTATATACGATCTCATGTCTCTTTCTTTCTTTTGTTTGTTTTACAGTGGTGAAGAGCCTGACACCTCTGCTGCAGGACAACAGCCCATCCCCCCTCTGTCTCACAGAGTCCTCATGAGGAAGCTGTCCAGCAGCTCAGCAGTGCTGATGCAGCTCTGGTTCCTTCTGTCAGGACACACAGGGACAACATATCTGTGTCAATCTCTGTTCAGACTGACAAAATCAGGTGACTTTTGTATAGAAACAAGACTTCCATACACTGCAGGCTGATGAAGCAGGTCAGTGAGTCTCCCCACTGGAAGTGTGAGGAGTCTGATGTGTCCCTCTGTCTCATTGCAGACAGGAACTGTCTTCAGGCATGGCCTCCATAATTTTTATGGACAAAAAACGCAAGTACTTATTTTGTAAATATGTGAATAGTTTTGGTTGTATGTTGACTAGAGACTTTTGTTTTTTTCCCCTGATTACCAGGACCTGACAGAACAATATTCTAATGTCAAAAACCTTGGCCCAGTACTTTCTCTGTGTGTTTTGAATAAAATTAAGTGAAAATAAATTTCCGCCTGGATTTTTCTTTTGTTTTTATGGTCAAATAACTATTTGTACATTAATGTGACACCACTGCAGCTTATATATTCTGATAGCTTAGGTTGTCCTGAAAAAATAGGTGTTAAAATCTTTATTGTGCATCATAGGGGGGGATGTTTTACAAGCATTTTTACACTAAAAGACCAGGCGGATCTAAAGGCAAAAAAATAGGCTTAGACCCTATTGGGTTAAGGAGATGCATTGTTGGTGTTCATATGATTGCCTCTTGTCACTGCAAAGGTTGTGTAAATTTTCTCTTTTTCCAAATTTGTTACATCAGACTAAAGGTTGTTATAAGGCCCTTAATTAATATGATGCTAAGCTAGATCTTCCCCCACAAAAAGAATCTTATTTCTTTTCATGCTGAAAAAAGATAGTATTCAGTGAAACTGCTTGCAAAGTACCATGTTCTTACCAAGTGTGGGTTTTGGAACATTTTATTAGGCGGTTTGGACTTTTGTATTCTACAACAAAGGTGTGCATTATTGTAAATCAAAACCTTCAAAAAGTTTCCCCAGGGAGAGAGGAGGCCACCAAGGTTGTCCCATCTCCCTATTGATGTTTGCCAACTCAGAACAGACAGTTCAGATTGTGCAAAATTATAGGTAATCATTAAGTGGTGCTGTAAGAACAACCAGGGTAAGTCCTGATCCTTCCCTTTTACAGTGTTCACTTAAAGCTATCTTGTGACTGCATATCTTGTTTGGATATATCAACATGTTCTCTCTCCGAAATCGTCTAACAGCAGCTTGGTCAGTGGCCCTAAAATTCAAAATATGATGCAAGAGCAGGAACACCTTTGATGTTAGTTTTGCACATGCAGGGCTCTGCAGTGAAGTTAGCAATAATAATATGCAATGTTTGGATAGACTTTCAAAATAAAGGCACAAAAACTATTTATTAAATAGGTTTAGGCAACAAGAGTAGTTGGTTAGGTTTAAGCACAAACACTACCTGGTTAAGTTGCAGAAACGATCTATGTAACATAGGTAAGTTAAAAAGAAGCCAACAATGTTGACTAGGTAAGTCTTATGTTGGTTTGACCCATCTATTTTAGACAACTCCTTCATACGTGGACTTGATCACTTTTTAAGGTTACCTAGAGTGTCATACTGTAAAGCATAGGGTACTGACCAAGTTGATGTATTTAACATGTTGGGAGTGAGAGTGGCCGAAATGTTTCCTTAAAAGCATAAGTAATTCTTATTCTGACCCCTACTGTATATCTTTTTAGTTTTGGAGTAGTTTTACATGGGAAACGTCTTTGAACAACTACAATAATCACATAAAGGGATTTTATTTCATCTTGTAGGTTTCGGTATAAATGGAGACAAAGCCTTTAAAATTCTCTGTAATCATAGGTAAAATCATCAGGTAAAAAAGGGAATAATAAAGTAAGAATCTCATTTGTTACGTGTTTATTTTAAATGTACATTATTTGCAGAAAAGACATGTATACATTTAAAAAGAGTTACTTCTTTGTCGTATGTTGGCCAGTTGATCTCTACTGAATAAATGCAAAATACATACTGGTTCAGACTAGCTTATAATTTTACTGTTCATGCTACTTTTATGTCTTGGGGGTGGCTCGACCCATGATTGCTTTCTTTGTGTTCCTCTCTGGTCTCAGCAAAATTATGTAACATTTGGGTCCAAACAGTGCCACCAAGACACCAAAACTAGAGGCCAGGATAGCAAAGACCTCCACTGCATCTGCATATTTGCCTGGTGAGTTCACATAAGCAGGGACAAAGGCCACCCACACAGCACAGAAGATCAGCATACTGAAAGTGATGAGTTTGGCCTCATTGAAGTTGTCTGGAAGATTCCTTGCCAGAAAAGCCAGTAGGAAGCTGAGGATAGCCAGCAAGCCAATATAACCCAGTAACACTGCAAAGCCAACTGTGGACCCTACAACACACTCATAAACTATTTTGTCAGTATGGTATTCTGTATTTTTATGAGGAGCTGGTGAGGCAGATACAAGCCAGGCAGTGCAGATTGCGGCCTGGATTAAAGTAAGAAACATAACTATTCCTCTCTGCTGCATCGCACCAAACCACTTCAGACTGGCTCCACCTCCTGGCTTGGAGGCCTTGAACACAGCCAGAACCACCATGGTTTTCACCAGGATACATGAGACAGAAAGCACAAAGCTGATCCCAAATGCAGCATGTCTCAGCTGGCATGTCCACAGTCTGGGGCGGCCGATAAACAGCAGTGAACACAGGAAACATAGTTTAAGTGACACCAAGAGCAGGAAACTCAGTTCTGAGTTATTGGCGCGTACCATGGGGGTACTGCGATGATACGTGAAGATCCCCAGGACAACAGCACAGATAAATGTGCCCAGTAATGAGGCGGTTGTCAAGCAGATACCCAGAGGCTCATTGTAGGAGAGGAACTCTGTTTTCTTAGGAACACAGTGGTCACGCTGAGGGCTGGGCCAGAAGTCCTCTGGACAACTGTTGCACTCCAAGGAGTCTGAAAAGAAGGGGAAGATTCTACTTTTTCAGCAGTTTCCACATCTTTTCTCATACCTTCCAGTTGCTATGGCAGTCACAGGAACATTATCTCTCCCAGCTTTGAACATTTATTGATGTGAAACCATTGCTGAGGATGTAAGACCGGTTTCTGAAAGTAGTGGGTTCCTTCAGGGAGAAATTACAAATTAGTACTGCATAAAAAAATATTTGTTTTCCAATATACAAACCAGTTTCATTGCTGATCTTTCCCTCAGAACAAGGGATGCAGTCAAAACAGCATTCTGGCCGTCCTCTTTTCCTGGCCATGCGGGTACCTGGGGGGCAGCTCTCACTGCAAACTGAAATCGGTGGCTATAGGGAAAGAATAGTAAAATCACTCTTATATACATGTGATATCTACATGTGATGTCATTATTGCATGCAATACCAAAGGAATAAGGAGAATTAACCTTTTTCAATTCAAAGTTCCAGAAGATTTTGTCTTCATCAATTCTAAGTTCTTCACCTTTGGAGACTGACTTTTTAACCTCACCCACACTCTGAACTTTAGTTTTTCCATCAGGAAGCTGCAGCCAGTTCATGATATCATATATTGGTAAGGCATCACCATTCTCATCAAACGACAATTGATCACCAAATGACGTGGTAAAGTTGACCTTTTCCAAGTAAAACATAAGCTACAAATGAAAGAGATACAACAGGCTCATAATGTCCAATTTTCTTGATTGTGTAAAGGGTCTGTCAGCAAGGCCTGCTAGATTTGGTCATTCTGGTGTTCAAATGAAGTGTATGGAAAAGATGAAAATGCATAATTTAAAAATTTTATCTACAGTAATGAGGTATCCTAAATATAAGTTTTGTGTGTATAATATATTACCAGAGGTTAACTGTCACTGCAAAAACAAACTTTCAAAAACATCTCTTCCAACTACTTCTACAACTACTTCTGACTACAACAAAGTCTGATTAAATTTGTTCTTTAAAGTGTAACTTAACCCCAGTTCTGAGCCACCCACTGAATATTTTTTGAAAATACTAAAAACTGGGAAAAAGGCTGAGGAGGTGGTTGGGGTGGGGCTGCACAGGACAGCCACTGTACGGGTTGTAGCCTTGTGGTAATGGACCATCGGTCAGTGTAGCCATAAACAGTGATACAGAGCTGGTAGTCAGACGTAACCAGCCACAAGCAGCTGCTATCAGACTATCAGTCCACACTGACACAAATAGTCTACCAGAGCTTTGACAGTGACTATGAAACACACTAATGGTTCTTTGGTAAGGTTATGTGTAGTACGTCACCTATATTGTAGTTGGGCTAAGTGTTCGTGGCTCGGGGAGGCTGGGAGCTGTGGAGCTTCTACAGCCGTCAAACGTACAAATTGTCAATTATCAATTAAATTATGTTAATAGCAGACATAGTTATATGTTTCATATACATATAAACATATAACATCAAGGTGTGCAAGCTGTTTTCAAAACACAGTGTAAATTTATATCACACCTGCCATGGCTCCAGTCTTTGCAAAGTAGCACAGCTGTGTCCACTGAAAGGCCCTCTCCCTGGCTCACACTGCAGCAGGTCATCGAGCGCATATGCCAGAGCATACACAGCCTTGTAAATATTATACTCTGGCCTGAGGTTTGAAATATCCAACAACTCAGTCTCCACATTCTCCAGATGTTCCTGTCCAGTGCATAATGTTCCCTCTGATTCCACCCAGCCTGCTGGAGGTGGTGCAAATCTACACTGAAAGGTGAATTCCCAAAATTGCTTCACCTGAAATGCATTAAGAACTGCTTGATAACAGATATAATAGTAAAATTGTTATTTTACAATTTGTCATCAGATTGTAAAGTTGATGATTGTAAAGTTGATGTCCCACCATGCTATTTTCATAGTTACTGCTGTGGTGCTGCTCAGGATTAATTCTTAACAGAAAGTCCCTGAGTCCTGGTATTTTCCCTAAACGGATAGCGATGCCCAGTGTGCCAGCCAGGTATGGCATGAAGGCAGGGGTATGAAGTCCATCAACTAATGTCCAAGCTTCACTGGCAATCCACTGCAGGCCTGTCAAATTCTGTTTCACCACCTGTGCATAGCATTAAACCAGTATTTTTCAGACTGCTGTGAAACAACCAAAGTCTTAAAGTCGTAAAAGTCTAAACTTAAACTCTCATAATACTTTGTTTTGTGTAATGCATTACAACAAAACTACAAAATGATCAGTTATAGTTGTTTCTTAGTGATGAAAATACAGATATATTTATTTCTTTCAGAGCAAAGTGATTCATTTAATTTAACATCAACATATTTTGATCTTTGTTCAAAAAATATGAGTTATGGAAAAAACAATAGGCATAAATGGAAAGTAGTTTAGTGCATGCAGAATATCGGTATACAAATAAGCATAGATATGTGCAGAAATGTTGCGTGATTTAATTTTTTGGCAAAAATATATAGTTTTGCTACACTTAAGTTAGTCCTTCAAATGAAACATGGAAGTATTGTTTTTAATATAGATATGATGAACACATGATCAGGTGTGAAGACATGAATTTAGGCTAAGGAAAAGAAAAAGATTTTATGGAGTCATGCTATCGATTCATAAACATTAGTGCTTTTTCACTCCCCAACCTCTTCCATGAGTTGAATCATGTGCATCTGATGTGCAAACACAATGACCACACGAGCTGTGGATTTTGTCATCACATCCACAATCCTCTTGTATTCATTTGGATCATTGCCCCAAGGCAAAACCTCTAAGTAGGCCAGACAACCTTCACCAGACTGAGCCAGGTCAGATTGGAAGGATCGGGCAGCGTGGAGTCCATAGTCATCATCACTGACCAGCAGACCTGCCCAGGACCAGCCAAAGTGTTTTAAAATCTGAATCATAGCACGCACCTAAGTGAATCCAGAATAAAGGGATTAGTGTATAGGCTGGAACATTGTTTAAGTGGAAATTTATACATACATCTCTGATGATGGAATCATAATTAATTAACCCCCATTATGCTTTTCATCCTAAATATATACAGTATAGTTTCACCAATGATGCACAAAGCAGATTTATTTTATGTACACAAGATTTGTTTGATTGGAAAGACTTATTTTCAAGTTTCCTATGATTTACTTGTGTCATCAGTGCAGTCATTATTTTGGTAACAGTGTTTCACCTGGAAAGCATC
The DNA here is from genome assembly GCA_020091685.1 of Lutjanus erythropterus. Lineage (NCBI taxonomy): Eukaryota > Metazoa > Chordata > Actinopteri > Lutjaniformes > Lutjanidae > Lutjanus > Lutjanus erythropterus. Next base: position 27,629,634 of record CM034594.1, on the reverse strand, counting down.
ACTTGGGATTGTTCTGAAGAAGGAAGGAAACCTTTGCCGATCACTCAGGCAGGAACATGTGGCAAAATAACTCACCTGTAATAAAACACACATAATGAAGTGGAGACATTCAAAATAATTTACTTATTTTCCTAATTTATATCCATTCAGATGCAGCAGGAGAGACAGGAAACTTACAATAGGCAGTTTGAATAAACCCAGAACATTGGAGGTGGCAATTGAAAAGGTTGAGAATGGATCACCCACAATCCCGATAACTGGTGGGGTCCCTAAACAGTTCTGCTGAAACATAAACTGCTCCACTCGGCCACTTGCCAAGGACAGTGCAGCGCTGAACCCAATACCAAGAGTGGCACAGTTGTCATAAAGACTGTATCCCAGAGTCACATTAGGTAACAGATTGTAGTTCCTGTTGATTTCATCAATAGCAAAGGCCATGGTCATGGCATGCCTGAACCCTGGTGGATCAAAGCTAACAAACAAAATATCACTATTAATCTATTAAGAAGTAATACAGAATGTACGTATAGTATTGTGCGCTAGTTATCTGTAACATTTGTGTGAGACTTACCCTTTGCAGCTGGGCTGATGTGGTCTTGAGGTGAATGTCAGCTCGGGGAAGACAGAGCTATAGTGGACTTCAAACAATCCACCCAGGATCACATCACCAGCCTTGTGCATCCCATTAAGATTAAAATGCCTCCATAATTTACAAGATGGGGAAAGATAGGAAAGCTCAGAGGAGAAAAAAGTGAAAGAACTCCAAATCAAATAGACACATAAGAACAAATATTTGACCAGTAAGACCCGCATAACTGCCCTCCTCCCTTCACCCCTCTATCTAATCTTCATGCATGGGTACCAAATTTATATGCAGGGCTATGTCATTCCCTTTTGTCGCTGTTTTATTGGTCTCGCAACCTATCAGGACATGAGCAGCAGAGGGGGATGGGCATAAAACATATTTCAGTATAACTATGCCACATCAACAGGTATTTATGCAAATGCCCTTATATATTTCGTAAAACATTTGAATGATCGTGGTCTTCAGCTTTCAGAATAAAATACAAGATTCATGTTGGTGTGTCAATGATTTGACAACTGTGCTTTATACCCAGTGGTGGATAGTAGTGAAGTACATTTACTTGAGTACTGTACTTAAGTACATTTTTTGAGTATCTGTACTTTACTTGAGTATTTGTTTTTTTGGAAACTTATGACTTTCACTCCACTACATTTCAAAGACAAATATTGTACTTTTGACTCCACTACATTTCTAGGAAGGTTGTTGTTACTTTTCAACTGAGCTTTAAAGTCAGCTGTTGGTGTTTTTTCTTTTCTAAAATGCAATTGGTCACATGCTGTGTTCCTCACAAAAGGAAACCAATCACAGTAGCTCCTCTCAAATGGGATTGATGTAAAAGTGGAAATACGTCCAGGCGCACTAACAAGAACAAGCAAGCTCTCCCTCTGTCATTCAAACAAAAAGTGGTAATGGTGACGGCAGGAGAAAGATAAAAATAAATCTCAAGATGTTATTATAATTATTCATTATTCCAGGTAGCTTTTAAAGTGGGATTGTTTTTATCAGGGTGAAAAATACCACATGACTCATGTATATACTGCCTCTGAAGACAGAAAGAAATCTCAGTTATTTACCAGACTTGGAGAACTCCTTACAGTTGGCTTCAATCTAATTTTATGATGTGATTTTAATACAGTTACATCAGAAAATGACAATAACTGTCCTTTTTGGTTTTGATTGTATTTCTATGCTATTTTTTTATAGGTGTTTCTATAGACTTTGTGTAGCAGAGTGGTTCTACAAGCATCAGTGCATCATTAGGTGGTTTCAGAGAGTTACAAGCTTCTGTAAATGCATCGTGAAAACAATACAACATATTGATATTAGAAAATGCACTTTGTAATTTGTACTTTTGAACACTTAAGTATTTTTAAAAGCATGTACTTTTCAATACTTAAGTATTTTTAAAAGCAAGAACCCTTGTACTTTAACTCAAGTAAAATTTTGACTGAGCAACTTTCACTTGTAGTTGAGTAATGTTTGACCAGAAGTATCTATACTTGGACTCAAGTACTGGGGTTAAGTACTTTGTCCACCACTGTTTATACCTCACACTGACACTGGGGTTGAAATACTTGAACTCTTTCCCCGCCAGTGTTTTTTAATAAAGTTGCCAGCCAGTGGCAGCATTTTTGATAGAATTCACTTATTTTTCAACACCAGCAGAATATTCACTTCTATGAATATGTTAACATGGGCATATCACAGGAAAGAACAAATCTCCTAGTTTCAGACACAAAAAACAGTTTTATTCTAGCTTCATTCCTTCTTTTTTTTGTAAGCACTTGAATGTTGGTTGGTTTCATCAAAAAATACACTTTTCAGACAAAAAAATGGAGATAATGGCGTTTTTTGTGAAAGAGACATTTTTAAGCAGAATATTGACTTCACTTTTAATTTTTTGTTTTTTTAATCGCTTAATTTTACAAGTGTTTACATCACTGTCACCAGTGTGGTTAACATCAGGTGTGTGTGTGTCCCGGCTGCAGCACGGGTCACAGGGACAGTGGTGTGAGTAGCATCACTGTAGGAGGTCCAGGACCTGCAGCATATGCAGCCCTGCCGCTCTACAGCTGAGCACCATTTTTTCATGCTGAATAACATCATCTTCTTCTTCTGCTGCTCAGTTCCAATGGTTCCCTTCATCTTGAAGTTAAAATTTTAGTTGGATGATGTGTAGTGCAGTGAAAACAGCAATTGCCGGAATATCTCGTCATTGGCGAGGAAGTGTTGTGTCTTAAATGACGAGATATCTCGTCAATGGCGGGGAACGAATTAATTATAGTGGATCTGAAAAATACAGAGTTACAAAACAATAACAGCAACAATGTATTTGTATAAATCTACTTTTATTTTGTAAGAGACTAAATACTTATTGAGTAAAAGCTGGGAGCCTACATTCATCATGAATTTGGAGGGTACTGGGAACTAAACAAGGCAATTTGCAGTTATTTTAGGGGAAAATGGCCAGAAGAAAAACATCAGGTGCAGAATAGGTTGTTAATAGAATTGCAGTAATGATTCAACAACCCAGGTTACTGAGGGAGAGGGAACTAGATGTTATTTCTCAGCAAAAGTGTGTATTTGTCAGATCAAAGGGGAAGTGGCAAGAAGAGTGTGAGAGAAAGTATTATATAATTAACGTTTAATAAATAAACATTTTTAACTTTGAACAAAGACTCATGGAAATAAATTACTCAAGAAGTTCTCATACTGAACATACATGTCTAATTTCTACATTTATGGTGATTTGTCCTCAAATCTTAATTCTTGCAAACAAATGAGAAAATGAGAAATGAGAAATGAGAAAAAAAAAGCTAAACTGAGCCAAAATGAATGTCTGAACAATTTGTCTTTGGAGGAAATTAAAAACATAATTAAAACATAATGAATCTCCAGGGAATGGCACAGTACAGTAAATTCTTACAATTATATATATAATTATTGTATAATTATTTTACTAATAACCATGTAGTTGTATTTCAAGACATAGTGGATAATGAGCTACTTCCCTCTTTTTCAACAGTGTGGGTTATCATGCTTTTCAAAATGTCCCCTCTCATATTGTTATCGAACTTCTTGAAAGTATCTAAAGCAATCATTAACATCAATGACTCTTTGTTTCTTTATGTCATTTTTAATTATCATTAAAAAAAAAGAATCATTTCAAGACCAGATCACTGTTGAATGAATCTGAAATACAGGCATAATGAAATTAATTAATATGGAGAGTTACTTTTATGACTTGGTGGTGCCTCGACCCATGATTGCTTTCTTTGTGTTCCTCTCTGGTCTCAGCAGGATTATGTAACATTTGGGTCCAAACAGTGCCACCAAGAGGCCAAAACTGGAGGCCAGGATGGCAAAGACCTCCACTGCATCTGCATATTTGCCTGGTGAGTTGACATAGGCAGGGACAAAGGCCACCCACACAGCACAGAAGATCAGCATGCTGAAAGTGATGAGTTTGGCCTCATTGAAGTTGTCTGGAAGATTTCTTGCCAGAAATGCTAGCAGGAAGCTAAGGCTGGCCAGTAAGCCAATATATCCCAGTAACACTGCAAAACCAACTGTGGACCCGACTACACACTCATAAACTATCTTGTCATTGTAGTACTGAGTATTTTTATGTGGAGCTGGTGAGGCAGATACAAGCCAGGCAGTGCAGATTGCTGCTTGGATTAATGTGAGAGCCAGGACTGTCCCTCTCTGCTGCATTGCACCAAACCACTTCAGACTGGTTCCACCTCCTGGCTTGGAGGCCTTGAACACAGCCAGAACCACCATGGTTTTCACCAGGATGCACGAGACACAAAGCACAAAGCTGATCCCAAATGCTGCATGTCTCAGCTGGCATGTCCACAGCCTGGGACGGCCGATAAACAGCAGTGAGCACAAGAAGCATAGTTTTAGTGACACCAAGAGCAGGAAACTCAGTTCTGAATTATTGGCACGTACCATGGGTGTGTTGCGATGATAAGTGAAGACGCCCAGGACAACAGCACAGATACATGTGCCCAGCAATGAGGCGACAGTCAAACAGATACCCAGAGGCTCATGGTAGGAGAGGAACTCTGTTTTCTTAGGAATACATTGATCACGCTGTGGGCTGGACCAGAAGTCCTCGGGACAACTGGTGCACTCCATGGAGTCTGACAAAGGAAAGATTCTCTTTGTTTCTGCAATTTTTTACTATAATCATTTTCACAATATTTACCTTTTGTCACACATTAGCATGGCCAGTTTTTTCCCCCTTTGACATGACTTGCCTAACAGGTAGGGCCAGCCACTGGCATAAACACTCTTTATGGTTGTGTAGGACCACAACTGCCACGAGGGGTATTCACTGATCAGTGTGAGTTTTTGTGTTTATTGGCCACAGTGGCCACAGTGGCCTTGATGACCTGCCCACACTTTACTGAAAATTAGGATATTACAGAGAAAGAAAAAGTTCTAATGCGGACGACTGTAAGGCACAGAGTGTGCAAATAGTGACAAAAGTGTCAACGTGAAATAAACTTTCTTTGATTATGGATCTGTTACTATGCATTTTCGTGGTTTACACCGCAGACTGGAGTCTCTGTTAGAAATGACAAACAGCATGAGCTGTATTATACACTTGTCTCCACTATGACATGTGTCATTGCCTTTTCTCTCTGTATGGAAGCCCATTTCTGCCAGTGTGATAATTGAGGACAAATTGGGTTATAATTGATACCATAATGATACCAACCTGTTTCATTGCTGATCTTTCCCTCAGAACAAGGGACGCAATCAAAACAGCACACAGGCTGGCCCTTTTTTCTGGCCATGCGGGTACCTGGAGGACAGCTCTCACTGCAAACTGACCGGGGTGGCTGTAAGGATTGTCAGGATTATATCACACTGAATCTAGACAGTTTAATGTTATTATTGTGTGTCCTAAGGCAAAAAACACAATAAAAAGAAGTAACCTGTTTGGAATCAAAGTTCCAGAAGATTTTGTCTTCATCAATTGTGAGTTCTTCTCCATTGAAGGCCGACCTCTTAACTTCACCAACATTTTGAACTTTAGTTCTTCCATCAGGGAGCCACAGCCAGTTCATGATATCATATATTGGTAAAGCATCACCATTCTCATCAAATGACACTTCATCACCAAATGATGTTGTAAAGTTGACCTTTTCCAAATAATGCATAAGCTACAAAGGAGTATAATTCAGATAAATACTGTGATAAGTAGATTCAAATACAAAACTTGTTCTGGATTGGGCAAATGTTTTCAGAGGTTCTGGAATACATAAGCTGGATGTAATCATTCTAGGGTTCAAATACAGTGCACTAAAAACATGAAAAATGAAATTCTCTAAACTTGATTTTATACTGTTGATTGATTAATTAATTATTTTTCTCACAACAAGTAAAGGGAATTTCATTTTGGATCAAAAATATTCCACTCAAATAAAATGAAGAGATTCAAACCAGCCTACTCATGCTATAGTTAATGATGTCTTGTTTCCCCCAAATCTCTTTCAGTAAACACCTCAATAGGCAACAGCTGTTTCCCAAAATTAAACAGGTGGAGAGTAAACTGATATCACACCTGCCATGCTTCCATTGTCTGCAAAGTAGCACAGCTGCGTTTGCTAAAAGGCCCTCTCCCTGGCTCACACTGCAGCATGTCATCTAGGGCATACGCCAGAGCATACACAGCCTTATAAATATTGTACTCAGGCCTGAGGTTTGAAACATCCAAGAATTCAGTCTCAGTACTCTGTAGGTCTTCATCTCCAGTGCACAGTGTCGCCCCAGCTTCTACCCAACCTGCAGGAGGTGGTGGAAATTTGCAATGAAACGTGTACTCCCAAAACTGCCTTACCTGAAATGTATTAAAAACAAAGTCTTAGCAAAAATAACATTTCATTTTTGTAATTAGACTGTAAGGTTACAATATTACCATGCTATTTCCATTGTTATTGTCATCATGTAGGTCAGGACGTATTCTCAGCAGAAAATCCCTGAGCCCTGGTATTTCCCCTCGTCGGATGGCAATTCCCAATGTGCCACCCAGGTATGGCATAAGGTGAGGGGTCTGGAGCACAGCAGCCGCTGTCCAAGCTTCACTGGCCATCCACTGCAGGCCTGTCACATTCTGCTTTACCACCTATGTATTGCATCTTATAAATATTTGGTCAAAACAGCTGAGTTACAATAATAGATCTATAATTGGTAGAAAATAGTTAATATTAAATTGTTGATTTTAGGATACAACTCTCAAGCTCTCAAGACCATGAGCATAAATGGAAATGAACAATAAAGATTTGGGAAGAATGGTGTGCTAAACCAGTTCTTAAACTGAGTCTGTAAGCGTCGTGCTTTTTTCATACACAGTTAGACAGATAGATAAATACCTCATCCATTAGCTGAATCATATGGATCTGATGTGCAAACACGATGACCACACGAGCTGTGGATGTCTTGATCACATCCACAATCCTCTTTAGTTCAGCTGGGTTGTCACCCCAGGGCAAAATCTCTGAATAGGCCAAACAACCTCCACCAGACTGAGCCAAGTCTGATTGAAAAGATCGAGCAACATGGAGTCCATAATCATCATCACTGACTAGCAGACCTGCCCAAGTCCAGCCAAAGCGTTTTAGAATCTGAATCATAGCACGGACCTAATTGAGCACAGAGTAGAGTGTACGGGTTGGAATAATCTGTCAGTCAAAATTTATCTATTTATGTCTCACAGTTAATTGATCCCCTTACACTATTTCCTCTAAATGCACATAGTTTCATCAACTATGCAAAAGGAAAAGTACTTTTCCATACAAGAAAAAATATTTTTGGATTTGGGGACAAACTTTTTTTGCATTATATTTCTAGAGTTTCACCTGGAAAGCATCACTTGGGATTGTTCTAAAGAAGGATGGAAACCTCTGGCGATCACTCAGACAGGAACATGTGGCAAAATAACTCACCTAAAAAGAAACATACAGTGTAATCACAGGATGTTTGTCTCATGCAAGCCTGTAGAAATATTTAACATGTCATCATTTTAAAATTTAAAATAAAATATGCCTGTGTACAAATCAAAGGCTTGCTGGAGAAGCTATTTTTTCTTTTTCCGCCCTATGCTATCAAGTTTGAATTGTATTCAAATACATCACATCAAAAGACACACAGTTAAGACTGAAGGAAGAAAACTTACAATGGGCAATTTGAATAAACCTATCACATCAGAGGTGGCGATAGAAAATGTTGAGAAGGAATCACCCACAATCCCCAAAACTGGAGGGGTCCCCACACAGTTCTCTTGAAGTAGAAACTGCTGCTCTCGACCACTGGCCAATGACAATGCAGCACTGAATCCAATCACAAGTGTAGCACAGTTGTCATAAAGACTGTATCCTAGAGTCACATTAGGTAGCAGGTTGGAGTTTTTGTTGATCTCATAGATAGCAAAGGCCATGGTCATGGCATGCCTGAACCCCGGAGGATCAAAGCTAACACACAAAAATAACTATTAGCCATTAAAAAATAATACCATTTGCACTTTACACTTTCCGATGCATGAGTGTGAGACTTACCCTTGGCAACTGAGCTGATTTGGCTCTGAGGTGAATGCCAGTTCGGGGAAGACAGAGGTGTAGTGGACTTCAAACAGCCCACCCAGAATCACGTCACCGGGCTTATGCACTCCATTCAGATAAAACTGTCTCCTTAATTTGCAAGATGGGAAGAGAGGAGAAGGCTCTGACAAGAAAAAGGAAGAAGAGAAAAACATCAAGATCAGATAGACATACGAGAACAAAAATGAGTGTAAAAATGCCCCCATGACTGCCCTCCCCCTTACACCTGTTTATTATTTTCATGCAAGGTTTCTGTTTTATATGCAGGCTAATGTCGTCTCCTTTGGTGATTTTCGTCATAGTTTCACACCACCCATCAGGGCATGAGCAATCACGTGGGGGCCTGGCATTTACTCTACAACCAGAGAATATCATAATGACATCAATTATGTACTGTAATATCACCTCATCACTTTAATGTAGGTCGTAATTATTTTGCTATCATGAAGTTGGAGCTCATCTTCAGTTTTTGAATGAATGAATTATGGGTTGTATCAAATTAGACAACTGTAAACTGAAGTGTACTGTTTTCAGACCCTTAGCACCTTATTTGACTTTATGGACACATTACAACAGAACTGCATCGTAAACTAAAGTAAAACCACATATCTGCTGCTTCTCCATGTAAAAACAATATGTGAACACGAGCTTCAGAGTAAAGTCCAGTCCATCATGATCAGTAATCCTTTTGTAAGATTTTTTTTTCTGTCTTCTAGTGTAAAATTTAGATCAAGCAAAGCTGTAGTCAGTGTGCTTCATTATTGGTAACACTTTATGGGGTGATAAATCATGGAAGCCCCAATGTCACTGACCAATCAGGCAGATTGGCAGACCAATCACCTGAATTTCAAGAACAAGGTTGCCCCCTTTATGAAAGCCTGTGTCCCTAAACACAGCACCCTCATCTTCTTTCCCATGAAGTGCAGTGTGGTGAGATCCCTCATGCAGTCGACACAGAACTGAGAGTTAAAAAGACTTTAGAGTCCTGTCAAGGCTGTCACCTCATGCCAGTAACAGTTCTGGAGTTGCACTTGCAGGTGTGTCAGCAGCCTCAAAAACTGACCCCTTCAGCATCTTTCTGTCTTTTCGTCAAGTCATCTCTAAAAAACTAATGCCAAAGAGAAAATATAATCAGGAAAAACCCTTTACCAATAGAGTTCTCTTCAGGAACTAGGAGCAAATTGAGGAGATGGGTGTAACGTCCCCACTGTAATACTTGCAGTGCAGTTTAATAGAGGCAAAAGACAACACAACATTGAAACGTTGAAAACATAATTTATAATTTATACATCTATCAAACTTTACAGAGCAATAATCCAACTTTGAGGAGGGGGAGGTTCAATTCTTCAGTTCTAAATGGGCAGGGAAATGTCCGTTTCTACTCGCCAAGGGTCGGCTTGTCATGCGTTGGTTGCTCCTTCTGTTGTAGCTCCATCGTCACAACTTACATGTTGTTGATGGCCGACTTCTGAGCTGTTGCCACAGACTGAGCCAGCATCATACTTCGGCCTTCTGGAAGCCTAACATGACCTTAGGGCTGCAGCATGTGGCGTGGACCTTGGCCTGCAGATTGAAACACACAAGAGAATGAGAGACCAACATTCACATAGTTAAATTTACATGCATCGCAAATAGTGAGCGCCCTTTGAATTGAATCATGAACATACCCGCAGATTGAAATGCACAAGAGAATGAGAGACGGTAGTGTTTGCTGCATGCGACTTAAATACCCTACAGAGTGAGACACACTCTACCACACCTGCCTTCAATCAGCACTTGTATAACAGCCATTGGCTCACCACAAAGTGATGTCCCTCCACCCCATACACAGTCTCAATACCACTGCACACAGAAAACTACTCCAATCAGTGCCAGTAGAATGTAGGTGAGATAGTATGAAGGTGCCAATACAGGTCTACCCTGTACGGAAGAAGTCCCCCCAAAAAGGCCTTTGAACAGGGAAAAAAATCAAGCTTTCACGGCAGCTTCACTTTGTGATTTTGCTTTTGTGAACATAGCCTGCTGTGACACCAGACTCTTTAAATTCTTCTGCCTTCTGTAGCTTCTGCTGTGTGTCCAGTTTTTGTACTTGTCCTGATGTTATGTCTCATGTATGTCTCTCATGTTATATTCTTTAATTACGGCCACATAAGCTCCACAAACAAGGCACACAGGTTTACCTCTGATGTCGACAAACAAATACTCTGCCTCCCACCTGCTTTGAAAGACCCTGTTTTCAAAAGTCCACTTTTCATTTGGTCATTTATTTTGGGGGCTAGCTGAAGTGTCACTGTAAAAGCGCTGACCGATGCATTCATCCACTGATCAGTGTGTCATTTCATCTGGTTCCATAGACATAATTGGGTATCATCTGCACAACAGTGGAAGATTAATGGAGTGTTTCCTCATAATATTTCCTAAAGGAAAGATATATAGAATGAATAGAACTGGTCCAAGCATGGACCCTTATGTAACTCCATGACTAACTTTGATGTGCATAGAAGATTCATTGTTAACATGTACAAACTGAGATCGATCTGATAAATAGGATCAGTTTAGTGTCATTCCTTTAATGCCAATTAAATGTTTGAGTCTCAGTAATAGGATATCATGGTCAATGGTGTCAAATGCTGCAATAAGATCTAGCAAGAAATGTACAAAGACAAGTAAAGACAAGTCCATTGTCAGATACATTTAGAAGATCACAGAGCCCTTTCTCACTATTGTCCCACTGGTTAGTGGAGAGGATTGCACTGGCTTATGGAATCTATGGGTTACAGCCTCTATTAGGCTTGCTAACACATTCCACTCTTATGGTTAGGTGATGGCCCTCTTCATTTCTGTAAAGAGTACTGGTGCCACCATGAGTTTGAAATCCCAACAAAATTATTTGTTTAACAGCTTGGATACAACAGCACCCTTCACTGGAGGATGCAGTCTTCAGTGTGGTTCTTTGTAAGCATGTATAAGCCCATGGACAGAGGAATTGGACTCTATAGTATCTCTCATAGTGGAATACAGAAAAGAACATTTAGTTCCAGGGTAACCTCAGATCTCTAAAAACTTGAGGGAAGTATCTCACCACACTAATTGAAGTATGCATTTTTATGTCAACAGATGGCAATAAAACTACCTTACAGAGTCAAACAGTACACATTCATTAATAAATTAATAAGAAATAACCAGTCAAAGGAGGCAATAATGATGGATGACTCAACATTAACAGCTTTATTCCTTCTCATTTGATTCTGCTTTTTTCTTACGTGTAAAGAACGCTATGTAGTTAAAAATAAAGTTACATGTAATATGGATCACTTATGAGAAGATCATTATAGAAGGACTGTTAAATGCAGACAGTATCCAAAGTGCTGCTTTATGTTTTTGGGGTGTCTCGACCCATGATTGCTTTCTTTGTGTTTCTCTCTGGTCTCAGCAGGATTATGTAGCATTTGGGTCCAAACAGTGCCACCAAGAGGCCAAAACTGGAGGCCAGGATGGCAAAAACCTCTACTGCATCTGCATATTTGCCTGGTGAGTTGATATAAGCAGGGACAAAGGCCACCCACACAGCACAGAAGATCAGCATGCTGAAAGTGATGAGTTTGGCCTCATTGAAGTTGTCTGGAAGATTTCTTGCCAGAAATGCTAGCAAGAAGCTGAGAATAGCCAGTAAGCCAATATAGCCCAGTAACACTGCAAAACCAACTGTGGACCCGACTACACACTCATAAACTATCTTGTCATTGTGGTATTGAGTGTTTTTATGAGGACTTGGTGAGGCAGATACAAGCCAGGCAGTGCAGATTGCTGCCTGAACAGAAGTAAGAATGATAACTGTTCCTCTCTGCTGTACAGCGCCGAACCACTTCAGACTGGCTCCACCTCCTGGCTTAGAGGCCTTGAACACAGCCAGAACCACCATAGTTTTCACCAGGATGCATGAGATACAAAGCACAAAGCTGATCCCAAATGCTGCATGTCTCAGCTGGCATGTCCACAGCCTGGGACGGCCGATAAACAGCAGTGAGCACAAGAAGCATAGTTTGAGTGACACCAAGAGCAGGAAGCTCAGTTCTGAATTGTTGGCACGTACCATGGGTGTGCTGCGATGATATGTAAAGATGCCCAATACAACAGAACAGATAAATGTGCCCAGCAGTGAGGCGGCTGTCAAGCAAATACCCAGAGGCTCATTGTAGGAGAGGAACTCTGTTGTCTTCGGAACACAGTGGTCACGATGGGGGCTGGACCAGAAGTCCTCTGGACAACTGGTGCACTCCATAGAGTCTGACAAAAAGATGTTCTTAAGATAAATATCTATACTATATGTTTAAAGGAAACCTAGGGTATTCCAAAATGAAGACTAACCAGTGTCATTGCTAAAGTCTCCTTCAGAAGAAAAACACAGACTTGTTACAAGGTTGTTACAAACCTGATTCATTGCTGATCTTTCCCTCAGAACAAGGGATGCAGTCAAAACAGCACACAGGTTCCCCTTTCTTTCTGGCCATGCGGGTACCTGGAGGACAGCTCTCACTGCACACTGACTGGGGTGGCTATAGGGATTGTAAGAGTTATTATTCTACACCACTTCAAACTGTTCTGTGAGTTATTGTTGGGAAGAAAATCAACAAGCAGAGGTAACCTGTTTGGTTTCAAAGTTCCAGAAAATTCTGTCTTCATTGAGTGTGAGTTCTTCACCTTTAGCTGACTCTTTAACCTCGCCCACATTCTGAATCTTTGTTGTTCCATCAGGGAGCCACAGCCAGTTCATAATGTCATATATTGGTAAGGCATCACCATTTTCATCAAATGACACTTGATCCCCAAAACTTGTAGTGAAGTTTACTTTATCCAAATAGTACACCAGCTTTAAATGGGTAAAACAACAGATAAATAGTTTTTTAATTCAAATATGTACCTGACGTATCACTTTTTGTTTGAGTATTAAGAAGTATTCTATGTTCCAGCTTTGCTGAAATGATCATACTGGCTGAAAATTTTTGATTTGCCGCCCTCTCTGGTTAGAGGTTTCAAGTCTGTTTCACCTCTGAACCCACCACACAGCTATGCAAAAGGTAAAGCTAAAAGGAATTTTAACTGATTAAGAAATGTCTCACATTATTACTGATGTATCTATATGACCTATGTAAGTTAACAAAAAGACTGGCTACTTCAGCATAGTTGTTCTTAATACCTGCCGCAGGATTGGATCTCCTTGGAAACAGATGGAACAGGCCTATGTTTACATTTTCAGCCAAAGGTACAGTGAGTAGTACGTTAGCCAGTCAAAAAGAACAGTTATCACATAAGGATAAACAACATCAGTCAGTACCTCAAAGTATAGCAGTTGTATTTGGAAATATAAATAAGCAGAGTATAAAGTGATATCATACCTGCCATGGCTCCAGCATTTGCAAAGTGGCACAGCTGTGCCCACTGAAAGGCCCTCTCCCTGGCACACAGCGCAGCAGGTCATCAAGGGCATATGCCAGAGCATACACAGCCTTGTATACATTGTACTCTGGCCTGAGGTTTGAAACATCAAACAACTCACTCTCCACATTATGCAAATCCTCCTGTCCAGTGCATAATGCTCCTGCAGCTTCTTCCCAACCTGCTGGACGTGGTGGAAATTTGCACTGAAATATATATTCCCAAAATTGATTTACCTGAAATGTGAGGAAAAAAAATCTGAGTTGACAGAAATAATGACAATATATTATCTCTGGTCAGATTTTATGATTAAACTCTCACTATACTATTTCCATGGTTGTTGTGGTATTGGTTAGGGTGTATTCCTAAGAGGAAGTCCTTGAACCCTGATATTTCTCCTCGACGGATGGCGATGCCCAGTGTGCCACCCAGGTATGGCATGAAATCAGGCGTCTGGAGTACATCAACTGATGTCCAGGCTTCACTGGCCATCCACTGCAGGCCTGTCACATTCTGTCTCACCACCTGTGTATTAATTTATATCATTAGAAGTCTAAGGCAATGATGTAGTCTGCTTTGTGGTATTCACTCAACTGTGTACAAATATGCTATGATAATCATTTTATTTCTATAACACTTTTTAAGCATAAACACAAAGTGCTTTCCATACTACAAGACAAAATTCAAATCAAAGACCTATATAAGCCCTATATAAACCCTCTGGCCCATCCCATACAGCATGTATAAACCTTTTAGAGCACATAATCAAGTGGCACTGAGCCCATACTGTACATAAACTGATGGAAGAGCAAGTGCAGAATAAAAGAAATTAGTTCATATAAAATTTGAATATCTCAAAAAATGGCAAATGTATTTAAATGTATCTAAGAACACTAAAATGATGATAGTAAGACATCCACAATTAAAATATATTAAGGCAAAGTTAAAAACAGAGTGCAATAAAATAGTAATAAAGGAGGAAATAATACAATGATGGAAGAACACAATAATGGAATGATCAAAACTTTTGAAGGTAGACATTCTCAGTCTGGTCTGTGGAACAGCCACAGTATTTTGATTAGCTGGGCTGTAAGGGGTTAAAAGTTATTTTATATAACCTGGAGCCAGACCATGGGTGGCCTTGATCGTAATTAATAAAATTATAAAATGACTTCTAAAATTAATGGGCAACCAGTGAAGTGACGCTAAAATTGTGGTGATTTGACAGAATCTTCTAGATTTAGTTCGTAATGTGGCTGCAATTGTAAGACTGAGAGTGACTTTTAACAGATAAAAAGAGACTTGCAGTAGTCCAGGCATGAGGATATAAAAGCATCTTTGACTTTTTCTGTTTTTCTAAAACTGAGAATGTGTCTGATGTAGAGATGTTTAGAGATGTTTTTTTAACTGATAAAAACAAGCTTGGGTGATCTTTGTTGTATGCTGCAAGGTTCATTGCTATGGATTTTACATTGTCCATAACTGAACCAAGAGATCAGCATAACAGTGAAATGAGATGTTGTGTTGCCATGATAATATACATAGATTCATGTATTACATTGTATTTTGAACCCAACCTCCTCCATTAGTTGATAAATGTGGATTTCATGTGCAAACACAATGACCACACGAGCTGTGGATTTTTTCATCACATCCACAATCCTCTGTAGTTCAGCTGGATCATTGCCCCATGGCAAAACCTCTAAGTAGGCCAGACAACCTCCACCAGACTGAGCCAAGTCGGACTGGAAAGATCGGGCAACATGTAGTCCATAGTCATCATCACTGATCAGCAGGCCTACCCAAGTCCAGCCAAAGTGTTTCAAAATCTGAATCATAGCACGGACCTAATTAGAGAGAATGTAGTTTAAGGTACTGCAAAATTCACATCAGAATTAATTCAGTGTTCTCATCTCAGTTCACAATTTTTCGTGCACAAAGGATTTCCTCATGCCCGACATTGTTTGTTTCATTATATTCAGGTTTGCATGTTGTACTTATTATGTTGCTTATAGTTTCACCTGGAAAGCATCACTTGGGATCGTTCTAAAGAAGGATGGATACCTTTGCCGATCACTCAGGCAGGAACATGTGGCAAAATGACTCACCTAAAAAGAGACAGACAGAATGTGCACATGCTTTGTAGCGTTTCTTATGCAGGTCAATATACCCATTTGAAATATTTGACTAATTTCAACAATTTATTGGTATTTAATATGAAACAAATTACTAAAGAGCCCACTGAAAGCACAGAGGAAATGTAAGCTCACCATGGGTAATCTGAATAAACCTAGCACATTGGAGGTGGCAATAGAAAATGTAGAGTAGGAATCACCCACAATCCCTAGGACTGGAGGGGTCCCTAAACAGTTCTCCTGAAGCAGAAACTGCTCCTCTTGACCACTGGCCAGCACCAAGGCAGCACGAAATCCAATAACAAGTGCACCGCAGTTATCATAAAGACTGTATCCCAGAGTCACATTAGGTAGCAGGTTAGAGTTTCTGTTGATCTCATCAACAGCAAAGGCCATCGCCATGGCATGCCTGAACCCTTGAGTGTCAAAGCTAAAACACAAAATGTTGCTATTAACTTGAGATATTGTGAGAAGTATACAACTATATTATTTGACCAAGTTCTTTAATGTCCTGTATTACTGTAAAATGTCCTACTTTTTAATAGCAACATTTAAATGCTATAGAAATTTCTTAATATCTGATCATATATCACAATACATGACACATATCACATCTTCATCCTTCATGTTTTCTCAATATCTTGGTTTTATGCTGTTTGCTGTGTGTATGTGAGACTTACCCTTTGCAGGTGGGCTGACGTGGTTCTGAGGTAAATGTCCATTTAGGGAAGACAGAGGTGTAATGAACCTCAACCAGCCCACCCAAAATCACATCTCCAGCCTTGTGCAACCCATTGAGATGAAACTGTCTCCGTAACTTACAAGATGGGGAAAGAGAGAAACACACAGAGAAGAAAAAAGAAGAAGAAAACAAGAGTAGGGATATGTCAAAAAATGTCGCCATAACTGCCGTCCTCTCTTCACTTGTTTCTAATCTTATGTATGAGTACTTAATTTTATATGCAGGACTATGTCATCTTCTTTGTGTACTTGTGTACCTTTCGTCATTGTCAATTTTTCACACCACCTATCAGGGCATGGTCAGTTGTGTGGGAAGGACCTAATACAAAGACTATCAGTTTCAGTTGTGTAGAGACACAGTGTAGAGACTACACCATTATATAATGGAAACAATTCATTCATTTGTACACAACAATATGAAAAATATATTAGACCATATTTCATAAATTACAAATATACAGTTTTTTCTATACCTTTGAAATATATTGAGGGGGAAAAAACAAAATTAAAGTGAGTAAAGAAAATAAAAAAAGCTAAACATGCACAGTGATTAACTGTTTGGCCTCACAGCAAGAAGGTCCCGGGTTTGAATCCCACTCCTTGCAGGCCTTCTGTACCTAGTTTGCATGTTTTCCCCGTGCTTTCATGGGTTCCCTCTGGGTGCACCAGTTTCCCCCACCAGCAGAAACATTAATGCTATAGGTCAAATCTCCAGTCAGTACCCATGACCAAGTTGCTGGCTTAGGTTGCTGGAGTTGGTCCCCGGGCGCTGCACAGCAGCTGTCCATTGCTCCTAATATTACAAAAGTCCAGAAAATCAATTGAGTCCATTGAGTCTTGGATGGAGTTTTATAATGTTAGTTACCAAACACAGGCCACCGCATTTTTGTTTTTTTCCATATACAAGGACATTTTGGGTCCCTTTTCAGATCTATTCTCAGTCTTAATACCACAAGCAGTCACATAATAAACACTAATACTACTGTACATTAACCCTTATGTGGCCAATTCATGTGCATCAAACTGCCAAACCACCTTAACAGATAATGCTCCTCATAATACATATAAAAATATAAATATGTGCCTCTGCAGAGAGTGGTCAAGCTATATGTCAGTGGTTCCTAAACTGGGAGACAGGCAGAGACAGTGACAGAGCCGCTGCAGGGGGTCATGGATGACCAGGGGGAGAAATATACAGTGAAACAAAGTTATCTATATATATCTTAGCTATCATGGGGAGCATGCACTTTTTTTGCCTTCTAATGGGAGGCATGCCAAAAAAGTTTGGGAACCACTGACATGCTATAAGGAAATTGCACATGTAGTATTTGTCACGTCCTTTTAACTATAGAGCTGAAAATCATCTTTGAACATCCATTTTACTGTAATACAGCCTCTGTCCACTGGGTGGTAGTGGCAGAGCCTGCCTGGCTGGCATCTTGCATTTCGGCAAATATACACAAGGCCTAGTACTTCACTAGATCTGTTGTTGTTCAGTGAATCCCTCACAAAAATACTTGCAAATTTCATTTTGTCTGGGTGGTTGTCAAACATGTGCACAAGCACTGAGGAATAGATACAAAACACCAGCAATGAGGTGCACAGAATACAACAGGCATACATATAAACATCATACATGCCTACATCAAATTAAGTAATAATCAGTTGACCCACTAACCAGAAAATAACAACAGGTATAAAAGCCATTTCAGGACATATCTGCCTTATCTTATCAAGGTCAATTCTGGTTTGGTGTCTTTATATTAGGCTTTACAACAATCATTCTAACATCCATCAGACTCAGCTACAGAATTTTTCAAATACATGAATTTGGACAAAATATTCAATGGTTCCTATAGCTCATAGAAATTAGCGTAATCTGTCAGACTCACAGGACAGTTTTTTTATTGAATCATTATCAGAATCAGAAATGCATCATTGATCCCTGGGGGAATTTTTTTCTATCACAGTTGCTGCCATTCAAGAATATAAGTATATATAAGCCTAGAATAAAAAAAAAGCCTAGAAAAACAGAATAGAAATAGTAAGTATCTAAAAATATGTAAAAAAAAAAAAAAAAAAAAGTGCATTATACTACTATATACAGTAATATCTAGAAAAATAGAAAATAAGAAATAAAATAAATATACAACAACAACAACAACAACACAGGTATGCATCAACAACAATTATGCTGAATATGGGGGATAAGTGGGTTAGAAAGCAAACGTATAACAAATAAGACTATGGATTAGCTTACATGCAAAGTATAAATAAATAAATGCAGTCATGATGCTAGTGTAACCAGTGTGTTGCATTATTGATTTGTTATTGCACAGTATTAAACCACTGAATTGTTTCACAAGTTACTGTATTGTTGGATCATTATTGCACAGATGACAATATATAAATGACAAACAGATAATAATCAGTCAATCTGTTGTATTGAAGATATAGATAAGATATATAGAAGATATAAATAATTTATATTCTAAAGTTTTACTAAATACTTTTTTTCAAACATCACAATGGAACAATAAATTGTGTTATTTATTTTATACAGGAATCAAACCACTCAAACAAGCAATTAAATGTGTGAATTTTTTGGTTGCTTAACTTAAACATGAGGTGACACCAAGCAAAAAAAACGTGTAAGCGTAGAAGCTATTTAGTCTTTAAAATGATATTTAGTCTTTAAAAGGACGACTTTACAAGAAGAGAAAAGAGACAGGAACACAACATAGAAAAGACTTTAACAAGAGTTCACTAAAGACCCCTAGGTGAAAGGAATCCTCTCTGTGATGCATAGCTGACGTACAGAAGAAGGAGGGAAGCTTTTGTCTGAAAATCTATATAAACCTTTGAAAACACACATACAGTGTGTCCACATGCAGACCCTTGAGGGATGGAGATCTCAGCTCTCTTTATTGGCCTGATCCTTTCTCTGGGTTTGTGTGAACTGAACTCAGCTTTTGCCATGAATGGTTCTGGGGATGGTCTGAAACAAAGGACTGAGCTCAGAACAAAGGCCTCATCTCTGACATGTAAGCTCCAGGGAATGACTCGTGTACCTGCATTCTCAATGGATGGTGACTACATTATTGGGGGTGTTTTCTCCATACACTACTACATGCACACAGTGAAGCATAACTACACCACCAAGCCTGATCCACTAAGATGCACAGGGAGGTTAGTAAGACGGAGAAGTGGTGGATAAGACGATGTTACACTGTGTTGGGATAGAAATGTTTGGATTTGTATGATGTGCTTAAGATAATTTTGCAAAGCTTTATAATCCCAAGTCTGTATTTGGCCATAAAAATTACCAGCATTATGTTCTCCAAAGTAGTAATGAGAGACATTATTAAAAAAAATAAGCATTTTTGTATTTTTTAAATGAAAAAAATAGGTGAAGTAAAATCAAATATGTGTGTCTACCAACTGTTTTAAATATTTAACAGGGCAAAACCAAATTAGCTTTTATAAAAAATAATAATAATAAAAAAAATATATATGACTATTATTCTGTGCATTAAATTCCTGTCAATTTTGAACTGATATCTAATCCTGTTTGTTGAATTAATGGTCAATTTGATTTTTTTAGTATGATGTAGCATTTATCTGGTTCTCAGATGCAGTTCAGATATCAGTTATTGTGTGTAACTAAGAATTGCAGTTCTCCTTCAGTGTCTTTTCTGTTATATTGATTTTAATGTAAATTTAAACAGTAACACGAGTGTCTTTGCGCAGCATGGACTCCCGTGAACTGCGCTTCTCACGCGCAATGGTCTTCGCCATTGAGGAGATTAACAACAGCATGGAGCTGCTGCCAGGAATCAGACTCGGTTATCAGATCCATGACTCATGTGCCTCTGTGTCCGTGGCGGTGCAGGTGGCATTCCAGTTTACAAATGGCCTGGACCCTGTGTTTTACACCGGAGAGAACTGCGCGCAATCCGGTATGGTGATGGCTGTAGTCGGTGAGTCTGGGTCCACGCCATCCATCAGCATGTCGCGCATCATGGGGTCCTTTAACATTCCTCAAGTAAATAATTTTGAATTTCTGATAAACGATGTGTTTAATAGCGGCCAATGCTGCTTTTTTGTTTCTCCCAGTAAAGAACTACGCTGTTGTTTTCCTTTAGGTGAGTCACTTTGCCACTTGTGCATGTCTGTCCGATAAGCAGCAGTACCCGAGTTTCTTCAGAACAATTCCCAGTGACCAGTTCCAGGCTGACGCGCTGGCCAAGCTGGTAAAACACTTTGGCTGGACATGGATAGGTGCTGTCCGCTCAGATTCTGACTATGGCAATAATGGCATGGCATCTTTCCTGGAGGCAGCTCAGAAAGAGGGAATCTGTGTGGAATACTCAGAATCTTTCTATCGGACACATCCACGCAGCAGGATCCAGAGAGTGGCTGAAGTTATCCGCAGGTTTCTCCAGCAATGATTGTGCTTTTGTTTCCTGTGCTGACATTGATCCTGTAAACTACAAGAAATGTTAGGTCAATTTATTTTATTACCCATAGAAATAGTGAGACAAATGCTGCACATTCAGCATATCAAAAATCTAAGTTATCAATTTCTTTCTTTCTGTTAAGCATCTTTTATTTATATAATATAATATATTTTTAAAATATAATGCACTATAATGTCTCTCCAGGTCGACGGATTATTTTGTTATTAAAGTGTTATTTCATTATTTTATTGGCAAATCAATGCATTTTAAAAGTGTTTCTTATCATTATTATCATATAACTCATATCATAAAAACATTGACTCAGTGAAATAAATGCAGTACATTCAGAACAAAAAATCTAAACTTATCAATTTTTTAATAACTAACTAACTATTTATAATTTTACTGGTATAATATAATGCATTATAATATCTCTTCAGGCTGACAGATGGAGGATTGTTTTATTATTTTGTGGCAAATTAGCTATTTATCTTTTTTTAATTAATATTCATCACTTATATTATTAGAAATGAAATAAGTAAGACGAGTGCTGTAATTTAGCACATCAAAAATCTAAATGATCTATTTGCTTGTTTGTTTGTGTTAATTGCCCTAATACATTTATTGGTATAATAAATATAATATCTTTCCAGGTGGACAGATGGAGGATTATTTTATATCTTTATTGTCAGACTAAAAATACATTTTTACTCTGTTTATTCTTATCATATCTATGACTTGTATTATAAAAATGGAGTCAATGAGACTGGTGCTGTATATGCAGCGCACTAAAAATCTAAATTATTGATTTCTTCATTTGTGGTAACCATCATTACTTATTTATTTAATATCTCTCCAGGTCAATAGATGGAGGATTATTTTATTATTTTACCAGAAAATTAGCTATTTATCTTTTTCTCGTAATTATTACTTAAAAAGATACAGTCAGTGGGACCAATGCTGTACATTCATCACATCAAAAAAAAATATTTAGAGATTTCTTTGTTTGTTTGTTTGTTTGCATTAATTATTTTTATAATTTTATTGGTGTGATATAACTATAATATCTCTTCAGGTCAACAGCTATGGTTGTCGTGGCATTTGTAGCCTCTGGAGACATGAGGATCCTGTTGGAGGAGCTGTCACGCGAGCCTTTTCCACCTCGCCAGTGGATTGGCAGTGAGTCCTGGGTGACTGACCCAGACATGCTGAGGTTCAGCTTCTGTGCTGGAGCCATCGGATTTGGGATTGAACAGTCTGTCATCCCAGGTCTGAGAGAATTTTTGTTGGATCTCTCTCCCACTGACGTGGCTGCCTCTCCACTGCTCACTGAGTTCTGGGAGGATTCATTCAACTGCAGGCTGGGAAAAAGTGAAAAAGGTGTGCTGATTTTTAACACAGTTGACAGTTACACTTGGGTCATTGTGGTTTTATTGTTTTGTTGATTGTCTGTGCGAGTGCAGCCTCCTGTGTTAGAAACTCAGCAGCTGCTTGAAGATCAAACCTCAGATTTATATTGAAATCTATGGATATTGAATAAAGACATGAGGTGGACATAAGGTGCATCTCTGTAAATCTTACTTGATGATTTCAGGTCATGTTTAGGCCCTTTCCTGTCCCAGACATGTTTATGTATCAGCTTAGCTGCAGCAATTCCTCAACACTGAAGTCCTGAACACAAGCATGTGGTATATAGACAGAAAAAAATAAGAGGAGGTGGCAGGATCTGAAACAGCAGCTATTTAAAAGAAAATGAAGCATGTGCTTTGACATGACAAGTTCCTGAAAAGCATATTCAGCTGTTGAAATACATCACAAAGAAGGCAAAAAAGAATAAGAAACATAAGAAAGAAAAATAATGTAATATCGTTGTCAAAGGTAAAAAAACACCTCCCTTAGTCTTTGTGTGTTTCAAGGTGCAGCCTTAGACGAGAGTGTGTGTGATGGAACTGAAGACATACAGACGCTCCAGAGCCCGTACACAGACACATCTCAGCTCCGAGTCACTAACATGGTGTACAAGGCTGTTTATGCAATAGCACATGCCATTCATAATGCAGTGTGTCAGGAGACTAATTCCACAACTCATTGTGACAAATTCACCAGGATAGAGTCCAAACAGGTCAGCTGAAATGCATGAAGGAACACCCAAATTATTTTTCCACTACATTATACCTTTTATGACATTAAATATTACATGTATTTTACATTCTTTCCTTTCACTCACTCACTGTCTAACACAATTTCATTTTCACAGGTTCTTAAACAGCTTAAGAAAGTAACTTTTTCCCAAAATGGTTATGATGTGACATTTGATGCCAATGGGGATCCTGTGGCCAAATATGAGCTGGTTAACTGGCAAAAAAGAGAGAGTGGCAGGATTGAGATGATGACAGTAGGGCACTATGATGCATCACTGCCGGTGGGCCAGGAGTTCCACATCAACAGGAATCTCTCCTGGGTGGAGGGTGGCACAGAGGTGAGGAGCCCATAAGCAACAATTTAACATATTGGAATCAAAGTAAAATCAAATCAGATCTTTTTAGTGTTATTCTTACCATACATTTCTGCAAGGCACAATGTAAAAATGTTTCTCTGGGAACCAAAGTGTAAGCTGACATACTTAAGTAACACTACAACACAGATGTTTAAAAACAAACAGACATTTAAAAGAAAGCACAACAAATGTAAAAAATGTAAAAAAAAAAAATAAATAAAAATTAAAAAAAAGTAAAATTCAATGTAAAATGTAATATCCAGTATAAGAGTTTGTATTTGCTACAGCTGATCAGAGATAGAGATGGAGCTACTGTTCAGCAGCCTGATAGCCTATGGAAGGAAACTCTTCAACAGTTGTTTGGTTCTTGCTCTGATGTTGTGAAACCTCCTGCCTAGTGGCAGGGGATTGGACGGAGGGTAGGGAGACACCTATGATCTTCTTGGCTCCCCTTACCACTCCGCAGGGCTTTATTGTCACTGGTTTTGCAGCTGGAGTACAAAGAGATGCAGTATGTCAACACACTCTTAACAGTGGTTCTGGGAAATGTAGTGACAATGTTAATGGGGAGAACTGCTTGCTTTAGTTTCCTGAGAAAACACAGTGTCTGCTGGGCCTGTTTGACGATCTTGTGTTCATCGACCAGTTGAGAATGTCTGAATTCTGCATTCCAAGGAACTTGATGTTCTCCACCCTCTCCACTGTGGAGCCAGTGAGGGGGCTGTGTTCAGGCAGAAATCGACAATCATCTCCTTGGCTTTGTCAATATCGAGCACCAGATTGTTGTCCTTACCCCTGCCCATAAGGTGTTTTAACGCCTCCCTTTATTATGCTTCATCATTTCTGCTGATGATTCCTACTACTGCGGTGTTGTCCTCAAATTTGATGATTTGGTTTCCTCTGAATCTGTCTACACATTCATGTGTTAGCAGAGTGAACAATGTTGGGCTGAGCACACAACCTGGGGGAGGTGCCAGTGCTTGGCATGATGTGTCTGAGGTTCTGTTGCCAGCATGTCTGTCGTCTTTCAGTGAAGAAATCCAGGATCCAGGACCAGCAGCAGGTGGTGGTATGTTCAGGATTCTGGCTAAAGTGTTTTTCTATTCCAGGTGAGTGAGTACTGTGTGCAGTGTCATGGATATCGCATCCTCCATAGAATGGTGGGGGTCCAGTGACATCGGGAGGCTGACTTTGACAAGCTGTTCAAGACACTTAATCACAATGGGGTTCATGGCAATGGGACAGTAGTTGTTGAGACAGGTAACCACTGATATCTTTGGAACTGGAATTATTGTAATGGTTCTGAGGAATCTAGGGACAATGGCCAGACTCAAGGAGATATTAAGGTTGTTAAAACATCTGCTAGTTGATCAGCACATGCTTTGAGAACCTGTTCTGAGATGTTACCAGGTCCTGCTGCTTTCCATGGATTGACTGTAGTTCAGGTTTTCCGCATGCCCGTGGTCTCAGTGATTAGAGCCTGCTGGTTAGATGGTTAATGAGGTTGAACTTGTCTTCCTGTTGTAGTGTTTGGTAACTCGAAACG
Source organism: Lutjanus erythropterus (assembly GCA_020091685.1). Classification (NCBI taxonomy): domain Eukaryota; kingdom Metazoa; phylum Chordata; class Actinopteri; order Lutjaniformes; family Lutjanidae; genus Lutjanus; species Lutjanus erythropterus. The sequence goes on along the minus strand of CM034594.1, from coordinate 27,604,620 downwards.
TGCAAAGAAGTTGTTAAGTCTATCTGTGAGAGAAATGTTTTTGCCATCCACATGCTGCCTGGGCTTATAGTCTGTTATTCTCTGGATTCACTGCCACATCTTTTTGGTGTTCCTTTTGTCACAGACATGTATTTTGTCTGCATAGGCCCATTTTGCATCTCTAATCCCCCTGGCTGAGTCAGGGGCAGCCTTGTTCCCCAATCTGTTGGCTACATTGTGGGCATTCAGTAGCAAATCCATGGTTTTTCATTGGCACATGCAATAAAAGTTTAAATCAACATTTGGCTACGTAGCTAGTCACTGTCTCAGCATAGTACTCAATCTCTTTGTGGTGGTCAGTAGAGGCTGTTGCCTTGAATATGCTCCAGTGAGTGTGCAAAACACAATCCTAGTTAGCTGCTTGTTCAAAAGCTCTGGAAATGATTAAAACTATCTTAGCTAGTTAACCGGTGCTGGGTGCTCTAGACTTCTCTGTCCCATTCAAGCTTGCAGTGAATGGATGTGATGTTGTCATGAATAGACAGGCCTGTTGCATAGTTCTCTAACAAACCGAATCACCATAAGAGGTGAAATTCCATCATTCAGAGTGAGGTCCTGGTTCTTGTCCTGGCAGTCCAGCACTTTGAGGGGCATGTCTCTTGTGCTGGAGGAATTCTGGTAGTTCAGATGGAACACAACCCACTTTTACTTCTGTCAAAGTTCAAAGCACCTAGTCAGAGAGTGTTTTGTTGGAATTTAATTCAGCAACCATATAACCTAACATCTGTGCATTTGTCAGGCATAGAAAATGTAACTGCAGTCACCTTGTCAAGGGGATGGGCATTTGTAGTGTGTCTGCTGAAATGTTTTGGAATGTGCAATGCAGGTGAATTAATGTTGACTGATTCGGTTATATGCTACATTTGTATAGTCTTTCAAATTTTCAGTCCCACATGTGCAGATTGATTCTTAAAAAATAAGACAATAATTAATATAAAAACATCAAACAAAAGCAAAAAAACAAACAAATAAATAGAATGGATCCAGATGTTTTTTTTTTGTTGTAAGAGGAGGAGAATGTTTAGAGTGATAGTGGGATTAGAGTTCCTCTTTTTTCTTTTCCTCTTCTCCAAACCCTTTGGACTGGTTTTCATTGAGAATAATATTGAGGTGTGGTTAAGCTGTGTGTTTTGGAAATTATATCACAGTGAGGTGTGCACCCACTGAAGTAAATATGTGACAAAGCTCAGGTGTGGGGATAGTGCAGCAGTTGAATGAGTGTTACGGAGACAACAGCTTTTGGAAAGCTCAGCTGAGGACATAGTACAGCTTCACCACTATCCAGCTTGCAGATTTTTGTTTGAGAACCAGCTTTTTTATTTTCAGGATCTGTACTACACCAACCTAAACTCAACTGCTGA